>VDFB02047230.1:91587274-92033165 GCA_007258455.2 Sequoia sempervirens
TCTTTTAAGTGTAGTGTTGCGCAAAGAAATTGAACATAACTTTAACTATTAAACTAAGTCCCCTAGGGTGCACAACTGCATTACTTAATTTCCATAATCCAAATTTCAAAACCAAATAACTTATTAACAAATAAACACTAATCATCATCAAGCATAGCATTTATTCATCACAATAGATCATATGAACCATGAGAAATATCCATTCAATAAACATTTATGAATAACTGATTTACTTTCTTTTCAATTAACAAATACCATATTACTAAATTACATCATTCCTTACATATAGAAGATACATGAATACAGAGTTTCAATTACAATGTGTATAACAATACTTCCTCCATACAAGTGAGGAGTGCTCAACATGAGATATATGACACATGATAAGTTACAATAGAATTACAAGTACAATGATCAACCTTCCATGAGTAGATGCAATGTTGAAGACAATGAATGAGATGAATCACCACATCACAAACATAATAGGAACCCAATGGAGAACGTAACACGTTCCACCCTACCATGTGAATCCAAAGATTCACCCCCCATGCTAGGAGGTTACAAAGGGCCCCACCAACTGATAGACAAGGACTAGATATCACAAGTTAGACAAAAATTACAACACAAGGTGAACACATCAACAAGAAAACAACCATGAACATACTTCCAGAGGAGCATAGGTACACAAGGTAAAACAAGTACGGAAACTCATGGTTGTCGTAGGGGAAGTGTCATCACATAATTGGACATAGGTTATCTAGGTAGTTCTTCATAGGCCCTAGGCCCCATCTTTGGGTTATCTTGGTAGCCTCTACCGAACTTTGGCCCCTCATGCCAACTTATGCGGAATCGACCTACCTCTCGTGGAGATGAAGTAGTCGATTATGCCATTCCAAGCCTTCCCATCTCACCTCAAGCCTAAACTAGCACTTGAGGTTGAGCGAGGTACACACTTCTCTTGTTTAATGTTAGAACTAACCTTTCCCCCTAATTTATTTTCATGTTATCACTTGTTAAAAAAACTTCCACATGGGTTATTCAGGCGCCCCTTTGTGTGTTGGCCCCCATTGAAAGCCACTTCCCTACTGACCACCGAAAACTACTAAAATTTCAAACAAGTCCACTTGCACGACACAAGACACAAATGAAACACATTGTGAGGCATTATCTATCTCGCTCTTAGAGTTCATAGAATCAATCACAAAGACAATATATCGTGTGAGATGAACGACCATCATAAACGTAATCAAGCTACTTTTCCCATAACAAGTTGCACAATTAAATTTATCACACAAACATAACATTCAAACCCCACAAGGGCCCAAGATTCAATCCTCAAGATAATCTAAAATGAACATAGTCCACAATTTACATTCACAACATACCCATGAAAACAAGATTTCCTTCGGGACGACAAAACTCCCTAGCCTTTGGAGGATTCTAGGATACATTACAAGGGAAAGGACCAAATACAAACCAATACTCACAACATTTTCAAAACCAAGCCGATCCACTTCTCAAACTAACAGCTCATGACATGCGAGTGTAAGATAACTCCCCTTTGTCAAAATAGACTATTTTCTCATTTTACATAGATTATTTCCATAAGGCTGCAAGTATTCTTAAATTCCACATATATTCTAGTAATCATACATAATCATACATATTCATATATATATGTGTGTGTGTGTGTAAATGTATGAATCTATATAGAAATACAGATTATATGATTAAGAAACATATATAACATACGACTCTACTTACATATTTACTTATGTTCACTCATATTAAAGGAACCTCGTGATTTGAAAAACAAAAGCAACACTATTTACCATTTTCAGTCTTTGTTGGATACACAAAGAGCTAGATAAATATATAATTACATATACACCGGTGGACTTGATTCGAGAATTATTATAGCATAAAATACAGAGTTAAATAGTAACATATGTTTATAACAAATATACTAATCAACAACCATACATCTATATGTGTCTGCCATTGGTGTTGAAACATTTTATGATTTACGCTTCGAACGTATGCATTTTAAGAGGCGGCTCCAGCATTTAGAAGGTACACAACAGAGATATACATTTCGGTGGAAGTATTGGACCAAACATTCACTGAAGTTACTAAACAGCATGCAACCAGTCCATTATCAAGAAGAGGTCGTCATACGAGTTCACATCTATTTCGATACTTCTTGTTATAAATGGAATTCCTACGCCTATGACTCAACATAACTAAGATCGCCCCAAGGAATGATGTGAAATGAACTTGTTTAGCAAAAGAATCACATGCTAGTGTCATTTGAAAACATTAGTCTGTCAGTAAATGACAGTATGAAACTGATGACCATACAGCCTAACATGAGCAGATAATTAAATACGCCTTCATCAAACTTAACCAAAGAAGATATCTATTAATGGTTAGATCGACATGCAATCTAAAGGAAGCTCGACATGTGCTCAAGAAATTTATTGTAATGGGTAACTATTAGTTGTCTAATTTCATATCAGACTCGGCCAAGTAGAGTCGACAACCTATAAAGGAGGACATTACATGATTACTGTTGTCTAACTGGAGCTTCCTATAGAATGACTATGCCTTTATTTTTATTTTTAAGCCAAAGATCTTGGCAAGAGAGAGGAAGAGATGGTGAATTAAAATAAATTTTTATTCCACAACAACCACTCGTCTGGGAGAATTTACTTCCACTCTTTAATATAATCTATACGCATGTGAAGACTCCTAATAGGGTGGCAGTTTACACAATACAAATAATCATAAACTAAAAGGAAATACCAGAAGTAACAGGTTCTCTTCCACAAAAACTATCATGCTTAATTGAAAGATTAGCTTCCTATGGTGAGGGAAATGAACATGATTTATTCTCAACATCAACATGGATTTTAAAGATTTTTTTGCCATTATGTAAGGGTATTGCCTCCGACAAGGCTTTGAAACATAGCTTTGCATTTGGTATCGATTATCACATGTAAAAGTTCCTATTTTTGTTTATATGAGAAAAAGGCATGGGCCACGGGTATGGAATAGAAGGAGATTGACATAGCATGGCCACGATAAGGAAATAGAAGAATAATTAGGATGACATCCTAGTTTCATTTCGTATAAACACCATCCAATTTTTACACGCCAACAAGGTGGAAGGGGTTCATAATATCCCAAATATAAATGAATGTTCCAGGCATTGGCTTAAATGCCAAGTACAATCCAACATTGTTTTAGGATTTAAAACCACAACAATCACGTGACACAATTGATTAAATCCCACAAATGATCTACAACAATAAAAGGGTACAAAAGAGCAGAGGGAACTACACTAGCAACACAGGTAAAGCTTCAATTTTCAAGAATAGAGAATACAACCAATTTATAAAGAAGGAAATTCTTAACAAGAATGAATTTATTGTTTCAAGAATCGGCCTCAACACCAATTGCAATTAACATTGAAACTAACTTATGATAAGGGAATATTTACTTCTAGAGCAATTGATTCAAGCACAATATCCAGGCACGAATGAAAAACAAGAACACACAGAGCTAATTTTCCAGGGTTTCAATCATGAATCTTTTAATAAATTGCTTTAAACAACTTAATTGAGGAGTAATTTAAAGAATAGAGAAACCTGGGTAAATTCAAATTCCAGAGTTTAAAGTATTGCCGAGACTAATTTCCAGTTTCCAGCTATAGCTCAAAATCTCTTCCAAAGCTTTGATCCCAGCTTCAAGCTCTTCAAATTCTAACACCACAATAAAATTTCCAGAAAAAGCGAAGAAAAGCTTCCCAAAAACCTCCAAGCTTTCACAGTAAAAACAAAAACAAGAATTAGTTTATTTTCTTCTGGGAGCAATAAAACCAATTTCCCCTCTCAAGATAACTCCACTTCCAATAAATTAATTTCCCATAGTTGTCCATTCCCCCACTAATTCACATTTTCCCTCTTTTCCAACTTTCAATTTAATTTTCCCTTTTAATTTCACTTTGCACCCAAAATATTATTTATTTATTAATTTATTATATTAAATTTCTTATATAATTTATTTATTCAAGCATATTAATATATATATATATATATATTTATTTATTTATTTATTTATATATGCATGCACACATCTATATATATATATATTATTAAATACTCTATTTGAAGAATTAACTCTTAACTTAATAAAATTTAATTACATAACAGGTATAATTTAATCCTTTAATTTTAATTAGACTTTTATATCATTAGCCAAGCCTTCAAATTTGACATCCAAAATAAAATGAAATAATCAAATCAAGCTCAAGAATCAGGCATGACTCCAAGATCAATCAACGTAAAGCAATTGAAAACATGACAAAGGTTAGACAACCAAATGGAAACGAAAGGATACCATTAGACTTACTGATGGGGTACGACAACAAAAATTCATCCTTGAAAAGGATGATGGCTTGAAGTGGGGGACCCAGTGTAACCTATGAAACAACAACTCCATTTGGCTCTGGCACGCTTAGATCTGATAAACAGGTGGAGTCGATGCCCTGTACCTACAACTTGCAACAAAACAAAGTGTCAAGCATATGCATATAGAAATAATCAGTCACACCGTGATGAGGAAATCATAGAGTTGCAGGGCGCTCACAAGAAAGTGATGTGACGTTGTCCCCATCACTGATACACAATAACTAATATCAACACATGAACGTATACATCCAAAATAACATCATATCCATCATATTCAAATAAGCAGTTAACTAATCTGCAAAACATTGCATAAGTAAAAGACATCAAATATCACAATGCCATTAAGATTGTTAAACCAAACATCATAATGTCAACAATATCACTAAACTAAGCATCGTGATATTATCAAACAGTCTTAACATCTAATCATCAAAATATCACCATGTTTGAATAGAATCCAACAGAGTCATAATGTCTATCAAGCAGTAACATAGAGTCAACAAAACAACATCATATAGTCTAGATGAAATCCAAAATGTTGTGTGAACATAAGCAAACTAAGGGAGCATCACAGGAAGAATAATGTAATACATATTTTCCATCAATCTGTTTTCAAAATAACTTCAAACACCCAAAGTGGAGTGGATCTTTCAACAAGGCTCTCCAAGGTTTTCAAATTTCTCTACAAACATAATTCTTCCAATGGCCAAGGGGTGCTCACCACCCAACTTTTAGATGGAAAACCAATCACCCCAAGATACCTAAGGTAACCATGAAACCAGGTACACTCAAAAATCATACCAAGAAGCCACTCAAACAAACAAAATAAAGCACACAATGCAAGGTACACCCCTCCTTGAAAGATTTCACATTTACATAAGGATCCTAACAAGAATCCAAAAGTGAGGATAGAGGGCGGACTACTCTCCATATTGGGAGACTCATGAACAAATAAAAAATAACCAAATGCCACATTTTTCTTCCTCCTCATACAACCCATATCACCAAATCTCCATATACACCATACCACCAAATCTCCACATTCACCTTATCACCACACAAACATGGGTACTCATACCCTTGAGTCTCTCCTTCTCAAAGGAGAGTTAAGCTCCCCATAGAGGCTCCTACCTCTTGCTATCCCCAACAAAGGATGATCTTCCCAATTTGGGTGAGTTTATCCTTGTAGTGTCCCTCCACTCTCACCTTGGATGTGCAGGTAATCTGGCTAAAAAAATCTGAGGAGGAAGATGGAACCAAAAGTTCTGATGGAGCTTTAGTGAGTATGATGAATTACAGGATTAAAAGCCTCGATTCGAGGCGAGCACAAAATTAACTCAACGGGTACGACGTTGTAAAAAGGAAGTATCTTTGTCCCAAGTCCTTCACATCGTTAGGAGTTTTGTAGTGTCATGTGTTGACCTTGTCCTGGCCTTTATTTGATTTAATTTATTTAATTTATGGTTAGTTGTTATTTAATTTAATTTTTATTCTTTTTGGAATTAATTAGTGTTATTTTGAGGTTATTTAATTATCTTGATTTTATAAGATTAATTAATGTCATTTTTGTTTATTTGATTAATTATGATTTAGTAGGTATTGAATTTTAATTATATGTAATCAAAAGCTATTTAATTACTAAAAGCTTGTTTTAGTTGAATTTTAGAAAAGTGTGGTGATAATTAGAAATTATCCTTTTAAAGCTTATTAAATCAGAAAAGCTGAAGATATTATCTTGTGGGGACATTTTGAGAATAGAATTAATTCTAAACTTATTTATTTTTATTTTTCTTTTTATTTATTTTTTTGGAGAGATAATGAGTGAGCTGTTAAAGCAGAAAACGAACCAATGCATGGTTTGATTTTTTGTAAAAAGGAAATTAGGGGATCTATCTTTATTGGGATGAATTTTTTGTAAGAGGGGATGAAGGATTTTCTTGGTCGGGAAGGACAACCCCGTAGAATAATACTCTTCTTGTCTTGGCCGATTCAATCACAATTGGATTATGTCACTCATGGCTAGGCTGGATGGTCAGCATTACCATATCAACAAGGAATGGGGAAAGAAGGGGGAGGAAGCGAAGGAGTGGTTAAGAAAAATTCCTTTCAGGTATGCAATGATTTGATTCTACTTCGTCTTTATGGGTAACATTAGTTGGTATGATTTCCTTTGTAATTATCCTTATTTTCACCACAAACTAACTCCATTTGAGATCAACATGCTTTGTATTCTATGTTAGAAAATGAAAGTGATGCTAGGAGGATTCTTCCTTGATTCTCTTTAGCCACTGATTCATAATATCAGTGATCGTTGACTTCTTGGAACAATAATATGGGTTACGATTTAAATAAAAATCTGATTTGCATCCTCAAACAAAATTTGATGCCTTTTTGTTTAACCATCTCCATGCATGAAATCCTGTAGTGGATCTGTTTCCCTCTGTACTTGCTCCTTCGCATTAGAATAATTGCATTTTTTGTAATTTTTCTTTTCACCAGATCAATTTGGTTTGTTTGTAATGGTTCAATCAGTAGTAATACTACTTAGGGTGTCCCTTTGATAGCTAGCTTGGCATGAAAGTCAACCATGTGCACCCATTGATCAATTATACATGTATTGCAATAAGGATTACTGATGTGTGAAGTTATGCGTAACCCTCTAAAACTGCATGATGACGTGCATTTAGAACTCAAGCAAAGCTTGCTATGTTAGGGTGTGTTCCAACGTGCTTCATTAATTCTTAGATTTTGAGAGCTTCTTTGCATAATACAATTGTGTGTTTTACCTTGTGTTGCCAACTGCATCGCTTGAAAGTTCCTTTAGCCTTCTCAACAACCCAAACTATGTGGCCTTGCAATTATTGCACTCGTTGAGATGACATCTAGTTGAGGCATGTAGTTAAAATATACGTGCCACCTCTTCCTCCTTGATGTCACTACTTTTGCACCTAATAGGCTGAAGTTAAATCGAATAGCTTTTAATACCATGCTTGAGTTCTTTACTGCTTTTGTTGGCATTTGATAGCTTGAGTGTCTTGGCCTTCGATGGCTGTAGCTTGTTTAGCATTTGCTTGAAATTTTTTTTTGTACAATGGGTCTGAAGTTTCCTTCATGCGTTATTTATGGCATTTGATTCATACTTCTTCATTTATAATGTAATCGACTCCTTTTCTTTGTCGCATTTGAAATGGTTCACATCTCTCTAGACAATTTCTCTTGCAATCTTAAAGATGGATCTAGGTGCAGTGCGGTAACCTGAACATACTCGCCACGTCCCAGTAACCATATGCAATTGCTAACCCTTCCCTAGAGCGGCAGACAAATGAATAGGTGTTGCTCTTTCGTAGCATTAAGTTAAAGTCTTGAATCTGGAAATACCTGGCTGCCTTCATTCGCCAAGCCAATGTCTTCAACTTGCGTGCCCTGTCCTGCTTTTATTGTCTTTTGTTGTTGCCAGGAGACTGTTGTGCTATGGTATTCATTATGGGTAATTCACTGTTGCTAAGTTTTGAGTTTTGATGCTCTTAAAATGCTTAAGGTGTGATGCATATAGGTAGGTGTTTTGGTGTCGAATCGTTTGGAGTGCGTCTCTCCTTCGCTGAATATATAAATGTAAATATTCTATGTTCTGCTTTATAAGTATTGGTTATGTTGTTCTGAAAATGCCATTTCATTTTATTATAAAATATATGTATGTTGATTTATCTTATAAATTCTGACTAGGGAAGCAATAGGTATAAATTTATGTTAACATTAAGTTAGTTTGCTAATTTAACATAGTGAGTTGATTATGAGAGTAAAACGAACTATTAAATTAAATTGGGGGAAACAAATTGTTTCTTAATTATATGTGAACAATTGGAAGATTAAGCTAAGTAAATAAGTTAGAGATCTATACTAAGGTGATTTCTTTGTATTCATTAGTAGTGGAGCGGTTTAAGTACGAGAATTTCATGATTGTACGAACTTGATTTTCCTTGAGAATTAATTGTTTTTCCTCGAAATAGAATTTAAGTTGTAGGGTAATTATAATTATTATTTTGTTGTCATTATTAATACATATATATATAAATATTTTAATAAGTGATGAGTGATGATTTAATTTAAGTAAGATTTATCATTATGATTATTATAAACGTAGAGATTTTATTATTTGAAAATTTATTATAAATACGCACGTCTGAATGTTGAATAATGTTACTATTGCAAACGTGTATTGAATTAGTGTATTGGTGGGATTGTAGCCTATTTATGAAATTAGACAATTAGAAATATAAGTTCACATTGTAATGAAAAGTAGATAAATAATGGTAATGTAATCAAGGGGGAAATTTGCCTAATTTCTCAATATTAAATATGAGTAGCGTTGTATTCTTTTGTAAATTATTTAATAGATGAAGCACCAAATTTTGAGAACTCTTGTGTTTGTTGTCATGATTGATTCCTATATTGGAGTAGGCTATTTTTATTTTATTTTTGCAAGGATATGCTTACCTAGTTCTTCAGTCTTCGGCTTCACCTAAGTGGGTGGCAGCCGCCTAAGAAACTGTCTGGGGTGATGGACCCTAGAAAGGGTTGCATACCCACTCCTCTAGTATGTAATTTTGTATGGGTCACATAATGCTTATGAATAGAGGTTTGAGTTTAGCGTGTATTTGTGGTGTTGTGTTACTTTTGTGTTGGGGTAGATTCCTCCTTGAATGTCTTATGAGTGAACCCTTGGTTGGTCAGTCAATGAGTTGGAGCAGCTCAAGTTGTCGAACTACGGTGCCTCTGCGAATTATATACGTAGGCAAGGCCATCAAGTGATGAGCTCCCGAGGCATTAGGTCGGGCCCCTAGGACTGTTCTTCTGAGTCTTGTTTGAGACTTGTCATTATTTCCGATAACGTAAAACTACCATTGATTATATAGTTTCTCTTAGTGATCATGTGTTAACTATCTTTGATCTGATGTGTGTGCCAAGTCATGTAGACCTTGCAGGTATAGGCATTGGGAGCAAGGACTTGTCGATAAAATAGAATGTAAGAGGTATGTTAAGCTGACCTAAGTAAGTAGAATCTATTGCCAAAGTTAGTAAATCACTTTTATATTTTCTCGTAGCTTGTATGATCATTGAATATAGCTATCAGTAGTGAATTGTGTTGTTGTTATCCTTGTTTTCGTTGTTAGTTGTTTGTGAAGTAACCTCGCGCGCCCCAGAGAGCTAAGTGTAATAGTGTAAAGTAATGTGTTATGTAATTATGGTTAATGTTCTTGCATGTTCAATTGTGTCATTTAAAAAAAAAAATTGTTTGCACGGATTGTTACAATCCTCATACAACCCAAAATCCATTAAAACATATACATTTAAAAATACGAGAAGTATATAAATAGTGTTTCCACACACAATCTATCACATTTACATGAAGACGAGATACATACACAAGTATAAAATTCCTACCCCAAAACCAAGCTTCAATGAGGAAGAATTTGAGGATGAGCTCCAATCTCCTCCACTCCCAAGCTATCTTTTCCCAAGATCTCAAAATCCAAACCAAAAATAAATTCTCTTCCAAAGACAAAGTAAAAATTCTTCCAGAAAAAGAACCCCTCTTTGGCTTTTCAAAGGATAGAAATAGGGAACAAGGATTTGAATCCTTGAATGAGGGAGTGACATGTGTCGCTCTCTCATTCATCCCTCTGGATACATCTCCCCACAAGTTCTCACACGTGTGAACTCATGAGGAAGTGAAGAGACAAGGAGTGTTCAACACTCCAGAAGAGCTCTCAAATCTTATAAATGAGGTTTTGGAGGCAACACTCCAACCTTTTCCCAAAATCCGCCATCCTTATTAATGGACAATTAAGAAGGGTCATATCTTAAGAAATATCAAAGATATGGGCTTGACTTGAACCCTAACCCATAGGTAATCATCCTAGGGGTTAAATAAGAATTAACCCAATTTAAAGAAAACCCTAAAATTTTAAATAAAATAAGAATAATTCAAAATATTCAAAACCCCTATCTATAACCTAATTGGATTTTTAAACATAAATCACATGATTAAACATTAAATCATCTCATCAGAAATTATAACACAACACATATGAGACTATGGTCCCTCCAAATGGACCATAGTCAGTTGAACATGGCTTAGCACATACATGGTACCCTTGGTTACCTCTGATCCCATTGGCTATGGGCATGTACCTGCACACTCGAAGCCACATGTCAATATTTCCAATACATGATAATCAAACTATTTTAATCAATAATTCCATATATATAATTAACACAATCAAATCTTGAAATCAATTAATTTGAAATAACAATATCCACAACTTATCCTTTCTCTTGCAAATAACATATTCTATCAATTCATGACTAAAGCATTACATTGCTATAAATAGATCACATCATCATCTAACTCAAATTTTACATCCCATCAAATCCATATCATAAAAACTTATCCATTCTTACCATGATAAAAAAAATTAACAAGAGCATAATAATTAGAGAAAGCATAATATGTATCTAGAATCATCATAGAACATCATAAATAGGAAAGCAACCATGATATTGAATTTCCATAATAATCCAAAATGATCCAAAACACATAGAGTGTCAAAATGCTTGAACCAAAATACAATCAATTTGAGTGTATCAAATAGTAGGCCTCACAAATAGGTTCCCACTAATAACTAGTTATGAAATAACCTAATTCACACTAACACTTACAAAATTATGTCCTATCATAGCCCACCTATGGTCATATGATATCCCATCCCATTTCCATTGGAGAATATTAATCCCACAAAATATAATTTTTAAACAAGTTTGGAATTTATTTTATTTTCAATAATTATTAAAAAACTTACAAATTTACTATTTTATGGTCAAAACCTCAAAACCCTTTTGAATTTCAAATTTTCAAATTTTAAATTTCAGATAATTCATGTAATTAGCAAACCATCAATAGCTAATAATGTTATTCAAGGTCATATTAAATAACCATTTTATAATTAATATAGAACAATTTTAAGGAAGATAGTAGAAGCCCGTGACATTGTATTTATCTAATTTAAGTCACATAATTTAAATCTAAGTGTATGAAAATAGGGGAAAAAAAGGTCAACCTTTATTTTTTAATAAAACTTGAGCACATTAAATGTAATATATATACACATTATGTAACATGTATGAGCTATAATGTGTATGCATTGTAACACATGTATTATGCCTTGGATTAGATCAAAGTTATAATGTATACTCGTTATTATTTACAAAAATCAATGTTTTATAATAGAATTTTATAAAACCATCAACAAAATGATGATCCACTTCTTAGCTTTCTAGTCATTTTTTTTTAATATTTCCAATACTTGTTAAGATTTTTATTTTATTTTATTTGACGAGTTTCCTCACACTCCCCTAATATATACATACACATACATATACATATATATGATTTTTATATTATTTATTCTATACACATTAAAAAATATATATTTTCAATAGTTTTGTTTAGACTATGTGATGTGCACACTCAATAGTACAATTTTTAGGATGTATCTACTTTGAAAAATATGAAAGAAAATAAATAAATGTATAGCTTTTAGTACTCACTCTTGTCTATATTTCTACAAAATAGGAACTTTGAAAAAGAGAGCACACATTAGACACTATGTTAGATTTTACTAATAAAAATAAGAAAAAAATTGTGTGCTCAAAATTCTAGCCCCTTAACCTTAACGATTTAAAAAAAAAAAAAATTAATAGTTTAGAATCTAGATTTAGTGTATTAAAATTATTTTTCTTATTATATATTTAAATTTTGAGTTTACAAATATTGGATTACCAATCCAAGTTTAGGTTTAGCTAATTTTAAGAAAAGAGTGTCTGAATTTGACCCTGTTTTATTCCCCATTTCTATATACTCAACCATTTTTCAAGACCACTACAAATAAAAGTATGGCTACAAAGGAACTTAAGGTTTCACTTAAATAATTATATTAATAAATATAAAACTCAAACACCTAATCATACATAATATCATGACCACATAAGACACACAATCATAGTAAAATTATGTATTCAAACTCATTCCATAATCACACTAAACATTTATATTATCGAAACAATACTTTTCTTATTCAAACCATTCTCCTTTTCTACTTCTCTTCCTTTCGTCTCATTACATATAAATATAAACACTTACAAACAAAATTAAACACCCACATAATACATCATTTGATTATCCTATGATAAAAAATTCCACATTTAAGTTGTGTAATCGTACCCCATGACTAGACAGAAGACATATAACCAAAACTAAGTTATATTCAAACACATTTCATAGTCATGCTATTACTACTAGTATGTGAATTGAGACTATTGATTATTCAATTAATTTTTCTTATCTAATTTATTTCTACCCACTTAGGTAACTAAAAGTATCAACACTAACCAAAACAACATCAACATCAACTAGAAAAACATCAACACCAACACATTACATCAACAATAAAATATCTAATAACCAGCTTCACATTTAATCTATTTGACCATCCAATCATTAGCACATTAGTTAATATGTGCTAAACAATAGTAAAAGTAACATAATTCATAATATTATAATAGACAAGTCAATTCCCACATCCAAATTACATTGGGATGTGGTCTAATTCATTTTGTGTCTTTAGTCTAGTATTTTTTTTGGATATGACACTTTAGTTACTTCATAACCTAAATTTATAACTAGACTATTATTGGCTCCATTAAAACTTTCATTATTACATCACATAGCTCTTTTTGATGAGAATGTGTTATACCATCAGAATCCTTGAACAAGAAAAATATACCTCTCATGCCAGCATTAAAATATAAGTTCCTACAACAAGTTGGTATGTCTGAAGGCTTAAGAAACTCCTCATTCAACTCTTGTACACAACTATCAATACGATTTGTGATATAATTTAAAGCATCTTCCTTTGTAGAACCTTGGTTGCTTTTCATGTAACACTCTATGCTTGAAGCTGTCTCTCCACGAGCTTTCTCATCCTTCAAAATTATCAAATAGATATTAATACATTATTTTTTATTTATTTTAATATTTTAAAATTATTAATGTTATATCTACCCTTGTATCTAACTTTAACATCATTTACCTCAAAATCTTCAATATCATCAACTAGTCGAGTGATCAATGACACACGATCTTGGAACTTTGATGATGGAATATCAAGTTGCTCTAAAATCTTATCTGATAAAGGAATGTTCATCAATATCAATGAATGCATCATTAAAACTCGCATACCAGCGCTCGTTGTTCCATTTAGTATATATTGGTCAAATTTTGGTGTATAATTAGAAGCTATCCATTTTGCTTCTTGGAAGTATGATAAAATAAAACTCTCCCACTGAAAAATAACAAGTCGATATTAGTTTACAATATTAAAAATTAAAAAGTAAAAGTAAAATACATATAGAATATATATAATAATACTACTAAAAATTTCAATGAGTATTAAACAATTAATAAGTTTGTGAAGATAAGTATTTCTTATTATTAAATTTACATAGATTTTAAAATATTTTATAAAACATTAAAAAGATTCAATGTCAATTATTTTTCTTTAAACAATACTAATAGAACTATATCAATTTTATTTTTTTTAAAACTAAAGAAAAAAATTAAGCATTTGTCAATGTTTAGCTATGACATGTTCATGTCATAAGTTTTTTATATACTCCATATTAAAAATTAATAGGCTATAATAACAATACTAAAAATTAATAATGAATATCTACATTATTTTGTCATACAAGTAGTTATATCTTGAAATTAGTTTTCTCTTAACCATAACTACCAATATATTATAAAATGTAATAGTGTGTTTCATTAGAAAATGTTTATAAAAAACCTTAAAACAATGTCAAAAATATAAAATATATTTTACAAATAAATGATTTTCTATCAATAGAATTATAAATATTTATTATAGATTTTTTTTTAATTTAAATTTTAAATTTTGTTAAAAGTCTTAAAACAATGTAAAGAATATAAAATAAATTTGTAATAAATTATCTTTTAATGGTAAAATTATAAATTATTCTTTTTAATTTTTATTTAATGGAGCAAATAAATTAATCTATTTAGTAAAACAAAATTAACTAAATGAGAAACATGTGATAAAAATATCTAATAAAATAAGAATAAATATTTATATAATGGGTTTAAATCGAATCTTAGCCACATCAGCAATAAAATTTTACTTACACAATTTTCAATGTATTTGTGAACAAAGGGGCCATGTTTCATTTCAGCTTCACTTGCAATTTCCTTGTGTATTTCATATGAAAATTTGAAAGCAATTTTCATGTAGTCTGGAAGATTCTCTATGATGGAAATATCCCATCTATAATAGAAATGAAGCACAAAGTTAGAATAATAATAAAAATAATAATAAAATCTAGGATTATTATCTAATACATTACCTTATCAATGGTGTAGTGAAGGGTTCTAGTTCATCAATGGTTCCATATGTATCATAAATATCATCAAGGAGTGAAAGACTGGTAGCCAATTTTGTAAAACCAATTCTACTAGCATTGAACTCAGGCTCAAACAATGAGCAAGCCCACCAAAAATAAAATTCCACATGGCGATGTCGAAAGAAATCAAGACTAATTGCACTGGAATTCTTCCACCATCTGTATGAAAACATCATTATATTATGATTAAAATTCTATTTTTAATTTATGATATTTATTTCTCACCGGAAGTAATCAATTTTGAAATCCATTAATATTTCCCTTGAAACCTTAAACTAATTTATTGTTAGCTTCATCTAATTAAACATGTGCTGTATTAAATATAATTATTAGAATTACCTCTTCAATAAAAAATTTAAAATATTTCTATGTTAACAATGCCTAATATTCAAGGGAATGTTAATTTTTCATATTTAAATTAACTTATACTCACGTGGAGACTAATTTCAATTCATATTGATGTTGAGCTTGTAAAATATTAAAGTCCAGTATTGCTAGTTCCAACAAGTTTTGTCTATATGTATTTGGCATCCTGAAAGAAATTATAAACATGGATTATCAAAATTAATCTATCTTTTTTTGCTAATTTAAAAATATAATAGATAAATACATTAAATTTGTAATAATTTTTATTTGGAAGGAAATAATGGAATACAAATGATCATAAATAATCTTTAAATCTTACTTGTAAATATCATTGATAAGCCAATCATTGTGATTTTGTTGTCTGAATATTTGAATAAAGCTCCAAGTCTCCCATCTTGGAATCCTACATCTCCAAGGATTTTTCAAAATATACTCAATCTGATAAAAAAAATATTGTTGTTAGAAATATTGTATGCATAAATAAAAATTAGCACCTATGATGTAGCTCAACCATTGCAAACACTTTCTTTTTAGAAAAAAGAGGGTGGTAGGTGGATTGTTGTTTAAATACTAACCATTTTCAGTAAAAAAAATAATGAACATTTTATATGGTAGAACTCCTTCCTATTTTTTTTAAAACAAAAAAACTTAAACTTTAATGTCAAGCCTTTCCATGGAAAATTACTTGCCTCCAATAGAAGTGGGTTTTTATTTTCTTTTATCTCTCCATGTTCCTTCATAGCCTCTTGCAAGTATGTTGATGTGAAAACTCTGGCCTCTTTCAAGATTATTTCTTCAGGAAAATCTAGCTCTGAAGCTTTATGTAAATTCAACATAATTGCTAGTTTGGTGTATTCTTGACTAGGTTCAAAGCCAAAGAACTGTCCTTTCTCACCTTTGAATTTTTGAAATACATCTGCTCACAAATCAAATATATTCCAATGATTTGCAAAACTTAGGTAAAGAAAGGTAAGAAAAAATCATTTAAAATTTATCACCTGAAGAAACATCATATCTGTTCAATCGTAGAATTCGAAATCCTAATGCTGTAATGTTGAGATCTCCAAATATATTTTGATTCCAGCACCTATTAATGGTGGAATTATTTTATCACTAAACATGCTCAAATTTAATACCACGTAGTATTTCATACATATCTACAGATTTAGTATTTAAAGTAGATGCATGAACATTTACATTAAAACATTTTTTTGAGAAAATATACATACATGTAAGTGTAGTCAAGTATTGTTTTGATTTGCTCTTGGAAATATCCATCTATTCCCAAACATTGTACAACATCAATGAACCAAAGCCTTTGAAGTAGACCAAATTCTTCTTCTTTGTTGGAAAAGATTTTATGAACCTCATTAATTAGCATTTCCCTACGTTTATGGTATAGGGAATCCTGGTTAAAAAATTATATTTTTTGTATTAGTTTTCATAACATGAAGTATAATACACATATATTTGTATAAATTTAAATGTATCAGTATTTCATACCCCATATTGAGAATTAAGAGATTGTATGGAATCATCACTCCACAAGTTAGGATGATGATTTCCATTTCGACGAGCATTAGCATTAGGCATGAAACCCTCTTCCACTCCTAAGTTTGATGATGTTGAAATTCCTTCTTTTTTTTGCACTTCAGCCATGATATATGTCTATCACAAGTAAGCAAGAACACTTAGTATCATGTACTAGTGTACTTGTGATTAGTGATCAACCTTCAATTCTAAGATTCAATATATGGCTAACAAAAACACTCAAGAATATAAATCCATAATTCATTAAACAATTATATATTCAATATATGTCTTGTTTAGTTCTCTATTGACAGGCAAATCTGGATGCAACATTGGCAGTGGCAAAGATATTCAATGAGAAAATATCTAGTCATATTTAGAAGAGCTCCAATAACCATGTAGAAGGTTGCGATATTTCTATTTTCCCTCGGTATTCATGAATTTGTACTCAAAAATAAATAATTTAAAATGAAATGTTATTTATTTCCATGTCCTCAGCATTTTTATTACAAATGTTAAAAGAAAAAATATCTGCAAACATGTAAAGCCTTGAGGAATGAAAAAACAGAAAGAAAGTATGCGCCAGTAAAGAAAGACCAAAGGGTGCGCAGCATATAGATGATGACATTCATTTAAAATTTGCAAAAATTCAATGATGGAGGACTACGTAGGAAATGGTTGGGACACCGTAGGGATAACAAAAGGTTGCAAGTTAAGATTATCACCGAAGAGGAGGAGAGCGCAGTAAGAAGAGAAAGACATTCATTAAAAATTTACAATAATTCAATGGTGAGGGGGCTGCGCAAGATTTAAAAACAAGAGAAAGAGGGTGCAGCAACAGGGGCATCAACCGGTAGCAGAGGTGAGAATAGGGGCAGCTGCAACAACAGGGACAAGATACACCAAGCAGAACCAAAAGGAATTAAATGTAGATGTAAGTGGAAAGACTGTGCTAAGGGAGGAAATTGGAACAGCTGCGTAGAGGTAAGAGGAGGCAGCTAGAAAGGACAAAAAGAGATACAGCCAATCGCTTGCCAATTGCAAAGGCGTGGTTAGAGGAAGTGAGGCAACACTTCATTGGTGAGTGTGTAGAGGGAAAAAGAAGGGCATCAGGCAAATTCATTGTTAGATGACAAATTTATCGTGGAAAAATTCACCGTCATCACAAATTTATCTTAAGGAAAAAATCAAACTTAAAAAAATCATTTGTTAAACATTTTTAATATTAATCAAGTTTTTATAAGATAATAATAAAGAACATCTAATTTTGATAGAAGCAATAAATTCTCTTTTGTAAATTTCTTTTGAGAATTTCTCTGAAGTCTTTCAAACACCATCTACAAGTTTAGCATCAACCTTTCTTTCTTTCTTCTCCACCTCTTTTATATCTTCTCACCCTCTTCTCTTAGTTGTTATCGTTGCAACTACTACTTATGCCTTTGCAATAGATACATTCCTAACTTTTCATCTTTTTCCTTATTATTTCATCCTTCAATTTTCTTACTTTCTATTTTTCTCTTCATATTTTATTTTAAATTTATTTTAAACTTTTATTACATTATTAATTTATTTCAATTATGATTTTTGGTGAGAGCATGATGTTGTGTTGCACTTTATGATAACTTTGGCATACTAGTTGAAACACTTTTCGTTGAAATACTATGGAACATATATGGACATGAACATTCTCCCCATTTCACTCATTCCACTCTTGTATCTATTCAAAAACTTTGACCAAATTTACCTACCTAGATATCAAAAAACTCTTCAAACATCTTCAACCATAAATTTTAGGTTGCAAATTTATATTAAATTTGGTGAAGTCAAATAAAGATGCGATATGATTAGAACAAGTTGAAGTGAAAATGCTTAGTGAAATCAATCGTATCCATATGAAATTGGAATATAACCCTTAAATACAATAATGAAATGATATAAACATGGTCTATATACTAGAGGGTTATGGTATGTGCATAATTTAGGATTGATCAAGAACATTAATGGATACATACTAATTAAATTTTCTTGCATGTGGCTTCCATGACATAGAGTGGCCAACCAAATCAAGATAGAGAGACAACTAAGGCATAAAAACATCATCACTAAGTATAACAACACCATTGAAGTGCTTTCCCTCTTATGGAACCACTAAATGTGCATCTAGTGTGGGTTAGACTCCTAAACCCCCCTTACAACTGTGAGACCCCATTTCTATGAGGCATTTTTTCAAACAACCACATTGACAAGCTAGTGAGCTCACTAGCTTATCTATGGTACCACATTATGCATACATGTCTACCAAATCATTTTTGTCAAAAAATTCACATGCCTTGTCCATGCTTCCATTTTGTGCCTATCGTGCATTCATGACATGCCACGAGACCACATTTCTTTAAGGCATTCCGTTTGAAAATTCATGTGACCTTTGACAAGCTAGTGAGCTCACTGGCTTGTCAATGCAGTAGGATTGACAAGGTAGTGGGTTGTTTGGAAAAATGCCTCATAGAAATGGGGTCTCATGGTGATATACCATTTCTATGAGGCATTTTTTCAAACAACCCACTACCTTTTCAATCATATTGCATTGTATCACCGTGAGACCCCATTTCTATGAGGCATTTTTTTTCAAACAATCCACTACCTTGTCAATCCTACCGCATCGGAAAGCATCACCGTGAGACCCCATTTCTATGAGGCATTTTTTCAAATAGCCCACTACCTTGTCAATCCTACCACATTGACAAGCTAGTGCTCGCTCACTAGCTTATCTATGGTACCACATTTTATATACATGTCTACCAAAACATTTTTGTCAAACAATTTGCATGCTTTGTCCATGCTTCCATTTTGTACCTATCTTGCAATCATGGCATTCCATGAGACCACTTTTTTTTAGGCATTCCATCAAAAAATTCATGTTAGCTTTGTCTATGCTAGAAATACTCTTCTACAGGATGATTGTAAGTATTTTGTATGAAGTTTTGAATGAGATATGTTTCATTTATTTGTATGGATTCATTTTTAGGAACTAATATTTGTCTCCTTATCATGGTATAGATAAAATTATCCGTCATGCCAAGGAAATGAACAAGGATTAAACCAACACAGGAACAGACCAAAGCTAAGAATACAAAGAAAGCAGCATGGATGAGGGAACATCATGAGAAGAAGAAATTGGATACGATTGAAGAAGACATGCCAATTGAAGAGGAACCTCAACCATCAAAAAGAGAAATGGCATTGGCGGCACAAAGGGAATGGATGCAAAAGCATCGTGATAAGACAGATTTTAATACCATAGTTGGAGACACACGCTCTATCGCAAGTGAATACGAAGGGCCGCCATCTATCACAAGTGAATATGGAGGGACACCATGTAATCTACCACAAGTGAATATAGAGGGACACCATCTACCACAAGTGAATATGGAACGACACCATCTACCACATCTCAAGTTAGGAGTACATCATCACTCGCATTTGAGGAAGGAGGTACACGATCATCCCCATCTCAACCTCAAGGTATCTCATCTATTCCATCCTCGATCGAAGGTACGTGATCTAGCCCATATCTCATTTAAAATTGATGGAATTTTTAATATTGAGATGAATGTACCTATGAGAACACCACGTAGAATTTTTCATAGAAAGCCAGAGTTTTTTATTAGTATTGATGAGAATATTTTGCAGCCAATGGAAGGTAAGATTCCACAACACACTTGTAGAAGATATGTTGATAAGATTTGGAGATTGTTCTTTGAAAAGTTAAATGAGACCGCAAGATGTCAACTATTTGTTGAAATGATGCAAAGTATAAAGTATAGGTCCATTATGAAGATTCTTGGGTTGAGAACATCGGATGCTTCAAGTGAAAATACTATTGTGAAGAATCTAATGGATGCTTATGAGAGTGTGGGTAAGACCTCATGTTCAAAAGTAGTAATGTCACCCGATGTGTCATTACATCGACTTTAGTAAGTAATCAAACAAGGAAATCTCATCTTATTAGAAAGACGAGTCAACAATTGAGAATTAATAGAAATACTTTATCAAGAGTCATTCAAAGGCACCAAATAATTGAGGACACTTATTCCACTGAATTATGGGCATTCTCAGGGAGACTACCACAAAAAGATAAACCAATTGTTGAATCATTGAGATCACTAATTGAAGACTATTGGAAGAATAACACAAGTCCATCTCTGAATCAAAGGGATGTGGTAAGAAGAAGAATCGGTATTCGAAACCATGAGCCACATCCAAAGCATTTTTTTGATATGACTCAAACACAGTTTTTTCATAAATTTCTAAAGGATTATCCTCAAATTCAAAATTTTCAAAAATATTTTAAAATGCTTAAACCTTTTTATGTCAAGATAAATCACACACGCACTACTTGTTGTTGTAGATTACATATTGAATTTTTTAACCATTATGATGTTTATCATTATATATGTTTAAATTTGCATACTAACAATGTTTTGTAGGATTGTGGCATACATGCCCCACCAACATCTTCAAGAGACTTCTTATCATAAATTTTATGTGAAAGAGAGGAAGGCCAAATATTCTACAAGAAACAATGCTTGGATGGCACATGTCAGCATTGTGGTGGCTTGCAACGTATGCCAATATGTGAACATATGGAAAGCACACATGCGGTTGGAAAGCAACTAGTAGAGTTCAACAAATATAAAATAGTGGCATACAATACAAAAGATGGTAATCAAGCAAAAAGGTGTGATTTGGTTATTCAAAAGATTCTAGTGTATTAGTTTATGTCTACATTTCATGACAGTATAGTGTATGAGTATGCAAGGCATACCCATAGAGCTCGATGGTTGGACTTGCAATTCAAGTTATGCAAGGAAACCTTTCCAATTGGTAGCATAGTTTTAGTGGTCGACTTTACAGAGAACTACACTCAATAGCCACAACCTGAGGTGCAGTCACAATATTACAACTCCACACAAGTTTCTATATTTGTGCACATAGCAATCATTCATGGAGCTGATAGTATAAAGGATAACATGAAGGTATTGAGGGAGTACCATTTTTACATTAGTGATGATTGCACACATTCTCTAGAGTTCATGCAAGTTTGCTTTCAGTTGTTCTATAGTGATTTGGCTACAAGGCGCATAGCATACAGTTAGCATATAATATGGTCAGATAACTATGTAGCACAGTTCAAGAACTCATGGATGTTTTATTAGCTAAGCAGAATGCATGTTATTACAGGTGTTCAACATATATGGAACTTTTGTGAGTCCGAGCATGGAAAGGGAGAGCATGATGTTGTAGGAGTATGTGTCAAAAGAGCATTAGCACGAGAAGAGTTAAAATATAAATACAATGCAAAGTTGACAGATGTAAAATTAATCATCGAGTGGTGTAATGCTTTGATGGGTCCAGATAATGAAGGTAAGTCTTTAGTTATGATAGATTTTTTTGGTTGATAGATTATACTAATATTGCACCATATGAGGATTGTTATACACTGACAGGATCAAGTGAGCTACACTCTTTCCTTAGCTCAAATGCAGGTTCATGGAGTATCCATACATGGAAGATGGCATGCTTTTGTTCTTCAAGTACAATTCAAGCCTAGAATGAGTGTGAGTCAAAGGAGTGGGATGAATGGTGGTTAAGTTATCTTAGCCCACTTCACACATATCAACCTCTGAAAGTATTAGAACTAACAGAGATGGAATCATCGGTTGACTTTGACCACATATCAAATCTATTTCAGCCAAGTAATATATCTACTTGTATAGTTTTTGAAATTACTATTGTTATTTTACTTTCTACTGTATTTGTAATGTTGACTAATTTCATCTAATTTGCTGCACGTATCAATGTAGGGCATGTTTATGTAGTTATTGCATATGAATACAATGAAGAGGGAACAAATTATTAATTGTGTCATTGTGTTCAGGCCAAAAAGAAATTGGAATCCCCAATTATAGATGGAGAAAACATTGAATACCCTACAGGCTCAGTGGTTGTCACTAGAGCGTGGCTTAGAAGGTACCCACATAAGAGTGTTAATTTTTGGCTATTTCAGGACTTTGACATGCATCAGAAGATTATTCATTACTCGAACCTTGTCATGGCATCCAATGTTCATTTGATCAAATATGGGGGTAGACCTTTGAACAAGACCTTGTGGAAGGTGTGTGAGTTTGACCATGAGGCAATACTTGACACAATAAAGAGTAGAGCAGACCCGAATTGTTCATTGGATTAATTTGTAAGTATGCACATTGGTTCTTATTAATTTGTAAGTACGCACTTTAACTTGTATTAAAATTTAGAGTATGCACATCAAGATTAGTTGATAGTTAGACCTTTTGTTTCTATATTTCAAGTTTACATATGTTTTGGTTCCAAATTTACATATGAATATTAGGCAGATTATATGCTTTGGTTCAATGCATAGCATAGACAAGCTAGCAAGCCAACTAGCTTGCCAATTTGGTGAAATTGGCAAGGTAGTGGGTTGTTTGAAAAAATGGATCCACGAAATGGGGTCTCACGATGATGTACATCATCATGAGACCCCATTTCTTGGACATCATCGTGAGACCCCATTTCGTGGATCCATTTTTTCAAACAGCCCACTAGGTTCACAATTTCATTGAATTGGCAAGCTAGCATGCCAACATGAATTCTTTATTTTGATATTTACTTATTCTTCCATTCTATCATGTTGAAGAAGTGGAGAGCTGCAAACATTATAGATAGGAAATATTGTATGAATTTTTGTCATGCTTTGTTATCTTCAAAAATGTGATTTCTTATGTATTCATTCTTATTAGTTTGTGTCTAATCATATCATGATCTCGTTGGTGATTCATGCCTCATTTTGTATGATTTCATTTTGCTATATCAAACAAAAGGTGCAATAGGTACATTAGATTATATTGATTGAGGTGCAAAAGGTGTTGGTGATTTCTTATGGTTTCCTATTGATATATCCTATTGAGAGCCAACCTTGGTCTTAGTGACATATGGATATATGTTGAGTTAAGTAGATATGAGGAAAGCTTGTGAAGCTATGTTGACATGTCCATTGACTAGAAGAAATCCTACTAACCATACATTTCTACGTAAGATTACCTCCGACTTCTCCTTTTTAAATGGAACCTTGAGTGATCCATAAAGCTAACCTATATTATATTGTTCATCCTCATAAGTATTATTAGTACTTTTGACTTTAATTACTTTTTACAAGTTATGCATGATCACAGTCATAAAATGGGTAGCAGTCTCATGAAATACATGAGATTTTAAGAACAAGAGTTATAAGGGCATACTTGAAGGTGTTTGAAGACGGTCATTAATGTCAGATTGCACAAAAGGTTGTAGACCTTAGTTAAAGGGAGTGCTTGATTACAAGAAGAAAGATAGTCCATAAGGATTCAAGAGGGTATTCCTTAGGTCCATAAGCATTCATTTTAGTTATTTTTTCATTATTATGCTTGTGCAAAGTGGTATGTGATATGTAAATAAAATTTTATTTCCTAAATCACCAAAACAATACAAATATTAGTGGTTGTACAAGTCTAACCACTATACAAATTCAAGAGGTATCATTTTTTATAATTTGGAGAAAATACATGCAATGCTTATATTAGAACTAAAATCCAAGGATATTCAAGTTCAAAGGCATGTTGGCAGTTGCTGTTGACTTCAAAGAAAATGTTGCTCTCTGATATTCAAGTTCAAAGGCCTTTTTTCAAGGTTGATGTATGTTCACATGTGATATCAAGCGTTTTTAGGCACTCTGTAGGTTATGAGTTTTTAGCCCTTCACGTCAAATCACTCTGACCTACGTTTAATCGACTCAATACCTTAAGAGTCCAAAGTGCAAAATGGCTGCAATATTTGACGAGTTATAACTCAAAAACCGTGACACTTACAAACTCTTTGTCTGAGGCTACGAGATTGCATTGGGCCCCTCTACAATAACCTCTCTTAGTTTTTGCTATCTTGGAGGCATTTTCTTGTGGCATTGACTTTTTAGTTGAGGAAAATTTGTCAAATGCAAGCAGTGTAAAGTTGCAAAGTGGTGCAACTTTCATTATGCAACTTGTACGACCAAATGGACTGTTCCTGATCCAGGAGGATCTAGAAAACTAAAAATTTCATAGTATCAGAATCTAACATAACTAGCATTATCACAAAGAGCTCATTGGCATGATCTCGATGCAACTTGAATGAAGTCAAAAGGAGCTCATACACTCAAGATATGCTCAATCAAAGTTGGGTGAAACAAGGTACCAGGGGCAAGAAGCAAAGGCACAAAAATGATCATTTTGGAATTGGTCAAAAATGGCATAAAAATGAAGAGCTCATCACCACAAGTCCAATGTTTCTCATTTTGTCTAAATCGGAGCTTGTACGTTGAAGATATAACCAGTCAAAGTTGAGGGTTGACTAGGCTAACTAGGAAATATAATGATGACGTCAACATGCTGAAAGGCCATATAGTACAGATGATGACATGGAAAAACCAGGCTCTAACACATGGCAGATGAGTCATGATACAGATGTTGATTGTGCATGAGTTGGACCAATCAACGAGTGGCACGTGCCCTTCAGGTCAATGAAGTGTCTTTGTCAATGAATGAAAGGATGTCATGTGGACCAATGAGATGGTGCCATGTGGCACCCCCGTACAACTCCTTTAGTGGTTTGAACGCTATGCTAAAATTGTGGTTTGGGGGATTCAACCCCGCAACCTCCACCCTACAAACTCTTCGGTCAACCAATACACCGCACACATTGGGCTACACTATAAAGGGCGTCAGTTGGTTTTGATAAAGACAAGTTTAAAATTGAGTTTTAAAAATGGAAGGGGCAAGGGTCCAATGACCAACCTCCTCGCCCCTAAATTCCCTCTCTACCACTACACCACTGAGTGGTTTTGAGAATTTATCGGGCCCAGATCATCTTAAATAGGAGTTAAAAGCCGGTTATTTTTATATTTTAAGTTTTAACCCCTTAAATGTTAAAATGATAAATCTCTTAGAATTTTTATAGGCCAATAAAATATTTAAAAAAGGGCTAAATAATGTTTGAAAGATATTTAGAGGTTTTTTTAAGGGGTTAGGATTTTTTTATAGGGGATAGATATTTAAAAATTTATATCTCAAATTGGAGAGATAACAAATATTGCAAATATTATTGTTGTAACCCCCAAATAGCATGTGAAATTGTATAAAAGGGGGATTTTTGCTCTTTGGAGGCAATCAATTCTCTTCTAAGAGAGGAATTTAGGCATATTGGGAGGAGAGTTTGAAGACTAGTGTTTTCACAAAGGCACTTGGAATTCGTAATTGGTTAAGCTTATTTGTACGTGAAGGAAGATAATGTCTTTACGTGTAGAGAGAGATTGTGAAGAATTTGAATGCAGGTATGAGGCTTGGATGGTGTAATGAAGCAGTTAAATCTTGTCATCATTAATAAAGTGGTTCCTCACTAAGAAGTGGACTCAGAGACATGGTCCGAACATATGGGCACTGAACTCCGTATCAAATTTCTTGTTGTCTTTCTATTCTCTCTATTATGTCTACTCTCTCTTATTTGTTTCAGTTTTAATTCATACTTTGAATGTTAAATACGACATTTAAGTAATTAGTTTATGTTATTAGGATAATCAAAGGATTAAGTGAACTCAATTTATGTAATTTCAAAGGTTAAAATACATAATCACTTCAATTATGTTTGTGGTCGGGATAAATCTTTAATTAGGAGTAAAGTGCAATTTATTGTAACCCTTTAATTACAAATCAAGTTTGGTATCAAAGCGATTTAACATAAAAAAATTGCAAGTGGTGGATGTTAACTAGGTTGAAATTAAAGCGAGGAGAAGGTGCACTTGAGGAGATTAATCCAGAGATTGGATCAAGGCGAGTTACTCAAAGACAAACCATGAAACAACTGAAAGAAGGAAAATCTTCCAATCCTGAAATCTTTGAGAATGAAGAACAATTTCGCAAAGCATTCCTAGACATGAAGATGATGGTAGAAGAGCTATACAAGAAAAAGAAGAAGGAGAAACGTGAATCTTCTTCAAAAGATGACAAAGGTAAAGGAGCAAGAGGTGGTGTTGACCCTCCTAAACCTCCATCTTCACCTTCTTCACCTTCTTCACCTTCTTCATCTTCTTTAGCTTCTTCGTCTACTACGTCTACTTCATCTTCAAAGAAGAAACAACATGTGCAACCTAAATCTAATGCTCCTTTGTTAAAACTTGATGTTAAATTTGAATTTCCAACTTATAATGGAGAACTAGATGCAGAGAAACTTGATAATTGGATAAAGCAAATTGAAGTTTATTGTAGGATTCAGAAGTTTACTGATGATACTTCAAAGATCCAATTAGCCACTCTTCGCCTGGGGGGCACAACCTTAATCTAGTGGAAGATCAAAACTCGGGAAGATCTAAGTCGATATGGTAAAATTATTTCTTCTTAGTTTGAGTTTACAACTACACTTAGGAAACAGTTTTATCTATTAGGTCACATGCAACAAGCAATAATGAATTGGAAATCATTAAGGCAAGAGAAAGGACAAAGTGTTCAAGAATATACACTTGAATTTAGGAAAAGAGCTTTAATTTTGGGTATTCCATTATACACACAAGAAACTTTGTTGAAGGTTTATAGGTGGGTTACGTGGAAATTTGAGACATGCAATACTTATGTCAATCCAACTAACCTTGATGAAGTTAGTGTGCAAGTCATTCATCTTGAAACAAGCATGAAGAATAGTTTCTTAATGGAATCCGGTAAGCATAAAGAAAACAAGAAAGGGAAGAAGGAAATGCATTGGATAGCTTCCATGAAGAAACAGGAGGAAAAGCCTTTTTCCTCACACTACAAAAAGAAAGGGCACAAAGATGAAAAATGTTGGAAATTGCATCCTAATCAGAAACCAAAGTGGTTCAAGGATTGAAAGGGTAAGTAAAATACCGCAGTTATCGTGAAGGACCTTGGATTAGGTTTTGATGATGAAACGAAGATAATTTTTGTGGGTATAAAAGGTATCATTCTTGTTGCTACTACTAGTTTCCATGCTTATTTTGTAAAGAAAAATGAAATCCTTGTTGAAAGTAAAATGAATGAATTGTTTCATCTAAGGAATATTGTAAAATAGAGTAAAATTGATACACTCATAGATAGTGGATCACAAGTGAAATTAATCTCTGAACAAGTTGTTAAGTAATTGGGATTAAAAACAATACCTCATCCAAAACCATATCCATTGGGTTGGGTGCATGATAATGCTCAGTTACATGTGTCAAAGCAATGTAAACTCTGATTTGCAATCATATCCAAGTTTGTAGATGAGGTGGAGTTAGATGTAATTCCACTTGACATCTATGGGATGGTTTTAGGAAGTCCTTGTATGATAGAAAGGCCATTTTCCATAGGGAAGATAACAGGTATCATTTGTTTAAAGATGGAATTGAATTCATTGTGAAAAATCATCACATGAAGAGTGATAGATCTGTTGTAAACACAGGGCATTTGAAAATGGTTATAAATGCAAGCAAGACATTAACCCTTATGTCTGTAATAGCTAGTGATATTAGGGATGAAGATGAAACAATTTCTAATCAATGTAAGGTGTCACAGACAACATAGTGTGAGGATCAGTTGCAAGCACGCTTAAGCCTTCAACCTCAGAGAGGGTTTTTCTAATAATGTTCATGTACAGGAGTCCCAACATGTTGATACTTTTTCCTTCACATTAGTTTATTCAGTGTTGTGGCTTTTCATTCTACTAGTTAGTTCTATGTGGCTAGTAGAGGCATCAATGAATATTGATGGGTATCTAATTGATTGTATAATCTATGCTATCTCATTCTTCATCTTGTTTGTGATGGGTCAGATAATAAAAATTTCAGCAAGGTGGATAGATGATACAGGACAAGTGAGGAAACAATGTCCTCATTTAAATTCTTTGTAAAAACAAACTTTTGGTGGTCCAAAAGTTTCTCAGTTGGGACGAATGATCCAAGAGGATCCAGAAGACTCAAAATTTCATAGTCTCAAAATCTAACAAAACTAGCATCATCACAAAGAGCTTGTTGACACGATCTCGATACAACTTGAACGAAGTCAAAAGGAGCTCATATGCTCAAGATATGGTCAGTCAAAGTTGGGTCAAACTGAGTACCAGAGGCAGGATGCAAAGGAAAAAAATGATCATTTCATAATTGTTTAAAAACAACATCAAAACAAAGAGCTCATCGCCATGAGTCCAACACTGCTCATTTTTCCTAAATCGAAGCTCGTACGCCGAAGATATGACCAGTCAAAGTTGAGGGTTGACTAGGTTGAGTGGGTAGTACAATGATGATGTCAACATTACATCAGCATGCTGACGGTTGTATAGTACAAATGATGACATTGACAAACTAGGCTCTGACACGTGGTGGATGAGTTATCATAAAAATGTTGTTTGTGCATGAGTTGGACCAATCGACGAGTGGCATGTGTCCTTCAGGTCAATGAAGTGTCTTTGTCAGCGAATAAAAGGATTCCATGTGCCCCAATCAGATGGTGCCACATGGCACCCCTGTACGACAATTTGAATGATCTGCTAAAATTGTGGGTTGGGGGATTTGGCCCCGCAACCTCCACCCTGCAAACTCTCCAATCAACCAATACATCGCGCACATTGCGCTACACTGTAAAGGGTGTCAGTTGGTTTTGATAAAGATAGGTTTAAAATTGAGTTTTAAAAATGGAAGGGGCGGGGGTCAAACCACCAACCTCCCCACCCCTAAATTCCCTCTCTACCACTATGCCACCAAGTGGTTTTGAGAATTTATCGAGGCCGGATCTTTTTAAACAAGAGTTAAAAGCCGATTATTTTTACATTTTAATTTTATTTTTTTTGGTACGTAAAGGATAAATTATATTAATGATCAAAATTCAATTTACATTAGCCCTCTGGACAGAGTTTCTGTCACCAAGGGACACCACGCAGACTAGCCATACAGCATAAGACACTCGGCCACCACCATCAGGCACTGTTACTAATTGTTGAGCACGCGTGGGCAAAAGCTACCCCCGCATCAGACTTCCAGCGCCAAAGACGCCCAGCTAAAAGGTGAAGGGTGTGCCGATGTTCGAGTATGCACTCAGGCAACACCAGGGGAGAGGAATACTGTGCTCTTGTGGCCGTCTGCTCCCTCATTCGCTAGCTTGTCTGCTTCACCGTTTGCTTCCCTGAAGATGTGTCTGATCTCAAAACATGAGAAATTTTGAAGTGCCTCTAGAGCCTCTTCCAACAATGGTTGAAGCTTCCAATTATGGAGCTTCCCAGTCCTCATTGCTTGAACTATCACCATTGAATCGCCTTCCACCACTACCCTTGACAATCCTAGTTCTTTGCAAAGATAAAGGCCCCATATCAAACCTTGCAACTCTGCCACCGTATTTGTGCCCTCAGGGAGTGGGATGGAACGTGTTGCCAAGGTTTGTCCTTGGGAGACCCTGATGATGCTTCCAGCTCCAGAGATGCCTAGGTTGCCTCACGAAGCGCCATCGAAATTCAATTTGAACCAACCTTCTTGGGGAGGCTACCACACCACACTTGAGCGATTTGAAGACTTCCTCTCTTACTTCACTTGTCCTAGCTTAGGAATATTCAAACCAAGCCAGCCTTTCCTCATTTGTGCGTCCCATTCTATGAATTGAAAATCATCTCCTGATCTTAACATTATTCTACTATTTGTTGCCTCGACTATGGCAGCTTCGAGGTAACTGACAAATGAGGGGAAGCTTCTTGCTTTATCTATGAAGAGCCTCCTGTTCCTTTCCTTCCATAGCTCCCACACCATGAGAGATGGGCAAAGCTTCCAAAGCACATTGTACAGAGATCCTTTCTTAAGTACTGGCCAGTAGAAGAAAAGTGTCAAGATGTCGTTTGGTAGTGCGCATGACCATCCCAGCTTGGCGCATAACCACCTCCAACATGCCTGCGCAAAGGGACAGCTCACCAGTATATGATTAGCATCTTCTTCTTCATTCCTGCATAACACACACCAAGAAGGGCCTGCATAGCCCAATTTCCTGAATTTGTCTGCTGTCAAAATCTTGTTCTGAATAGCTGCCCAAGCAAAAGTGCCTGCCTTTGGGAGGCAAGATTTACTCCAGCAGATCTTTAGTGGTAGTGTAGATTTTCTCTCCTCTTCACAGAGAGAGATATAGCCATCTTTGGGTCTATATTTCCCTGACTTTGAATTGGCCCAGATTATTTTGTCCTCACCCTGTCTGATCTGAATGTTTCTCTTTCTTAGAATACCCACCAAAACTACCCTGTCTACTTCTTGTATATCCACTATGTTTAGGTCCCGCCATGACCATAATAGGTGCCCGTCACACCACTGATCACACATATAGTCTCTTACCTTCGAGCCCCAGAGATGTTGAAGCATTTCTTTTGTCTGTGCCATTGTGGTGATGTTGTCAATGCTCGGAAAGCCTCCCCAGGAGTCCTCCCAGAAGTTTGCACTCCTCCCATCTCTAATGTCCCATGAGAGATGCTTAAGAATGAGGGGTCTGCATGCCTTCATGAAGTTCCAGATTCTAGAGCCCTGCGGGAGGTGATCAGTCAGCAAAATGCTATTCGAATCTTGGCTTTCCAAATATTTGTGCCCCAAGATCCTTGCCCACTTTGCCTCGCCATTGGTGTAGACATTCCAAACCAGCTTAGCGCCCAAAGCTTGGTTCTATTTTAGGATGTTGTGAATGCCCACACCACCATTGTTTCTTGCTTTACATACAGCATCCCAAGCTATGAGAGGGTATTTCTTTTGTTCTGAAGATCCTTGCCAGAAGAATTTCCTCATACCCCGATTTATCATGGAAGCTTTGCTCTTGGAGAGAGCAAGGAAAGAGAGGAGATAAATTGGGATTGCTGAGATCACTGCCTTGATTTTTGTGATTCTCCCCGCCCATGACAGCCATTTCCCACCCCATGAAGACATGCGATTTTCCAACTTTTCAACCAACGGATCCCATAATCTACAGTTGCTGATACTAGTGGCTAGAGGTAGACCAAGGTAAGTGGTAGGAAGCTGGCCTATCGTGAAGTTGAGCATTCGAGCCACCTTGTGAGTCATCCTTTGTGGAGTATTAATGAAAAAAAAATTCTGACTTCGCCTCGCTAACTACCTGACCAGAGGCCTTACCATATTCATTTAGGATGCCTTTGAAGGCCTGAGCTTCTTCTTCCCCTGGGGTGCCAAAGAGCAGAGTGTCATCCGCAAACTGCTGGTGTGAGCATGGAGGAACGCCCCTTGTAATTTGCAGCCCAGCAATCCTACCGTCCACCACTGCCTTATTAAAAGAACGTCCTAGAGCATCAGCCATCAGGACATAGAGGAATGGAGACAGTGGGTCTCCCTGTCTCAATCCCCTTGAGGCCGCAAAAAAACCAGCTGGCTCACCATTAATCAAGATAGAATACCGAGGGGTGGAGATGCACTTCAAGATCCAATTAACCCAGTGTTTTTCAAATCCATAAGCCTCCAGAACCTTGCATAGAAAGCGCCAATCAACTGAGTCATAGGCTTTCCTGATATCAAGCTTTATCAACATTCCAGGCCTTCTGCTGTATTGAAGAGAATGAACCACTTCTTGGGCAATAATGGCTCCCTCATAGATTGACCTGCTTGGGATAAAGTCGGTCTGCTCTTCCACAATCAGGGTTGGCATCAGGGGTTTTAATCTATTCGCTATTGTTTTGGTGAGTATCTTGTACAGAGTGTTGCATAATGCAATGGGACGAAACTCCTCCAACGAGCTTGGCTTCTCTTTCTTCGGCACTAAAACTAGAAATGTATTGTTTACCTCCTTCAGGATGTCTCCAGCAGCCCTGGCTTCTTCCAACGCCTCAGTTATGTCTTTTCCTAGAAAGCCCCAACATTTCTGAAAAAAATTGGCTGGGTATCCATCCGGACCTAGGGCTTTGTCGAGGTGGAGTTGGAAGGTAGCAGCCCTGATTTCCTCCTCTGTGAAAGGTTGGAGGAGCACTCTATTTTGCTCTCTGCTTACTAGCCTGGGTACATGCTCGAGGAAGGCATTTTGTTCATGAAGCTGGGATCCTTCCTGATTATTGAGCAAATTCGAGAAGAAGTTGACCGCCTCCTGAGAGATTGCAACTACCTCTTCAATTTCTGAGCCATCGCTGCATTTAAGTTTGGAAATCCTATTGCATTCTCTCCTTGCTCGAGTGGAATTGTGAAAGAACTTTGTGTTTCTGTCACCTTCTTTTAACCAGAGCTCTCTCAATTTTTGGCGCCAAAAGATTTCCTCTCTTTCCAGCTGCACTTCTAAATCTCTTAGAAGTTCCCTTTCCCTGACAAACAAGTCCTCATTCATCCCATTGGCAATGACCTCCTCATTTATCTTCCCCAGCTCACTTTCTAGCCAAGTCTTTTTTTGGAAGATGTCTCCAAAGGACTCCTTATTCCAACTTTTTAATTTCTGCTTTATTAGTTTTAACTTCCTAACCACACGAAAAAGCTTATTGCCTTTTGGATTTTCGCTATGCCACCACAATTCTACCATTGGGATGAAGCCAGGCTCCGAGAACCACATTTTCTCGAACCTGAATGGGCACCTTACTTTGCTTCTATCCCCCATAATCTCTAGCTTGATCGGATAGTGGTATGATCCTGACTGGGGGATGATGTTGCATTCGAATGTGAAGGGGAACTTACTAAAGTCACCGCCAAAAAAGAATCTGTCAAGCCTCTCTGCTATGTTGCTAAACCCTGATCTTCGATTTTTCCATGTATATGACCCTTCCTACATTGGAATTTCCAACATTGCATTTCTCGAGATGAAATCCCCAAAGTCAATCTGTGATTGAGACCTTGAGTTTTGGCCCCCCCTTTTGTCGCTACTACGTAGTAGAGAATTGAAATTTCCTCCTACGATGAAAACACTTTCTTGTTCAAGCTACATTAGTTCCTCCACCTCCTTCCAGGTCACTCTCTTTCCTTGCACAGAGGTTGGCCCGTACACATTGACCAGTATGAAGGAAAGGTTGGCTCTGTAGCTTTTGATTCTACAAGCTAACCAAGATTTGTTTGCTGCTAATTCCTCTACACAGACTGCCTGTGGCTTGGCCAAGGTTATTAGGCCACTAGATGCTCCCTGTGCATCTACTGAGAGAATCTTCCATGCTTTGTGATAGCGGGCAAATTTTTCCATCTCCAGTCTTCCTAATTTGGACTCCTGAATTAAAAGCACATCTGTATCTGTGGCCGAAAGAAAATGCCTGAGAAGGCATTGCTTGTTAGGGGTGTTTAAGCCCCTAACATTCCAGCTATATATCCTCATTGCCCCCCGGGAAGGGAGCTGCCCTTCCCTGATCTTAGTAACCTGGAAATTTTTTGTTGGCCTGGAGCCTCTCCATCCAAAGCTCTCTTCTCAACTTTCGATTTTCTTCCCACTTTCTTTTTTTCCCCATAGTTCGGGTTACACTTCCCTTCCAACGTTTGCTTCACCCCCATGTTTCCTCTTGGGGATTCTTGATCGATTGAATTGTCAAGAGGTGCATCTCTGGCCTGTTCCCCTGCCTGTCCGAGCACCACTTTTGGCTCCTCTGACTCACTTTCTGTGGCCGCCTTCTCTTCCTCCATGATTGGCTCAGCCAATGACCATTTTATGTCTCTAAACGGGACCAATTGCATATTGTTAGCTTCCCAGCCCAGCTCCTCTTCCTCCTGAATTTCTGTCTGGGAGAGGTGCGCCTGAGAGTTTACAGCTTCTCTTTCCATCAAACGCAAATCGTTTCCAACCTCCATAATGGTTTACCAATCTTTTAGCTGAGATTGATCTTCTATTGCCTTAGTTATTTTCCAATCTTCATTGGATTCCATCGTGCCTTGGTCTTCTATGTTTGTTTGGGGCGGTTCATCCATTGTGGCTTTATTTTCCTTGATAGCCATTACCTCTGGCTTTTGATCTACTTTAGGTTCCTCTTAAGGACCCTCACCATTCTCCATGGTTTGTTTTCCTTTGGGGTCTGAGTTGAGATTTGCCCAGAAGGTCCTGTTTTCCCAGGCTTTTCTGATTTGGAGTTGTTCCTCTGTGAATTTCCATGACACCTTCTGGAAAAAATGACCCTCTGCGTGAATTAGTTCAAGAGTTTCTTCGGCAGAGTCCCATGGGGCCAGCTCCACATAGATATTCAACATACCATTGTTGCCTGAGTGATATGCCACCTCATCCACCTTGACTGTTTTTCCCAAGGCGTCCCCTATGCAGATCAAGGCTTCTTCGCACCACATTTTAAATTTTAACCCCTTAAATGTTAAAATGATAAATCTCTTAGGATTTGTATAGCCCGATAAAATATTTAAAAATGGCTAAATAATGTTTGAAAGATATTTAGAGGTTTTTTTAAGGGGTTAGGAAATTTTTATCGGGGATATTTAAATATTTATATCTCAAATTGGAGAGATAAGAAATATTGCAAATATTATTGTTGTAACCCCAAAACAACATGTGAAATTGTATAAAAGGGGTATTTTATCTCTTTGGAGGCAATCAATTTTCTTCTAAGAGAGGAATTTAGGCATATTGGGAGGAGAGTTTCAAGACTAGTGTTTCACAAAGGCACTTGGAATTTGTAATTTGTTAAGCATATTTGTACGTGAAGGAAGATAGTGTCTTTAGGTGTTGAGAGAGATTGTGAAGAATTTGAATGCAAGTTTGAGGCTTGGATGGTGTACTGAAGTAGTTAAATCTTGTCATCATTAATAAATCGGTTCCTCATTGAGAAGCCGACCTGGAGACATAGCTCGAACATATGGGTGAACTCTGTTATCAAATTTCTTGTTGTCTTTCTATTCTCTTTATTTTGTCTACTCTCTCTTATTCATTTTAGTTTTAATTCATACTTTGAATGTTAAATACGGCATTTAAGTAATTATTTTATGTTATCAGGATAAGCAAAGGATTAAGTGAACTCAATTTCTGTAATTTCAAAGGTTAATACATAATCACTTCAATTCTATTTGCGATCGAGATAAATCTGTAATTAGGAGTAAAGTGTAATTTATTGTAACCCTTTAATTACAGATCAGTTCCAACATGTCTAGATGGGTACATTTATGCTAGGCATGGTCCACTTTCACACCCAAACACACTGAATCACTCTGAGCTATGTTCAACTAACTCGATCCCTTAAGAGTCCAAAGTGCAAAATGGTTGCAATCTTTGATGGGCTATAAGTCAAAAACCGTGACACTTAAAAACACTCTGTCTAAGGCTATGGGATCGTGTTGGGACCCTCTAGAATAACCTCTCTCTATTCTTTCTATCTTAGAGGCATTTTCTTGTGGTGACGAACTTTCAGTTGACGAAAAAGTTGTCAAATACAAGCAATGTAAAGTTGCAAAGTGGTGCAACTTTCATTCTACAACTCGTACGACCAAACAGACTATTCCAACATGTCTGGATGGGTACATTTATAGTAGGAATTATCCTCTTTCACACCCAAACATGCCCAATCACTCTGAGCTACGTTCAATCAGCTCGATCCCTTAAGCATCCAAAGTGCACAATGGTTGCAATCTTTGACGAGCTATTACTCAGAAACCATGATGCTTACAAACTCTTTGTCTAAGGCTACAGGATCGTGTTGGGACCCTCTATAATAACCTCTCTCAGTTTTTTTTATCTCAGAGGCATTTTCCCATGGTGATGACTTTTTAGTTGAGAAAAAAGTTATCAAATGCAAGCAATGTAAAGTTTCAAAGTGGTGCAACTTTCGTTCTACAACTCATACAACCAAAAAAACTATTCCAAAACATCTGAATGGGTAAATTTATGCTAGGCATGGTCCTCTTTTGCACCCAAACATGCTGAATTACTCTGACCTACGTTCAATCAGCTCAATCCCTTAAGAGTCCAAAGTGCAAAATGGTTGCAATCTTTGATGGGCTATTACTCGAAAACCGTGATGCTTACAAAATATTTGTCTGAGACCACAAGATTGCATTAGGACCCTTTATAATAACCTCTCTTAGTTTTTTCTCTCTCAGAGGTGTTTTCCCATGGTGAAGACTTTTCAGTTGAGGAAAAATTTATCAAATACAAGTAGTGTAAAGTTGCAAAGTGGTGCAACTTTCATTCTGCAACTCGTATGACCAAACGGACTATTTCAACACATCCAGATGAGTACATTTATGCTAGGAATGGTCCTCTTTCACACCCAAACACGCCAAATCACTCTAAGCTACGTTCAACTGGCTCAATCCCTTAAGAGTCCAAAGTGCAAAATGGCTACAATCTTTGATGGTCTATTACTCAAAAATTGTGATGCTTACAAACTCTTTGTCTGAGGCCACAGGATCATGTTGGGCCCCTCTACAACAACCTTTCTTGGTTTTTACTATCTCTGTAGACATGTAAAATTGACCTAACACTTATCACACACCTTAAATGACATTCTCGCATCATCAACATTATTATCATCAAATATCACTTGCATTTCACATCAAAACCATCAAAAACCCTAATTTTTGCTATTAATTGAATAATATGACATTATTTAACTAATTCACTTTTTCATCATTTTTGACCAATTAAATAAATTTTATTTATTTAATAAAATCTTAATCTAACTTTATTCCTCCTAATTAATTAAATAACATCAATTATTTAAAAAAATTCCCGCTCGGGCTATTTTTTTGAATTTCTAGCCACTGTTGTGATTTGACTGCCTCATGGGTCAGTTGGGAGGGGGGCCTGGGAAAGCTCCCCATTCCAAGAATGTTGTCCTCTTGTCTATCATAGAGCCTATGGTGGCAACAACCAGTCTGGTTGTTCCCAATTTGATGTCCCCTCCTCATACTTCAGTCTTTTCCCCTGGGGAAAAGACGAAGGGAATCTCTAGAAAGTCACCCATTTCACCATTTATGGGGCTTAACTCTTTCTTCTCTGAGGAAGCTCTAGCTTCCTACATGGACAAACTAGTGGGGTCTGACTTGCCAGCTTCGAGTAAAAATCTTTTGGAATCTGCTTCCTGCTCAGTGACTGGCTGGGAAGTAGATGTCCCTGAGGTTCTGATGCTGAAGGTGATGGAAAACCTCAAAATGGGACTTGTTGGAAAGTTTTTGGCGTATAGGCCAAATATCGAACTAGTTCGTCAATGGGTTGCTTCCACTTGGAATCTCAAAGGCAACGTCACCATAAATGTTATGCCCAGAGGTATTTTTCTTTTTTCCTTTGTGGTGTATGAAGACATGCTAAAGTTTCTAATTGGTGGTCCCTGGGCTTTTGACTTGGGATTCAAAAAAATTATTTCCCTTTGTAAATGGAAGTCGGGTTTTGATCCGTCGGCTGATTTGGGTGCTTCGGCTCCAACTTGGGTTCGCCTTTCGGGCCTCCCACTAGAATTTTGGGAGAAAATAATTTTAAAAGGTATCGACAACTCCTTTGGGAGTCTTCTAGCTATAGATAAGATTACTCAGGAGAGATCTAGATTGGTCTATGTTTGTATATGTGTAAATGTGGTTGTGAATACAGTCCTTCCTTCTTTAATCCTTCTTAAGTCTAAGTTTGGTAACTAGACTCAACCCATAGAATATGAAAATGACCACCTCTTTTGCCAACTGTGCAAGAAGTTTGGTCATCTCATAGATTCTTGTGGGAAAAAGGCTAGCGTTGGTTCAAAGGCTAAGGATAAAATTCTAGAGGAGGATCACTCTAGTAATGAAATGGCTTCTGGAGTGCAGCCTTCTACTATTCTAGTTCAGGAGGTCTTTGTCCCCCTTATGAAGGATAATCCAGACCTAGTCTCTAAGTCTATTTTTGATCCTTTTGTTGAAGCAAATGATTCAGTTTGCCTAAACCTTGATGTGGCTGCCCCTACTTCCACCTTTCCAACTTCCCAACAAAGGTGGATCTAGGGGGGAAATGTAAACATGGAGAATGTACCATTCGGGGAACCCCTATTGGAGGATAATGTGTTGGATCCTTGAGTGAAGGTTCAGAATCAAGGTGTGGGAGATGATCTCAAAGAAGGTGAATATTTTTTGGCCGAGACTAACTTGTCTTTGGAGGATATGCACTCCTTATCCCAAATTGGAGCAAGAAACCTGAGTGACTCTTTGGCTCTTCTAGGCTTCCCTCAAGGGTCTAGTGATGAAGAGGATGATGAGGGATGGTCCCAAGCTCCAACTAAACCCAAAAAGAAAAAGAAACCAGGTGTGGTAGGAGGAAATAAGGTGGGAAGGCCTTCCCAAAAGGATTCCAAAACCAAAGATACTGTGAGGGATGTGGTAGCTAGAAAACAAAGAACCTTGGACTTGATCACTGGGTCGAAGTCCAAGAAGAAGTAGCTTTAACTGCTTCTTTGGGGTGGAGGTGGCATTTTATATTGCTTTACCAATGAAGTACCTCTCCTAGAATATAAGGGGCCTTAATAGCCTATATAAACAATTTTTGGTGAAATCTTGTATTCTTGACAATAAAGTGGATGTTCTCCCCCTACAGGAAACAAAGATGAAGAAAGAGACTTTTGATAAAGCTATCTTGAGTATCTGGCCTAGCACGAATTATTTTGTTAGTGAGGCAGAAGGAGCTTCAGGTGGTATTGCTACCCTTTGGAACCCTTCTAAACTAAAAGGCACTCTGTGTTCTACTTATAAGAACAGTTTGATGATTACACTTGAAGACATTGTTTCCCAAGAGAAATGGAATCTTATAAACATCTATGCTCTGAATTTGAGTAGGGACATAGTTCTTCTTTGGGAACAGTTAAGTGATGCTATTTCTTTTAGGAAATATGACCACTGGATGCTTGGAGGAGATTTCAATTCTCCTCTCCTTCCTTTAGAGAAGTCAGGAGGGCAGGATGATTATTCTAACAATATGATGGAGTTGGATGGGTTCTTAAATTCGACAGGTCTTATTGATATCCCCCTCCAAGGAACTAAGTATACTTGGTCAAACAGAAGGAATGGAAACCATCTAATCCAAGTCAAATTAGATAGGTTTTTGATCTCTACTAATTGGAATATCTCACAATTCCTTTCTCTTTCAACTCTTCCTAGGCCCGATTTTGATCATAATTTCGTGGTGCTCAAAAGAAATGAGGACCATAATAGGGGACCTTTCCCTTTTAGATTTGAAGCTATGTGGAGTCACCACCTGGATTTTGCTACTCTGGTTAAATCCTAGTGGGAGGAACCTATTTTTGGTACACCAATGTATTGCTTGGCAGAAAAGCTAAGTAGAATAAAGAAATGAGTGAAAGGGTGGAATAAGGTGACTTTTGGAAATATCTTTGAGATAAAGAATTCACTGGGAAAAGTATAAAACAGGTTCAGGATATTATGGAGGTTGGTCAAGTGGATGATGAGATATGTGCTAAGGAAAGAGACCTCAGATCCCAATGGTATAAGATAAACAAAAAGGAGGAAATCTACTGGAAACAAAAGTCAAGGGTTCAATGGCTAAAGGAAGGTGATAGGAACACTAAATTTTTCCACCAATCCACCTTGAAACATAGAAGCAGAAATAGAATCAGATCGCTTGTGAAAGAGGATGGCTCTATTGTGACCAATGAAAATTATATTGTGCGGGAAGTTAACTTCTTTTCTACTCACCATAGGGCCCCTAGCAATGCTCATCAAGTAAATGTTGAATTTATTGAAGTGGTCCCTAAAGTAATTACTAATGTCGATTTAAAGAAGATGACTAATGTTTTTTCTATGGATGAAGTAAAAAAGGCACTGTTTTCCTTTGAAGCCTTTAAATCTCCTGGCCTTGATGGGTTCCCTCCTATTTTTTTCTAGACATTTTGGTATATAGTTAAAAATGATCTTTTCAATGTTGCTAGGGATTTCTTTAGGTCGGGTAGGTTGTTGAACCAGTTGAATGCTACTTTTATAGCCCTTATCCCCAAAAATGTTGATGCCTTAGCCATGAAATATTATAGACCTATTAATCTTTGCAACACGATCTACAAAATTTTATCTAAAATATTGGTGTTTAGACTCAAACCGGTGTTGGGTAAAATGATTGCCTCAAACCAGAAAGGTTTCTTCCAAGGAAGAAATATTCTTGATGTTGTCATTTCCACCCATGAAATTATTCACTCAATGGATCACTCTAAGAAGCCAGGGATGGCCTTCAAAATTGACATTTTTAAGGCCTGTGATAGAGTCTCTTGGCCTTTCCTTTTTGTTGTTCTTAGGAAGTTTGGGATAGATGGAAGATTCCTAAAGATGATCTATGCTTGTGTTACCTCCCCTATGTGTTATGTTCTGGTTAACGGAGTCCCCCAAGGTTTTTTCTCTTGTGGTCATGGACTTAGGCAAGGTGACCCCCTCTCTCCCTACCTCTTTATCATTGTTGCTAAAGTTCTTGGTAGGAATATCCAAAAATGAGTGGACTCAAAAGCTCTCAAAGGTGTTAAATCTACCTCATCTCTTATGCCAGATTCCCATCAACAATTTGTTGATGATACTCTAATGTTTGGGGAAGCCTCAGTGGGGGAAGTAGGTCTTTGGAAATAGGTTCTCAATGACTATATTGTTGTTTTTGGCCAACGTATCAATTATGAAAAAAGTAAAATTTATTTCTTTAATACTGACTAGAAGATTAAGGATAGAGTGATAAAAATCCTGGGATGTCAGGAAGTTGCTTTACCTGATGCCTATTTAGGCCTACTGTTGATCTCAAAGAAGCTGGAAAACAATTACTGGAATCAGATGATTGAAAGGACCCAAAACAAACTAGCGGGTTGGAAGGGGAAGCTCCTTAGCTTGGCTAGAAAGATTCAACTCCTTAATGCCTCCCTTCAAAATATTCCTATATACTATCTATCCCTTTTCAAAATCCCTTCCTCTATTGGGGAGAAGATAGAACAAATTCAAAGAAAATTCTTATGGTCAAAAACTAAAGAAAAAAATAGACTATCCCTGGTTTGCTAGGAAAAAGTGTGTACTCCTAAAAGTAGAGGGGGTCTAGGATTAAGAAGAATATCCATGCTTAACAAATCCCTAATGGCTAAAATTGGTTGGAATCTTCTAGAATCTCTAAAGACTGGGTAAAAAATTTCCAAGCCAAATTCTTGAGGAACAGGAATCCTGGTTGTTTTCTCTCAATTTTTGATCTGCCTAGTGGTTCAGCATTATGGAATCATCTTGCTAAATTGAGGAATGTGTTGAAGCTACGAGTAAGAAGGAGAATTGGGAATGGGAATAATAAAAACTTTTGGAAGGACCCTTGGATAGAGACTTCAACTATGTCCTCTTTAGAAGACCTTAATCCTCTTAAACAAAGCCTAAACAGGATATGTGGTAAAAAGGTTTCTAACTATATTAACTGGGAGTTGAAGGAACCACAATAGAAGGATTTTAAATTGTTATTAAGGAGGGACAATCTGAGAGGCCAAAGACTGGTGAATTGGGATCCAATCATCACAAGATTGCATAATTTAATTGGGGAGGCAAAGTGGATTGATAGAGAAAGGGAAGAGGGGGGTTGGGGCCCTAGCTCAGTTGGCTAAATCTTTCCTGTTGCAGGAGGTTGGTCACGAGGTCTAGTCTCCCCACCCCGTGGTACCCGTGTCGCACCAGCACTACCGGTCACGTTAAAAATTTTACCAGGCACACTGCAGTTTATATGGGGTCGTGCTACCCGATTCCTGCAGTCTAAAAAAAAAAAAAAAAATAGAGAAAGGGAAGATGAGTGTCTTTGGAAAGGTATCTCTTCTAGTTGTTTCTTGGTCAAAAAGGCTTACGAAGAACTGGTGAAGGTGCAGGATGTTGCTTCAAACCATTTCTAGAATAGGGTGTGGCTAAAGAATTTGGTTTCCAAAATCAACTGTATCTGGTAGATTGCGGCTCATGGTAAAATTATCACTATTGATAACTTGGTTAGGAGGGGTTTCTAGCTAGTTAATAGATGCTCACCCTGTAAACAGGAAGAGGAGTCAATTATTCACATTTTATTTCATTTCCAATTTGTGAGGGAAGTGTGGTCCTGCTTTTTTTCGTTGCTATCTTCAAATTGGGTGTTTCCTAATTCAATGAAATTATTTATAGAAAGCTGGTCAAATTGCCCTTTTCCACATGATGTTATTGTTGATCTCTGGAACCAAGTTCCTCCTTTTGTCACCTAGGGTTTATGGAAGGAAAGGAATAATAGAATATTTAGGGATATGGAGAGAAGTAGTTGGGAGGTAAGCCTAATCATAAAAACTCAAATTATGGAAAATATTGAGGCTGGAAGTTACAGCTTCTCCAAAACCTGGCCTAACTACAAAGAAATGAGGATTAAGCAAAATTGGGGAATCAGGAAGTATCTAACTAAACTCAATTGGTCAAAAATGCTAACCAAAATGGCTACTGAGTGGAGCCCTCCGCAGAAGAATTGGATAAAATGTAACTTTGATGGGTGCTCAAAAGGCAACCCGGGACAAGTTGGACCAGGGATTTTGTTAAGGAACCATAAAGGAGAGTGTATAGTGAGCTTTGGCATGAATATGCATGTCTTCTCCAATAATAAAGTTGAAGCTATGGCAGCTTTGGGGGGCTTCAATACTCTTAAGGAGCCGGGTTATCAAAATGTCATAATAGAAGTCTTTTACCAATTGCAGGGTGCAACATGCTTATAGAGAGGGAAATAAAGTTGTCGACTGTGTCGCCAATGTGGCGCTGAGCTATAGGGGATGGACCTAGTGGAATAATGGTAATATGCCGAAGTCTTTAAGAGACTTAATCCTAAATGAAAATTTTTAAAATGAGTAACATATTCAAAAATGAAAGATGGACGTTATGCCAGAATAATGAGTACCAAGTGGTGCTTTTTGGATTTTTATGTAATCATGACATAGGAAGTATGGGATTGTATCGAATGATCTTGGCTAGAAGTAATATTTATTATTCTTCCTTTAAGGAGGTGACCAAAAATCACATGAAGATTATCAATTTGTTAAGGGTTGTCATTTCTATTCATGTCGATTTTCCTTGTGTCAACTATTCCTGCATTTCTAAAGTGGAGAAAGGTATGAAAATTAATGGGGATTTTAATACTTGCAAGAAAAATGATGAGATTTTTGTACCAAGAAATGTGTTGTTGGACTTAACAAAAAGAAACTTCTCAATTCACCATTCTTTATCAGCTCTTTGTGTAATTTAGTGTAAGAGTGGTTGTTGCATTCTAGAAAGAAAGGAGTGGGAGATTATGAAGAAAAGTTTGTCGCAGCTAAAGAATTTGCAAAAAATAAAAATGGGAGGACCATGGAAGAGAACTGAGCCACCAAATTGTCAAGCTCTGAAATAGAATGTGGATTTATGGAGAATGTTTGAGAATGTTGGTAAGGTTTTGTTCTTCCAATCCCTAAAGGGATACATCGAGAACCTAACGACAAAGTTTACCAACTCCTAGAGGAAGGGTAACGTTACCATTGGAGCGGTGAAGTTTGAGGTAATGAAAAGATTCATTGCAGAAGCAACAGGGCTGCAAAATCAAGGGATTAAAGTCTCAAAGAAGAGCGGGGTGAACTACCAGAGGTTCGTCGACAAATTCTTGCATGAAGGGTAGAATCTCAAAATATTTCAGAACGGGTATGCAAGATTGGAATTCCCTCCTCCCTTTGCTTTAGTTAGCCTATTTTTATGTGGTACTTTACTCTTAAGGGAAGGTATATGTTGGTACATGCGTACCATTTTCCCCCTTTTTAACCACATTTGGCATGGTGAGAGAGTTAATTTTCCTTTTTATCTGTTGTCCTCCCTGCAACTCAATATTGAGAAGGGATCCAATCCTCCCCTCCACCAAGGTTTGATGCTAACCCTATACAAGTATGCTTTGGAGTTGAATCCCCATGGCAACCCTTTGGCTGGAAGAAATGAGAATCCTAGTCATTTTGAAGAGGATAATGAGGAATAGCCTGTGGATGAAAACCCTACTACTATTGATATCCTGACTGAGGAACCTAATCCCCACCCACCTCATGTTGTAGCTGCTAGGAGGGTGCTTATTATTGCAAAAATTTGGTCCCTTATGGCCAATGTGTCTAACCCCTCAACCCCTGTGTCACAGGAGAGTGAGGAAAAAAGAACTTTTGAGATTGAGCTCATCAAAGCTATACCGGAAAAAAGAAAACATTCGCCTTTGCTGTTGGAACTTCCCAAGGTGAAGAAACCCAAAGAGACTTAAATCTTAGGGATTTCATCAATATCACTGAGGAAGGAACTCAAAATGAGGAGGGGAAGGAGTCTTTATAGGGGCAAGGGAGTGGAGGGAATGGAGGGAGAAGGTCAGCCCGCCTTGCAAAAGCAACTTCAAAGGACAAAAAAGGTAAACAGAAAATGACTTTATGTGATGAGGAGGACTTGGGGTATGAAGAGTTTGAAGCCTAGGAGGAAGAAGATTAAGAGGATATGGACTTTGAGGACTCAACTTATGAGATGGGGGAAGAAGGATCGAAGGAGGATAAGGAATAGGAAGAGGAAGAAAAAATTGAGTAATTTGAGGATCAAAAGAATGAGGTTGAAAATGTATAGGAAGTTGGGGATTTGGGTATGGATAACAAAACAGAGGACTCAAGCAATGAATTTTGAAAGAGTCAACTAAAATTTATGCAAGTTCAGTTTGAAGATATGGAGAAGGCTTTAGCTATGCTCATGAAGGTAACTAACAGACTGATGAGGAGGGCGATGTTGGGAGCTACTTTTGGAGAATCCAAAATCACCAAGAAGCTGAGGAAATAGGGGAAACCAGATGTCTTGAAGATGTTGGATGAGACCGAGGGACTTGACTAGAGAGAATACATTACTCTCATGGGAGAGCATGGGGACCTGTTGAAGAAATCCAATTAATGGCTTTATGTTGTTGCTCTGTCATTTATAATGATTTTTTGTCCTTTTGTTTTAATCTCTCGAACTACTATTTTATTCTAGCTATGATATGGTGGAATACCACCCGGGACACTATTGACTTAATTAATGGTTTATGTAGATCTAAGTATGTTACTAGAAACTTACTGTTTTTTATTAGTACTAGTTGGACTAAGGTTACTATGATAATTGTTGGCCTGTGAGCTAATACTGTTGTTGTTTATTAGTTTGTTGGTGGTGTTGTTTCCCACCTATTTTTGTTTCCTTTTTGTTTGTTGTTGTAACTGTGGGATCAAGGCCCTTCCCTGCTTATCTAATCAAAAACATCAATTATTTAATTATGTCGCTAATTAACCTTATTCCCCTAAGTCAATTAAATTATTAAAAACATAATAATTTAATTGTCACTTTCCCCCAAATTTGAATAAACCTATTCAAAACATCATAAAAAATCAAATCAAACTAATACAAATCTGTTTGCAAAAGTCAAGCTTGATTTGCATGTTTAACTCCAAAAAGAATTAATTAATTAAAATCAATTAATTAATTATCCTCACCCACTTTCCTGATCAAGCAAAATACGAATCACTGTTCCTAACTGATTGATCTATTTCCTGATAGATCAATCTATTTCCTAACTGATATTCAATCTATATTCTTGATAGATCAATCTATTCCTCAATCACACTAATTACATAATCTATTTGCACAAATTATTCCCATCTAAATCCTCTCAACATCTTTCAACTGTCGATCAAGATATTCTACTACATGATCCTGAGCATTCATTCGAAATCACAAAATCTATATAACAAACCTCTTTCCTCATAAAAAAGGATCAAAGAATCAACCTATTTTGCACAAAAAAGTATTGTCGAGATCATAATCAACATTGGAAAAGCTTCAACACACCTCTTCAAACAACATACGCATTGTTCTTCAAGCTCTCACACGCAACAATTGAGGCTTCACATTGATACAAACAACCCAACACATCTTCATGAACACACTCTAACATGGGATGGTAACCTTTCCTTTGTTTTTGAATTCATTTTAATATCATAGGATTTCATTGTTTTTTTTCAATAGCTTAAGAAACTTCATTTCATGAGTAATAGGCATAGATCTAGATTGTTGTCTTGATTTAGATTAGTTTCTTTTCAATGCGATTGATCTTGTTTATACTAGTAGATTTCCCCCTTACACATTCAAGCATGCTTGGTGGGACCTCGTTCCTTAGCACTAACATTTTTGTGAGTTCATTGGAGCAATTACAGGTTCCGAAATGTGGTTGCACTTTTCCAAAAATGTTGTTGATATTTGTTTTCATGCAGAAGCTACAGGATTATGACAGAGGCTGCTATTGCACTTTTTCAACTGCTTCTACACTTTTTTCAACCGTTTTTGCACCTTTTTTGGTTGCTTTTGACATAACAAGGTGCTATTGACTGGCAATCGGGACTTTTTTTACCCTATTTTCAAACAACCACATCTTGGTCATACAGAAGTATTTATAGTGCTTTTTTTTTAAATGGGGTAGAATTTCATGATATTTGCAATGGTGTAGGTGGTTTTCAGTTTTATTAAAGTTAAATTTTCTATTTGTGCACTTAAAGTTAACTTACATCATAATTTGGTCTAGGTTGTAGGGTTTTTATGCTTAATCAATTGTCTAACCCTAATATTTGATTGTGTGTTGCATTTGGAAAGTTTCTAACATATCTTGTGCAGATCTTGTAGAATTTTTGGTGCATCTTTTTATGAAAACAATTAACACGTTTATTGCAGAGAAGGCAAATGGTCGAAGCCTTTAGTTTTTCAAAGCTTTCATAGTTAGAAATTAAATTGGTGCATAAAAAGAACCCCACAAATGAAATTTTTAATTTTAGTGCTCTAAAAATGAACATTCTCAAAGCTTTTTAGATTAGCAAATATTTTCAAATTGGTGCAATAAAAAGAACCCCACAAACAAACATTTCAATTTTGGTGCTCTAAAATAAAATTTTAAAAGCTTTCATAGAGTTAGAGAATTTCAAATTGGTGCTTAAAAATAACCCCAAAAACAAACATTTTGGTTTTGGTGCTCTAAAAATGAACCGTCTCAAAGATCTAAGGAAATATTTTGATTTTTGTTGACCAAGCGATTTCATTTTTGTTGGCAAATTTTTTACTTTATTTTGTTGACCAAGTAAGACGAGGATCTAGAAAACACTCAGTTTTGGGCTTAAAAATGAACAAATCAATTTCTTGTCTTGCACATTGTGATATCTTTGTCTGAAGTCTAGAACACTTCATTTTTTGTGCAATTAAAAATAAGAAAATTGTTATGTTATTCACACTTTATTTTGGGGGATAGCACTGCTCGAGGTGCTTAAAAAGAATCAAGTTGCAATGAAGTGTATGTTATATCTGTTGTGTCTAGCAAACTAAAGTGTTTAATACTCTCTCGTCGTGTCTTTTTGGCAATCTTGGGTGACAAAAAGAACATTTTTTAGTTTAGCATCTTGTTCATTTTATGTTTTATCCTTAGAAGAGATGGCTTGCTTTGAGACACATCTCATGTTGTAGAACTCATTGCAAGGTCTCGAAGCATGTTTACTAGCAGGCTATATCAAAGGTTGTGAAATCATATGAAAGTAGCTTTGATCTATGCCAACAACAGACTGGACCTAATCCCACACCTTAGTGGAACGGGAATGGTTAAAGAGCCTTAAGTGGCTAGTAGGTGAGTGTCGGTTATCATGTTCACAATTTTTTGTCATTAAAACCTCTTGTTATAGAGACCAACCAGTTCTACCAATGATTTCTTTAAAGTGGTGCATTGGGAATTTATTTCCAATAAGTTACTTTCCATGTCTAATTTTTTGGTCGAAATATAGAGATTAAGAGTTCATTCTTAACATATCTCTGCATTTTCCCATAAAGTTGCATGTAAAATCATCTCTTCTACTATGAAGTCCATGAGGCAATCCTATTGAGAAGAAAGTACCTACTTCAAAGGTGTAAATATTTTTTTCTAAAAATGACCATTAACCATCAAAAATATTTGACATAAAACTTTGTGCTTGCATTAAAATGGATACATCAAAAATAAGCACTTAAAATGGTTCTAAAATGACAAACCCTTTTGACTTAATGTGAATCCTTTGAAAAGAGCCATCTATTTGCACTCCTAAAAGATATTGTAAAATAATATCTTTGAAGGTTTCTGGATATCTAGGATCATGTTTCAAGTAGCATTAGGGAAAAAGTAAACATCAGAAACTATAACTTTAGCATTTCTACCTCTATGAACTTTGAGCTTTCATGGAGGGAAACGTGCTTGAAGTATAAACATTTAGGTCACACAAGTTATGATTGTTGTGTTGCATGATATCACTTGCCAAATCTAAGAAAAAATCAAACAAAATCATCCAAAATTGCAAAAATCATCCAAGTTGCTACCAAGTATAGAAATTGGTAGACAAAATTGAACAAAGGCCACTTTTGCTACTGTTTTTGTCGCACTTGATCAAACTTGGTCGCACTTGCCAAAAGTAACTCGCTTTTGCTCTTTGTCCCATAACAACCACTAATGAAAATCTATTGCTTTGACAAGCTTAGTGCACTTGCTACATAACTGGTTGTACTTGCTCTTTTTATGCCACATTTGACAAAAAAATTCTAGCACACTTGCCCAAAATCTAGTCACTCTTGCCCAAACAGCTCGCTTTTAACTATGTAATTCACCACATTGAACAAATACATACAAAGGCTGCACTTACAAAAAATTGGGTGCTCTTGCTTCTCAAAACTAAGCACACTTGACAACATTCAAACTGCAGTTGATAAAAATTGGCCGCTTTTTCTCATAGTTTGCCACTACTGCTAAAAAAACATTGCTCTTGCTCTGTCATGCTAAAAATCAAAAAAATGATCCAAAGCTGGTTACAACATCCTTCTTGAAACAAAACAATCGAAAACCCAAGATAGGTCATGTAGTCCATCCATCTTCAAAATCCATCCTACTTTTGGAAATCAAAATCAAAACCAACAAACTTGGATTATCCCCTCACTCGCACTTCTAAGATATCAACAGTTACTTGAACCTCAAGGCTAGTTCAAGTAATATTTTTCACAACATATCCTCTAGAAGAAGAAGTGAATTATCAATCCAAGCCTTTCAACATTTTAAGTTCCAAGAATAATGTCATCCCAAAACATCGCTCAAACCATAGGGCTTTAGAATCACAACAACCATATCAAAACACCAACACTTTCACATTATGAGCATTTGGTGTCTAGTTGCTCTAGTTCAACAACCGAACCTTACACCAATTGTCATACAACCAAACTTTGAACTGATTAAAGGAGAACAAATAGACATAGTTAGTAGTTTTCAAGGAGCTTCATATTCGAGTCAAAAGAAACACCAAACCAATGGAGAAATGTAGCCAACATCCTAGACAAAAAGGAAGAGAAAGTAGATCTCATGGTCGAAAGACCTATGTTACCACCTCTTGCATGGCAATAGGTATCCATCCTTCATGATCTCTGGAAAGAACAAAATCCTTAAATTAAAATCCATATTCTATTGTTTAAACAGGAACCATAGTTCAAAGTATATCAAGATACACGTCTTGAAGATTTACTGCAATCAGGACACCTTGGTAAGAATTCATTATGCTCGCTCTTCAAGAAGTGAACCGGACTAGTATATCCAATTTGAGCATGTATTTCCACCTCCAACATTGTAATAGACACCACCTTTCAAAATTAGAGAAAACCCAAAAACAAATGCAATTTTATTTTCCTTAAAACAAAAAAATCCAAAAAACAAATACATTCTTTTCCATAGTTAAGAGTCACAAAATTTTCAAAAAAATATTGACACTTGTTTATGAAAACCGCGTGTTTACAACATAGAAAAAAATGGAAGTAGACAAAAAGTAGTGCTAGCATGCCACCAACAAACACCACAAACGATGGAAGTGATCCATGGGGATATAAACCAAGTGACCTTACAACAGGGTATTGAGCATCATAACATCCCTAACAACATGTCAACATCAATCTATTACCCAAATCACTCTTATCAAGGGTCACAATATCAAGTAGGGCAACAACATCAAGGGTTTCAAAATCACCATCAAGGAAAAGTCTATAACAATAAATTTCCCTAAATGAACTTAAGAAAAATATTGAGGAACTTGAACGAAATCAAAATACGACGTATCACCAATACCATGTTCAATGTATAAAAATTGTATATACACAACAAACGAACATCATTCCATAAACACCTCAATATCTATATCAACAACACTTCCAATATCATTGAAACATTGATTCATGTCAACAACAAAATCATCAACCACAACATCAAGTGAATCAACAACAACAATGGTCACAAAATCAAAATCAAACCCATCAACAATATCAACCTTTAAATCAAGAAATTCCATCTCAAAAACCATCTCCACCACAACCATCCTTACAATCAAACCATACTGCTAAACATGAGTACACTCCTTGAGGGGAGCCAATGAGGGTTTGTTAAACCAATTAGTCAATGGAAAACTTATCACACTTCCAAAACTACCACAAAGTGGTGAATCTAGCACTAAATTCCCATGGTACGATGACAAGACTTATTGTAAATACCATGGAGTAAAAGGTCATGATGCATCTAAATGTGTTACACTCAAAAATCTCATCCAAGACCTTATTGATCAAGGAGAAATAGCTATTGAAGATAACATTCAAGGTCCATCTACCAATGACAACATTGACAATATCTCAAACTCAAATGTTGAAAACAATGATCAAGAGCTATCTATCATTGATCACATTGACAATGTCTCTACATCATCTAGTGAGCAAGAGGACATAAATCAAGAATTTAATCCCAAGCATGATCAAACTCAATCGCCCAAGTCTAGAAATGATTCAGTCTAAGATATATTGACATCATCCAACCTCATGGCAGTACATATTTGTAATCAATATATTCTTAATCCCACACTTATACCCAATGCAAAAAATCTAATCCAAGAGCTATCACCCATATGTCCACATTTTGAGGAAATCCAAGGATCCTTTACAAGAAATCCCTTCTTTGAAATTGATCCATGTCAAGAATGTGATCAAAAGCATATCAAAGATAATACCATGCAAATTCAAGATCAAGAATCCTTATCATCAAAATACTACAATGACTTGGCAAATATCTTCCAAGACATCCAAGGTTTTCCAAAAGAAGAACAAATCTATACGCCAAGCACACATATATCTACCCATGAGATGCTTACTCCTAATGGACATATAGATGATCTTCATCCAAAACAAGAGTATCATACTCTTGATATCATTACCAAGGAATAAGAGTCACCTACTCTTAACATCTTTGCACATGATCAAAGCAAGGCAGAATCGATAGACATATCAAAAATTGGTCAAGAAGAAGCATTAAAATTAGAAACATTGTCCAGGTAGATTGAAGACATGAAGTATGAAAATATGGAGCACAGTATCTTAAAATCAGCAAAGATAATTGATAAATTTGAGTAGCAGAGCATTGGGTATACAATAGTCAAATAAGCACCAATATATTTTGAAGGTCCATCAAAATATGATATTTCATAGGATCAAGTTGAAAATATCAATTAGGAAGTTATCCCACATATGAAGGATCATATCAGTGAAGAAGCTATCACATTTGAAGATCCACAATAGAGCAGAGAAGGATTAGCACCTTGTTTCCAAGGTAAGACATCCTATTGCAAATAATTTTTTTCATCAGATTCATTATCAAGATAGAGGATTAGGCCTACATGAACATGGTATCCTAGAACCAATGCAGATTATTGGCACTCCTAACCATCAAGGTCTTGTTATTCAACAATTAAGGAATATAAACATACCTCTATAATATTGGGGGCAACTTTATCTAATGCAATCATCAACATAGAGAGCACGAAGGGTCTTTATGATGAAACCACTACCAATGCTACAACTAGCCATATCATGAATCATCATCCACACATATTTTGACCCTCTAATTGGGACCAACAACAAGATAAAAAGTTATATCCAAGAAAAAAAAATTCATTGAAGTAGAAGAATCAACAAAACAAAATAGACAAGAAAAGTTCAAATTGATACAAAATAAAAAGCAATAAAATCATCCATATCAAACTCCATTAGTCAAATAAACTATGGGGAAAAATAAAAAATGGAATTTCATCCATCAAAAAAGTCCAACGATGCAAAAGAAAGATTCAAGAGCGACCTATAAGGTATATCAAGACGTCAGTCCCAATCGAATCTCCATATCCACCCATCATTACTCATCATCCCAAATTTGGAAAATAAAAGGTTCCAAACTGTCAACCAATCCATCTAAATCTTGTATCCCTCAACACATTTCACCATCCATGATATCCAAATCTCACATTGACCATGTGTAGTTAGAAAATATTCCTCATAAGGATTCTAAGAGCACTCTCTCGCAATGTGCGCATCTAGGTAAGGTTAACTCCGATATTGACAAAGAAGACAAGAATTATCAGGGGTTACACTCAAACGCCCATATCCTTCAAAACAACTCCTTCAAGAAAGATATTGTTGGCACATCATGACAGCAACAACACCCATATTAGCACCAGTAGTATCTACATCAGCACCATCATGTGGTTCAACATGAGAAAAATAATCGTCACCATAATAAAAACCTGGTAAACAGGCATCTTGTGTGACATCAGAAAAATCAAGAAAAAAAGAAAAAAATCAAAAGAATAGTCAAGAAAAAAATTGTCCTCCAGTAAAAACCACTATAGTGGCACTTTGGACAAGTACCATGATGAAAACCTGAAAAATAGGTGTCGTGTAGATTGAGCATCTACATGCACCATTTCAGGTAGAAGCATCTCAGCTTATCCATAACAAATCCCATCCATTTTTATCCAAAATCCAACTTATCTTGATCTTGACAAATGTTTGGTGTACACTTGACACTTGCTTATCAAAAACATCTTGACATGCATCACTATCATTGACCCTATCCTATCCAACATTATATGAGCCATGAGGCATTGTCCAAAAGTGGCATACTCTATCCAAACATACTATCCTATCATAAGATAATCCATCATTGCCAGACATTGGGGGCAAGTACTTACATCTTTCTTTAGAATAAATCTTGATCTATGTCTTCTAAACTCACAGTGTGATCTAAGCATCATTCCAAAAACAAGGTGTACCACCAACACACTGCTAGCGTAACCTTGAAAACAATTCATCCCAACAACAAGGTGTACCATCAACGCACTACCAGGGTAACCTTCAAAACTATCAAAATCAAAAACATTTGAAAAATACAAGGAACTAAAAACATCTGAAAACAAAAAAATCAAAAACAACAACTTTGGATTATTCCTTCACTCAAAATTCTAAGATATCAACATTTTCTTGAGCCTCACAGGTAGTTCAAGTAGATTTCTTGCAACATATTCTCTAGAAACATAAGTGGAATATCGATCCAAGTTATCAATGTTGTTTAAAAATCAAAAAAACATGCTTATGCTTTGAGTCAAACAATCGAACTACGTGGTCTCTGTGTGTACAACGTAGGAAAGGCTTATCTTTGATTGGCCCCTGAGGCCTTAGGTCAGTCCTCTTAGGTTTCTATCATGCTTTATTTCAACTTAGTCAAAAAATACAAAATCTAAAAACATTCACAAAACAAACAAAATAAAAGATAAAAAACAAGTTCTTCCCAAACCAAGAAAACTACGAGCCTTTGCGTATACAATGTAGGCAAGACTTATCTTTGATGAGCCCCTGAGGCCCTAGGTTAGTCCCCTAAAAACAACAAAAACAACATCATAACACTCAAATTTTTTTTTTTAAAAGTGCTAACTCCATCATCACAATCTGCAATAAACCCTCCACCCATAAAAAACAAATCATCATCTTCACCCTTTGACAAAATAAACAAACAAACAAAGCAAACATCAAACTTGCTAGAACTTTCAAGCAAACAATCACAGAGATTTGATTACAAAACAAACTAAAACAAGGACAAAGTATTGACTACCTATCTTTTTGACAAGTCACCAACAACATCCTAAGATATTCTTTAATGGATCCATTCCTACAATAGACATGATCAACATCAGATAATAGCCCTACCCAAACATATATGGAAAGTGATACTGCAACTTTGTTTTATCTTTTTATAGTCTTATTTTTCTAATTATTTTATTGACTCATTCCCAGGATCTCTCGAGGATGTCCATAAGGATTTAGAGAAGAAGGAATGGGGGAAATTGAGCATCATTTTGATTTGTTGTTTGTAAGATGTTTTTGTGATACTACCACGGCAAATACTTGCTTTATTGAGTGTATCGAAGTTTTTTTGTAACAGTTCTTGTAGCTGTTAATGTAGGTTTTTTTTATTTTCCTTATGTTTGGGGTATTTATTTTTTCCTACACATATTATTTAAGCTTGCTTAGGTTTATTAGATGTGGTAATATGAGGACATGTGGAAAAATACAACAGCTACATGTGTCACTCTCTCCCCACACATGGGTAGTTGAGTTACACATCCTCCTTTATCTTGTTGTGCCACCTCTCATAACCACTATTTTGATTTTACCTGAGTAGTTTATGGGGTAGTTGGGTTTTTCACTCTCTTTTGGATTTATGTGCCACCTCTCTCCTGTCTTCACTTGAGGAGGTTATGCCACATGTCTTGTCATTTACCAAGTAGGTGATAACCTCCCACCTTTATGGGTAGTAGGAGTTAATGCACCTATTGGATGTATTTTCCCTTATTCTTTTATATATTGAGCACTCTCCTCTCACCTTCACTAGTTCAATTGGTTCAGCTAGTTCGGTGATCATTCTGTGAGAGTGACGAGAGTCTTCTCAAAATTCTCTTGCAAGTGTTGTCTCTATTTTCTCTCTTTCTCTCTTTCAAATTTCTTCTTCATTCTACTATTTTGATTTTCAATCATTTGTTGAGTGGAGTGTATATGATCTACTACTGACAACAAATCATGTCTCAGTTATTGCAGAATCCAACATGGTATCAGAGCAGGTTTGTCTGGTATAGCTCATTATTTTTTCTGAATTTGTTTTGAGAGATTTGAGACTAATATATTGTTGAAGTTTTCCTCAAAAACCAAGTATGCTCTTCTCCTGCATCCTTGAATGACCTGGAGAATCAGAATGGTTTAAAGGAAAAATAAACATCTGTTTAATTTGGTTTATATATGTATGTGTTCCTGTGAGATCTGGGTGATTGCAGCTTTTTGGTAATATTGGAGGCTTTTTCAGCATTTCCAGAATGTCTAGAAGGCTTTAGAAATTCAAGATTGACTTTTACTTCACCAAAATCAGAGATTGGAGGACACAGTTAAAATCAGAGTAAATTTTTTTCTAAAATTTTTACTGAAGCCATTTTCATTTTGACTTGAAAATTCTAGCTTTCACTCATTTGCAGAAAAAAAAAAATTGGGTTTTATTCCTAGGGTCGAAAAACCATCTGGGTAGTTGTTACATTTTGCAAAAATTTGATAAATTGTGCAGAAATCAACTCAAAAACAGCCGTGAGTCATTTATAACGGGCAGATTTTGCACTATTCTTCAAAGTTGCATAACTTTTGCCTCGGGTGTCAGATTTTCGCAAACGAGTACTTGACGGAAAGCTAAAAAGGAGCACTTTCCATTCATGAAGGTATTGATAAAAAAAATTCCTCTTTCTATCAGATATTACAGGTTGAATCTGCTGCATTTTCTTACCTTCAGTAAATCATATCTTTCACTTTTGTAATCTATTTTTTCAAAAAGAAAAAGGTGTAAGAAAGATATTGAAGGGTAAATCACAGCTACAAGGCTTTCTTTTTCAGATTTTATTTCAAAATTAATTTATATCAAATATTGTAATTTTGGCTATAAAGAGCCTTATAAGCTTTGTAATCTGGAAAAGCCTTGTAAAAGCACTAATCATAAAGTGCCAACATTGTAATATTTGGGGGGGTGATTTTTGATACTAGTGGAAAGGGGGGGTGTCTCGTGTGTCTTCTTTCTTTGCACTTTTCTTTCTTCTTTGTAATATTTTTTTTTTCTCTCATGGATGCATCTACACTTCCAATTTTAACTCCATATAACTGTTGTCAATCAGATTGCACTCGAACGCTTGAATAGTTAAATCCAGCAATCTGTTGAAACATGGAATGATTCTCAGGCCTGTGGGTTGCCTAATTTTGAGAATCAATCTCCAGAGAGGGTTGGTTCCCTGATGAAAAATTCCTAAAAACTAACTGACTTGGCTGGGAAAGAGATAGAAAGCTTGCTTGAATTGAAATCCTAAAGCTACGAGAGGTGATTGCACCTAAATGACAATGACTTGCAATTATGACTCACAATAAACTCCTCAAAACTCTAATCTGCACAACCTGATTTAATAATTTAATCACTTGAATGATTTAAACAGAGGCTTTGATCTTAATGCAATATTGAGGGAAAACAAGGTTTTCACTACAAAATTAATCAATCGATTTATAAGCACAGTGCATAACCAGTGAACTTTAACTAAATTGCATACAAATATGTGAAAAAGACAGAAAAAATCAGAGGTTTCAGAACTGAAACACAGTAATTCTTTGATCAAATTCTTCACAAAAATGATGCTTGAAATTTAGTAGGCAAACTCTAAAGTACTGAAACTTAAAGGAATCTTTTGCAATTACACACTTTGAACCTGTAATAATAATGTTGTATTAATCTGAAAGCTGAGTTACAAGATGATTCGCTTTGCAGAGTGCAAAGGCTGAAAAACAAGAACTGAATTGAAAAAGATAAACTTTTTCAATATATACAATATGAATGCACTTCAAAGTGCATGAATGAGCAATTGAAAGTCAATTTCAGTGAAAAGATGATAATCCCAAAGTGAAATCCGAGCACAAGTGAAAATCCCTGAAAAAGTGGCTCAAACTCATGCAAAAATGAGTGAACTCGATCTCGAACTGGCAGTCATAAAGCATGCAACTGATATGTAACTCAAACTGAACTAAAATCCCTGAAAAAGTGGGCTAATGCATGCAAAACTGCCTCATTTTTACCAATCCGCCCATGCACATTTAAAAGTCTATCTTTCTCATGATAAATCTTTAGTTGACAAACTGATGTAGAGCTGAAGTAAAATATATTTTAGCTTTACATAATATTCTTATTTGCATTTAGATGATAAATTAATTAAATGATTTATCTCATCATTTAATTAATCCATTTACATCATTTATGCAAATAAGACTAAAAAGAATAAAGCTAATTTATATTTTATTTCGCCTCATAATCTTCAAGCTCCAATATCACATTTAGTATGTATTTCGCACTTTCACTAAGACCACCATTTGACCACACTTGGCATAAATTTATCAATAATTTAAAGATTCTGCCATAACACTTTAGCATCAATCTTCATTGCTTGATAAGGCTGACCACTTGCTAGGCACATTTGATAATAATTTAAAAAAAATCAAACCCCATTTGACTTAGGGCGGATGGAAAAAAAGCCATCAAACCCTAAAAACATTATCATTACTTGCATTTGACTTGGAGAAGATTCGAGAAGAAAACTGGCCGCCACCTGGTAGGGTTTTAGCTTGAAATCATCATGAAATGATCTGAATCTGCATTTTTCAACACTTCCCAAGCTGAATCTTGTTGAACTTCATGAGGTAAGTTCATTTTTAATTAGTTTGACTCCATTACGTAGCATTTCATGAAGCTTTAAAGGTGCAACTGTGCACAATACTAAACATTCCTTCTGATATATTCTATTACTTCCTTTATTTTTATTTTTGTATTTGTTGATTCTACAATCTCTGGAAAGCTGGAGAAATTTGTTGCCATCAAACTGAACAATGAGAAAATTGGCCGAGAATTACCCAGAAGTTGTTTAACAGCATCTGATATTCCCTTTAAGCAGTTGAATCTCTCATCTTATGGTGCTTCCAGCCCTATTTTCCTCATACGCCTCCTTCTAGGGTTCCAAAAGTGGCCACAACCCAAGACACTAGCAAAATGTGAGTCATTTTTCTCTTTAAATAAACATGTTTTCCTGTGTATGTTGTGGCTACATCAATGTAACGCCCTATACTGTTGTATTCAAAGAAGCTCGCCTAGGGTTTCTCCTTAGTAAAATTCCTTTAATAAATAATATGTGACTGATTACAAAGTCGTTCTTGCTCAGCTATCACGTTTTTTCCCCTAATTCGCCCAGATTTCTTTCAAACACAAATTTGTAGGAGTCTCTTGCTTAGAAATAGTGTGCCTAAGGTTTGTATATTGAGAGACGCCTTCACTTGCATAATATTCTCTCCAAATTCGACTAAATGAAGCACTAAAAACCTCAGTAAACTGAAATCATGAAAATATGATCCTTGTCTTGCTTTACTTGCTCAAGCTCGATGGTTATCTTTATTGTATTCTTGCACAACTATATGTTAGTCATAACAGCCTCCAATGCTCCTGTATATACTTATGATTTCAAAGTGAAGGAATTAAATGAATATCTCTAAATTTTGAAAACAGAAAGCTCCAGGCTGAAGCGATGATTGGAAACTAAACATCTCTTGTTGTATACCACGAAAATATGTCATTGATTTTATTCCACAACTGAAAATGTAGCAACTTTATATTTCCATATATATGAGGAAAACTCCACATGGGTATTTGAGCTTTATTGCTTCCATTCAATCAATATATGAAACATTTGTTACTGTTAATGCAAGCCTTTTAAATCTATGATATTCTCTCACTTTTGAATGCATTTGTCATTTAATTCATAATCTGTTGCCTCCCTTAGTATTTATGACAGTAGAGTGTACTGTTCTCACAACAGTGATTGTCACTTGATAAAATATAAAAATTGAAAGTTGGTTGTAGCTTTAAACATATATTGTTGAATATTGTTCATAATTGCTGCTCATGATAATTACTGTTGAGTTTCTTTCATGCAAAATTGCTTCTTTGTATCTTTGCAAATAAGAACTACCATTGAAAAACAAATGCTCCATTCATTGCTAATGCTGATCAACTCATACCTCACTGCTGTCTCATTGGCACTTGTAATAGTGTATACCTGTTTGATAAAAGACAATGCTTCATTTTGCATAATGAGATTTCACCACACTTTACATATCCTCTGCTTGCTTCAAGACTGGTAATAGCTAGAACTATCATTTGCTAATTAAAATTAGCTGTTAAAAATATTGCTAAATCTGAACTTCTCTTAACCTTGTCAGTAGCGGTTGAAAATTTATCTTTTCAGACTCATGATCTTTCTGATATTCTCATTTGATACTTGAAACAAACATGCCTGTTTGATGAATTTGTACCTTTGAAACCTCTTAAATGCTGACTAAGGCAAAAAATTGTTGTTTTCTATTAAAGAGCCTGTAGAGAATTGGATTATTGCAAATTTGTTCACTTGTCATTATCTTAATTCTTTTGATCAGCTGAAACTCCTGTTGATGACTTGCATTGATTATGAATTATGAGAATGTTGCTTTTCATTTGTAAGAAACAATTATCTTGTTGAATACTCTGCTTTCCCTTCAGTATAAAGGGCTCAATGCCTTATTAAAACGTGAGCATAAATGAAAGGCAGAGCTGAAACAATGTATGATAAATGCAATATATTTCTAATTGTTTCCTTTGAACAATGAGCAAAAAACAATTGCGCAAATCTGTTTTACCATGCTGAATACTCTTCCTGATGACAGTCTTAGATGATAATTGTTTCTATCCTTGATTAAATAACTCTCATGTATGATGTGAATATGAAGTGTCCTTATGATATGTCGGGCTCTACCCTTGTGGGAGCCCGTTTTACTCCACATATCTGATGAAATGATCTTGAACATGATGAACCTGTTCTTGGACACTGAAACAAACATGTTAGCAAAATAAAAGAAGCTGAAAGCTTCTATTGAATTATGTTTTTCCTCTCGATTTTTGCAATCATCTGATGGATGCTTGATCAATTGTATTCTATATTTCTGTTGGTAGCATAGGTATATGATAGGATATGATTTGTCATTGCTTAGAGACCATATCTAACACCATTTTTTATCATTCTTGCATATGCTTTTGGAGATTGGAGTCTGGAACTGGAGCTGAAAACACAACTGAAGACCTTGACTTGTCAATGATTCGTCATTCTAGGCAATGACGAATCACTTTCTACCCTATGCCTTCTTTATTCTCAGTTGTATAGTGTACTTTACTTTTCTTGTATCTATCATTTGATTATGTAAATCAAATTTAGTTACTCTCGCGGCTTGTGCGAGATTCGGCATTTCCAATATGAATAAAAACAACATTCTTTTATGCAAATTTATGAGTTCCTTTGTCTGATATTTGCATAATAACACTTGAAATTCATAAGTAATCAAAGTTCTGGAACATAATGAATACTTAAGCAGAAAATTGTTGTACCTTCTTTGATGGATGCAATTTAGCTCTACCTGTTTTGAGTTGTAGCTAAAAATAGGTAACAATAACTATTTTGAATGGAAATCTAAGATGATAATATATCTGAAAAGACATGGATATCATCGTGTTACAATGGGACTTGAAACTGAACCAAAAGATGATGCAGAAAAGATTAAATGGTTCAAAAAATGTGATGAAGCCTTTGGTACTCTATGCATGTCAATCTCTCTAGACCTTCTTTTTCACATTGAATCTGCCACTACACCAAATGAAGTGTGGACTAAATTGGAAAGCCTTTTTGGTAAGCAGGATGAGTTAAGAGGTCATCAGTTAGAGAATGAACTCATAGGGTTAAGTCCTAGCAGTTTTGACACTATACAAGACTTCTTCACAAAATTGAAGGCCATTATATTGCAGTTAGAACAATGTGGAATCAAGAAGGATGATAAGCAATTGATCTTGAGTATTCTTTCTAAGCTTGGTCCTAACTATTTTGTATTTATTTCTACATTCTATGCTACAAAATGTGCCCTAGGTTCAACCTATAAAATGCCTTCTCTAGATGAATTTGTTGCAAAGCTCACTAGGGAGCAAGACAAATTGGTTCTAATGGGTACAATTAAGCCCTCTAAGTCACATGCCTTAGTTGTCAATCAAGGCACAAAAGAACAAAAAGGGCCTAGTAAGCAAGATAAGAAACAAAAGAACCAAGGAGAGAAGAAGAAAGATCAAAAATCTGCTACTTCAAAAGCAAATAATCAGACCTCTTCATTGAAAGGTGATCAACCTAAGAAGGAGAAGGTCAAGTGTTCTTACTGTAAGAGGCCTGGTCATGATGAACATAAGTGTTTAAAGAAGAAAATTGATCACCTTTCTCATCTTCTAGAAAAGAACAATATCAAGGTGCCTGATTCAGTCAAACAAAGTTCATTAGAAGGGTCTTCTAAGGACATAGACAAAAGTAAGGGGAAAGGAAAGGGTAAGGCCCTAGTTGTTGTTGTTTCACAACTAGAGTCTTGGATCATGACTCAGGTGCTTCGCACCACATGGCCTCATCAGAGGATAATTTTACCTCTTTGGAGCCATGTTCTATGCCTACCATATTAATGGGTGATGACACTCCTGTTGAAGTGCATGGGAAAGGGTATTTTGATGTGGGTGAAGGGACATTTGAGGATGTTCTTTGTGTTCCATCTTTGTCAAATAATCTCCTATTTGTTTATCAGATCACTCACACTGGTACTGGAAAACGAGTTGAGTTCACTTCAGATATAGTGGTAATTAGTGAAATGCATAATGGGTCTACAGTTGCTATGGGAAAAGAAAATCATCAGTCTAGACTATATCAGTTTTCTCACTTTGTTCCTGACTCTCCTTCGACAACCTTACTCACTCATGCAAATGAGTTAAGTTGTTTGTGGCATCAACGGTTTGGCCACTTGAACTACTGTTACTTGCAGCAACTCAGTCAACAAGATATGGTTACAAGGTTGCCTTCTATTCAATTTTCTGATGGTGTTTTCCAAGGATGCATTCTTGGTAAGCATTCTAAGGAGAAATTTGATAAAGGAAAAGCATGGAGGGCTACTCAGCTATTGGATTTGGTACATAGTGACTTGGCAGGACCATTTCCACAACCATCTTTTAGCAGGGCTAGATATGTATTGACATTTATTGATGAATTTTCTAGATACACTTGGGTTTACTTTCTCAAACAGAAGTCTGAGGTCTTTTAGCATTTTCAAAATTTCAAATCTTTTACAGAGAAACAGTCTAGAAAGTTCATCAAGATTCTGTGTACAGATAATGGGGGTGAATATGTTAATCATCAATTTGAACAGTTTTGTGCTTCAGAAGGTATCAACATGCAGCACACAGTTCCATACAGTCCTCAGCAGAATGGTGTCGCAAAGTGCAAGAATAGGTCCTTAAAAGAGATGGCTAATTGTATGATACACTCCAAATATTTGGCACCTCAATACTGGGCAGAGGCCATCAACTGTGCATGTTACATCCAGAACAGAGTTCCTCACAAAGCTGTAAAGGGGGTAACTCCTTTTCAAGCTTGGACTAGTTGGAAACCCACAGTTAAGCACTTTAGAGTGTTTGGCTCTCTTGCATGGGCCCACATTCCAATAGAGAAACACAAGGCTATGGATCCAGAGAGCAAGCCTTGCATACTTGTTGGGTATCCAGATGATGTCAAAGGCTATAGGCTTCTCCATCCTACCACTCATGAGTTGTTCATTAAGAGGAGTGTTCATTTTGAGGAGAGCCCTTCGAGTTCTTCTCTTACCACTTCTCCATCCACTATCAGATTAGAGCCTATGCATCATGATGATAGTTCTTCAGAGGATCTTAATCCTCCTAATCTTGATGAGGAGTCTTCTTCCTCCAATTTAGATGATGACAATGATGATGTAGATTCACTTTCTTCTCTTAGTCATCATTCAGAGGGTGATGATTCTCCTCCAGACTCTCCATCCCTTGCACCTCTATGGGCTTGTCATACATTGGAATCAGCAGGTGATTGGGTTGGTGATCCATCAAATACTAGAAGAACCAGGTCACAGTTTCAGCAGGCTCCTCATCTCTTCGTTGCTTTAGCTTCTGATCCACAATCTTTTCGAGAAGCCTCAGGTATTCCCGAGTGGGATGCTGCAATGCAGGAAGAGTTCAATTCCTTAGAGAGGAATCACACATGGGATCTAGTCCCTCTTCCTAAAGGAAGGAAACTTGTTCGATGCAAGTGGATCTATCGGACAAAATTTGTAGCAGATGGCTCGGTTGATAAGTATAAGTCTCGCTTGGTTGCAAAAGGATTCTCCCAGGTTCCCGGGATTGACTACTCTAAGACTTTTGCACCAGTTGCTAAGATGAATTCCATCCAACTTGTCCTTGCTATAGCTACAACACATCGTTGGGAAGTTCATCAGATGGATGTGAAGAGTTCCTTTCTTCATGGTGACCTTCAGGAGGAAATCTACATGGAGCAACCACAGGGGTTCATCCAAAATCCTTCACTTGTGTGTCATCTTCGAAAGTCTCTCTATGGCCTTAAACAAGCTCCTCGAGCTTGGTATGCCAAGATGGACTCCTTCCTTCTGACAGTTGGGTTCACTCAATGTCATTCTAATTTGAACATTTACATTCTACAACATGATGACACTCTCACATTTTTGGTTCTATATGTCGATGAATTGTTGATCACTGGGGGTCACTCATCCACCATCAAGGCGGTGAAAACTGCTCTACATAATAGATTTTTGATGTCATACTTGCGTCTTTTGCATTATTTCTTAATGATTGAGATCACTTAGTCATCTTCAGGTATCTTCCATGGACAACCCAAGTATGCACTTGACATGCTCTCCCAATTTCGCAAGGCTGACTGTAAACCTACACCGACTCCATTTCTGTCAAGGGTCAAACTTGAGGCTAAGTGTTCCTCACCTTTGGTTGATGGCACTTTATACCGACAACTTGTTGGGAGTCTCATCTACTTGACTCATACGAGACCCGACATTTCATATGTTGTGGGCATGGTCTCTAGATTCATGCAGGAGCCACATGAGTTGCATTGGAAGGCAGCTAAACGGATCCTCCACTACATTAAGGGTACTCACAGTTATGGGATTCACTATGTAGCAGGTGTAGATATTGACTTGGTGGGATATATAGATTCAGATTGGGCAGGCGATTCTCAAGATCATAAGTCTACTTCTGGGTATTGCTTCTCTCTTGGTTCTAGTCCAATTTGTTGGTCGAGCAAGAAGCAGTCTGCAATTGCTCTTTCATCAACAGAGGCTTAGTATCGAGGGGCAATTAATGCCACCACTGAGGTTATTTGGCTTCAAAATATTCTCACTGAGTTTGGCATTCCATTCAGAAAGCCTACAGTCATCTTTTGTGATAATCAAAGTGCTATACAGATCTCAAGGAATCCAATTCATCACCAGAGGACAAAACACATTGAGATACATATGCACTACATTAGGGAGTTGATTCAGGAAGGCATCATTGATCTTAAGTATTGTTCTACATCAGAGCAGACTACGGACATCTTCACCAAACCCTTCAATGAGAGCAAGTTCCTTCATCTGCGAGCTTTGCTAGGGGTGCAACAAGTGTCTACTTCAGGAGGGGCTTCTTTGTCCTTCTTTCTACTCTCTCTATTTTTGGGGGGTATTTTCTCTCTCTATTTAGGGGGGGCTATTCTCTTATGGGGGGCTTCTTCTTTTGAGGGGGATCTCTATGTACATGGGTACCTAACATGGCCTCATTTTTTGGGACCCATCTTTTCACCCACCTAAGCTACACTTAAGGGGGGGTGTTAGTGTAGGTTTTTTATTTTCCTTATGTTTGGGGTATTTATTTTTTCCTACACATATTATTTAAGCTTGCTTAGGTTTATTAGATGTGGTAATATGAGGACATGTGGCAAAATACAACAACTACATGTGTCACTCTCTCCCCACACATGGGTAGTTGAGTTACACATCCTCTTTTGGCTTGTTGTGCCACCTCTCATAACCACTATTTTGTTTTTACCTGAGTAGTTTATGGGGTAGTTGGGATTCTCACCCTCTTTTGGATTTGTATGCCACCTCTCTCTTGTCTTCACTTGAGGAGGTTATGCCACATGTCTTTTCATTTACCAAGTAGGTGATAACCTCCCACCTTTTATGGGTAGTAGGAGTTAATGCACCTCTTGGATGTATTTTCCCTTATTCTTCTATATATTGAGCACTCTCCTCTCACCTTCACTAGTTCAGCTAGTTCGGTGATCGTTCTATGAGAGTGACGAGAGTCTTCTCAAAATTCTCTTGCAAGTGTTGTCTTTATTTTCTCTCTTTCTCTCTTTTAGATTTCTTCTCCATTCTACTATTTTGATTTTCAATCATTTGTTGAGTGGAGTGTATATGATCTACTACCAACAACATATCATGTCTTAGTTATTGCAGAATCCAACAATAGCAAGTGCATATTAGGTTTTAACACAACTCAAAAATATATTTTAAACAAAGTTTTTGTATGTCTGGTATGACCAAGAACATTCTTTGTATGTCGACTCAAAGTCCACACAATGGATACAAAGTCACATTGGTTCTTAATACCCTAGTGCATCTTATCTGTTTACTACATCTAAATGGATTGTTAAAAATGTGAAGCCTCCAAGAAAATCAAAAGCAATACTCATCAACAACAAACAAACATCACATTTCTATCAATCATCAAATATTTCTTCTAACTAACATCCATCCTGCATCACAATATCATTAGTACCATATCCATCTTGCATCCACAATGTCGTCAATATTATCATGATGATAATAAATCAATAAACACATCGTGTATCATGTATAAGGGATACATCCATCATGTATTTGCATCATCATATACATAATAAAATATCATATGTTATAAAATATGATCAATCCATCCATCTGCATCATATGCATACATCCAAAAAAAAGTACATAAAAACATATATAAACATACATACATCATCATACATCATCATCCATAAAGAATCACATAAACACATAATGAATTTGAATATAATCATGTATATCTCATATATATCATCATCAAAAAAAGAGAATGTCATATTACATCATCATCATGGAACCACATGTGGTAGGATAACACAAAAATATACATATATACAAGGCCTTAGATGGGTCGGTGAATATATATACAAAATCATGTCTACAATATAAATCTCTAAATAACAATATCATAAAGATCAAGTAGAAATATGCCACTTCCCAACCAGAGGAGGAAGACTCCATAGATTAGGCTATGCATCAAGATCAGGCTGTTTGATGGATTGATCACCTAATGCAGCAACAATAGCGGTACTTGACTCTCCAAACAGTGATTGTTGTTGCGCTCAACGAACAAAGGCATCATACAAATTCTTGTAATAGGTAGCCCTCTACAGCAACTGATCTCACCCAACATAGAGACTATCATGCTCTATCCTCAAACCATCCCTCTTAGTGGTAATAGCCTACAATTGTGTCTCGTCAATGAGATAGCACCCAATCTCTATGTCTCCCTCTGACCTAAAACCATCTCCCTCCTATCGAGTAATGTCTCTCTCCATTATTAATGTAACAATCTATGCCTTTGTGGCCTGTCACCACCCTATAATTGTAGTTAACTATGTACCTCCATCCCCAGGTGGTGGAAGGGGACCTGGAGCCTGTCCCTGATCTTCCTACATCAGATCACCCTAGGCACTGTCTTTTCGATCCCTACCAAGCTGCTCTACTAAGATCTTGAGATGTTGTCTCTCTCCTCAACGACCTATGATGATTTCCCTACCCATTGTGGGATCACTACTAGGATTTGTGAATATCAAAGTAACACGTCATGCCCACCACTTATCATAATCAGGAGTACTACCCGAATCCACTGAACCCACTGGTCAACCCCATCCGCCTTGGGCAAGATCTCTAAACATAGCAATGATCAGCCTGTAAACCCCAAACACAGACCTCTCTGATGGTCTGACCAAACTGAGCCTCATAAGTATTCAGAAAGTGACCCTATCTCTCTCCAAACTACCTACAAGCCCTGCCACGAAGATATCTCTCCAAAAGAGAGTGCATGCAACTGATCAACCATCTAGTCTATTTGTAGTATATCAAATGCTCTTAATCATTAGGCCACACCTCACTGTCCATATATAGTCTCCATACGAAACCTGGCATATCATCAAATATATGGTGCCAGTAGGGAAGCTATCTAGGCAATGTATAATGTAGAAAATTTCCATAGCGAAAAGAGTACGTATCCTCAGCAATACGATCCAATATACCATCAGGCCACATGACTAATATGTGCTCTGAGACCCATACATGAAGAAGATACACATCAATAGAAATAAATTTCCCACCACGATATGCAACCTCATGCATATCTCTGTAGAGGTGGGCAAGGAGACATGGACCCCATGTGTATTTGGTGTTATGCTCAAACATTTGCTCGATGCATATGCCCCATCCCATAGGAAATTGTCGGCCTCACCTATTAGGAACAATAATCCCCAAAACCAAACCACAAAGAACAAGAGAAGCAAGATCTGTATTGCCAACAAAATATGATAAATCTATCTCTAACTATGTCTGAACCTCCAGACGTCTCACACCAATAACGCAACACACAACGCGGGTGCCCTATCGAATGGATTATGTAATGAGCTCTCCATGAATGGGTATGCGGAGTATCCTCCACACATCCTCAAGAGTGATGGTGGCCTCCCTAGTAGGTAAATGAAATGAAGAGGTTTTTGAGTGCCACCTCTTCGCAAGTGCAGTCATCATTGCGCTATGACATATGATGGTGAGCATGTAACAAATGTGCCACAACCTGACAACATCTAGAAAATATCACTCTAAAACATCAAATCCTGTGATCAAATCAAACAGATCCTGTGGTCATCTCTCCCTCGACTAGAGTGGATTAAGGACCACCTACAATCATTCAACCCAGAATGTTAAGGATTCGATTTGAAAATGCAAAATGAACTTAAAAATGATGAAAAAGTTGACTTAAGGTTACAAAAAGTCAAAAGCGATGATAAAAGTCAAAAGTGATGAAAAAAGTCAAAAGCGATGATATTTTTTAAAAGTGCAAAAAAATCAAAAGCAAAGATTATTTTCAAAGGGGAAAATTGATCACAAAAGCGACCAAAATGATGACAAGCAATCAAATGCACAAAATTTAGCAAGTGCGAAAATCAAAAGTGATAAATTAGGTCAAAAGCATAAAATGAATTCAAGTGCACAAGAAAATAGCAAAAGTGAACATTTCACTGGATCAAAAGCATTAAACCAACTCAAGTGCACCAAATTCTCAAAACTCGCGCTATTGACTAGTTTGACTTAAAGCATTAATTACGAAAACATGGAAAGATGAAAACAAAAATTGAAAGGGTACATATCGAGGCATCGATTCCTGCAAGCCATCTAAACTCTTGAATCGAGTTTGCGGGATGTTGGGCTCCCAGAATCCTCGACATAGCTCCTTGACAACTGACAAAACGAGAAAACTAGAGGCAAGAAATCACTATAGACTCAAAGTGCAAATGAGGTAATTAGACCCTAAATTACCTATTTTAACCCCTTAAAACCCTAATTTTTACTTAGGAAACCTTCCCAGGATAAAATTAGGACCTCCCAGGAACATTTGAACAAGCAATGAAAGACCTATAGACTTAATTTTTTTCCCTCTGCACATCGAAACTAAAATAGAACAATGTCGTGAGCCTAACCTCAAAATTAAAATTTTTGACCAACCTCTTGTGGGGGCAGCACAGAGTCCTACCATCATTCCATAGACTGTCAGGGTATAATGGGGCATATAAAATTCCTCAAAACTTGTTTTGAACATCAAATCTTTGAAACAAAGCAACCAATACTTTGTCTCAAAAAGGGGCAAAAAGACATGTAAAATTGACCTAACACTTATCACACACCTTAAATGAAATTCTTGCATCATCGAAATCATTATCATCGAATATCACTTGCATTTCACATCAAAACCATCCAAAACCCTAATTTATGTTATTAATTGAATAATATGACATTATTTAATTAATTCACTATTTCATCATTTTCGACCAATTAAATAAATTTCATTTATTTAATAAAGTCCTAATCTAACTTATTCCTCCTGATTAATTAAATAACATCAATTATTTAATTATGTTACTAATTAACCTTATTCCCCTAAGTCGATTAAATTATTAAAAACATAATAATTTAATTATATCACTTTCCCCAAAATTTGAATAAATTGAATAAAACTATTCAAAACATCATCAAAAATCAAATCAAACTAATGCACCTTTGTTTGCAAAAGTCAAACTTGATTTGCACATTCAACTCGAAAAAGAATTAATTAATTAAAATAAATTAATAATTATCCTCATCCACTTTCCTGATCAAGCAAATTACGAGTCATTGTTTACTCAATCTATTTCCTGACTAATTGATCTATTTCCTAACAGATAAATCTATTTCCTAACTGATCAATCTATATTCCTGACAGATCAATTTATTCCTCAATCACACTAATTACGTAATCTATTTGCACAGATTATGCCCATCTAAATCCTCTCAACATCTTTCGACCATCGATCAAGATATTCTACTACACAATCCTTAGCATTCATTTGAAATCACAAAATCTATATAACAAATCTCTTTCCTCACAAAAAGGTTCAAAGAATCAACCTATTTTACACAATGAAGTACTGTCAAGATCATAATCAACATTCACAAAGCTTCAACACACATCTTCGATCAACACATGCATCATTCTTTAAGCTCTCGCACACAACAATGGAGGCTTCGCATTGATACGAACAACCCAACACATCTTCACAAACACACTCCGACATGGGATGGTAACCTTTCCTTTGTTTTGGAATTCATTTTGATATCATAGGATTTCATTGTTTGTTTTCAATAGCTTAAGAAACTTCATTTCATGAGTAATGGGCATAGATCTAGATTGTTGTATTGATTTAGATTATATTTTCAATGCAATTGATATTTTTATACTTGTAGATTTCCCCCTTACACAATCTCAGAGGTGTTTTCCCATGGTAATGACTTCTCAGTTGAGGAAAAAGTTGTCAAATGCAAGCAATGTAAAGTTGCAAAGTGGTTCAACTTTTGTTCTACAATTCATATAACCAAACGGACTATTCCAACATGTCTGGATGGGTACGTTTATGCTAGGCATGGTCCTCTTTTGCACCTAAACATGTCAAATCACTCTGAGCTATGTTCAACCAACTCGATCCCTTAAGAGTCTAAAGTACAAAATAGTTGCAAGCTTTGACAGGCTATTACTCAGAAATCATGATGCTTACAAACTCTCTGTCTAAGGCTATGGGATCATGTTGGGCCCCTCTATAATAACCTCTCTTGGTTTTTTCTATCTCGGAGGTTTTTCCCCGTGGTGATGACTTTTCAGTTGAGGAAAAAGTTGTCAAATGCAAGCAATGTAAAGTTGCAAAGTGGTGCAACTTTCGTTCTGCAACTCGTGTGACCAAACGAACTATTCAACACATCTAGATGGGTACGTTTATTCTAGGCATGGTCCTGTTTCGTACCCAAACATGCCAAATCACTCCAAGCTATGTTCAACCGACTCAATCCCTTAAGAGTCCAAAGTGCAAAATGGCTACAATCTTTGACGGGCTATTAATTGAAAATCGTGACGCTTACAAACTCTTTGTTTAAGCCTAGGGGATCACATTGGGCCCCTATACAATAACTTCTCTCATTTTTTTATATCTCAAAGGTGTTTTCCTGTGGTGACAACTTTTCATTTGAGGAAAAAGTTGTCAAATGCAAGCAGTGTAAAGTTACAAAGTGGTGCAACTTTCGTTCTGCAACTTGTACAACCAAACGAACTGTTCCAACACGTCTAAATGGGTACATTTATGCTAGGCATGGTCCTCTTTCGCACCCAAAGACATCGAGCTACGTTCAACCAGCTCAATCCCTTATGATGGCATGCAAAACAAAGGAAAAGAGAAAGATTCACACGACAATTGACAAGTTTGAGTTTTCCACACCAAAAGCATATGATTGTATGAAAGAGGTAAAAAATATAGGTGTTAAAATAGTTGAGGAAAGCCTAAACCTTTTCATTCTTGAATGGGTTATGATCCAATTACTATGTGGATCTCATACTTACATTGAATTGATTATTATTAATATTAGTATTTAGGAAACTTTCTTATTCCTATTATGGCTCTAATCACAAATGAGAAGGCTACACGACTCTTAAAATCTTGTATGACCATCCTCAAGTCTAGCAAGGGCAAGACATTTTTTAATTATCCTCCTTGCCCTTACAAAAATATGGTTGTTGTAAAGAGGAAAATTTTCAAGATTCTAGAAAAAAATTGAAAGATTTATAACTAAACCTAATCATAGGTCAATTGAAATATGAGCCCACATGGTGTCTTATGACCTAGCTATAGAGAATCATAAACAATGGTGTTAATAAGTTCACACTAGAGCCTCGGCCATAAGTAGAAGCTAAAAATAGCCCAAAGAAGAGGTATAAATATATGTTGATACGTGAGATATTACAACCCTTATTCCTACTTCGCAATCATATCAAACTTTCTAGAATAAATTTGTTTCATATCACCTATAATTAAAAAATGCATTCTTTAAAGAAGCTAGGTTTGCATGAATATAGAATAAGTAATCGGTGAAAATATGGGCAAGAAGTTGGACACATGGTAGAAAAATCAAGTCAATTTTCCTTGGGTAATAAATGGGATGACATATATGTGAAGGATCATTTCAATCCTACCTCTTCCTTCACTCCAAAAAAGCCTCAAGTCCAAGTAAGTGAAATAACAATAATATCATTTGGTGATGAAAAAGGAGTAAAAATCAAAACCTCCAAGTTTCCAAACCAAGTAGCTAATTACATAGGTAGATTTGGTGCTAGAAGAATTCACAACCTATGCATCTACTCAACCATATATTTCATTTAAAAGTATCCTTATCCCACTCCAATGAGTATTTCATAAAAAATAAAAGAAACAATTAACTCTAGTTCTTATTGAAGAGGAATCTACCAAAAATGTCCTACTGCAAAGAATGAGAGGTTCCATCTCCACAAAATTAACTATCAAATACATTGTAACCAGCCAAGAAATATTAAAATTACCCAAGACAACTAAGGGGAAAACTAATGACTCATTTGAATCTTAGTAGGTTCCCACCACAAACTAGAGCTTATTTTAGAATACCACAAGCGGAGGTGAGGACCTAGAATAGGAGAAGGAAAAATATTGAGAGAAGTGATGATCCACCTATGAAAATGGGATATGAAAAGTAGAAAACGGAATAGAAAAGCATACAAGATCCATTATAGGTTTGTATAGAGAGGGTACAATAAGTTACACTACATAAATATCTATCTTCCCTCTCCTCCTAGCTTTATCCTTTTTAAATTCTTCCTTGGATTCTATATTGAATTAGCACATAAGTAAATGATAAATTGTTGGTGAATCATTTTTGGAAATATTGAATTTTTTTAGCATCAATCAATAAATATTCAAGACAAACGATGAAGGACAACAATGAGAATCATCGAGTAGCTAACCAATTAATAAGTATACACATGAATAAGTGAAGCATACACGTGAAAAAGTGAAGCACAAGTACTCAAATACACATAAGCCTTGAACTATACACATGAATACATAGTATACGCATTAATACAAAGTATATTCATGAATACAAGGTATACGCATAAAAACACGTAAGTCACAAAGTATACATTGGAATACACATAAGTCACAAAGTATACACATAAGTTGTAAAGTATACACTTGAATACACGTAACTCATATCTATTGAACCATGGATTTATAATGCAAATATATGCACCATCGATAAAAAAGATTTGTATTAACCAAATAGCCATGTAGGCATACATCAATACATGTCGATATAAGTATAAAATATATACAAAATAGCCATATAGGCTTACAAGAATGCCATATAGGCATATAATGTCAAATATATGCAATATAAAATATGTCCAAAAATGCCATATAGGCATACAACATAGGACCCTGGAATCAAAAGTCATTGCCCTCCAGGCTCTCGAAACAAACTCTTGACCATTTTTGGTTGATTAGGTGGCAATAAGTCTGTCACTCATTTACTCTAAGGTTGAGGAGTGCTCTTGGTGCTCCTCCTAGGGTTTAGTTCCTGATCAAGCCTCATTTGTTATAATAACAAGTAAAGACATTAATATATAGAAATTACATTATAAAAAATGATATATTTAACAAAATAATCACTTACTACCACTAGATGATCACTCTCCTCAAGGGAAATATTCACATGCCCATGCAGTGGCATGCTAAAGCCCTATAGAAAAAATCTAAAGAGAAATTAAACTATGAATCAGTAATCATTTGATTTTTCACTAACTAACAACTATAACAATGAATGTAATTTGAAAATTAGTAATCTGCCTCATACCCCTGTGAGAGGTATCAAGGAGTCTATAGTAGAAGTAACACCAAGCTACATTGCCCTATGAATATCTAGAGGTGTTTCTGCTTGCAACATCTAAAAATAAAACAACAAATTGTTCAATCATGAAAACTATAATAGTGATGCACGTCATGGCTTATAATGTATGAGATAATGAACAAAATTTTGAGTACTTATTGAACTATATATTTCTTACTATCATGCTTACTATTTTCCCTATCCATAGCTTGTTCAAAAGCACCTATTTTAGGCTTTTATCCATAGCAGCAAGGTGGTGAATCGTTTGATAAAATGCTTTGGTAGACATGTACGAAAAATGTGGTAGCATAGAGAAGGCAGTGAACTATTTGCAAAAATGCCTCAAAGAAATGTGGTCTCATGGTGATGGAATGCCATGACAAACAAATGTGTCATGGCATTCCATCACCATGAGACCACATTTCTTTGAGGCATTTTTTCAAATAGTTTATTTCCTTCTCTATGGTATTATGCTAGGATGGGGTGGATGGTATAATGTGGTCTTGGTTATGAGATGGAGGGAGATCATGACATGAAGAGGGAGGGGTGGGGATATGAACAAGTGGAATAAGAGGTGGAAGCTTCCATGGATTGGTAAATTGAGGATGAGGACGAGGACCTTGAAAAGGATTTGGAGGGGAATTTTGGATAAAGGCTTGGTTTCTATTCTTAAGGCAGTGAGTTGTTTGAAAAAATGCCTCAAATAAATGTGGTCTCATGGTGATGGAATAGCATTCCATCACCATGAGACCACATTTATCCAAGGAATTTGTTCAAACTACTCACTGTCTTTTCTATGTTATTGCTTACTATTATGCTTTGGTATATTTTTTCCAAGCATCCATAGTTTGTTGGAAAGCACCTACTTTGGGTTTTTAGCCATAGAAACAAGGAAGTGAACTGTTAAATAAAATGCTTTGGTAGACATGTATGGAAAATGTGGTAGCATAGAAAAGGCAGCGAGTTGTTTGAAAAAATTCCTTAAAGAAATTGGGTGTCATGGTGATGGACATCACCATGAGACCACATTTCTTTGAGGCATTTTTTCAAACAACTCATTGCCTTGTCTATGCTATTGCTTACTATTATTCTTTCATAGATTTTTTCCAAGAATCCATAGCATAGACAAGGTAGTGAACTGTTTGAAAAAATGCCTCAATAAAAAGCGGTCTCATGGAATGCCATGACAAGCAAATGCAATTGGTAGCTACTCCTAGTTATTACTTATGTTATGTGAGGTAATTGCATCACTGCTTATGTTGACTTTCTAAACAAATATATTGTAATTGAAATTTTGTCATCTATCAACATCTAGTTATTATTTATACAATGTGAAGTAATGCTTTGAGTTTGAAATATGTGCAATGCAATGTAATCAATGATATGAATATAAACTACACAAATCTATTAAGTACAATTCATTAGTTAAATTCTTTATTCTATTACCTGCGTGAAGGTTTGCACAACTCCACTGGCACTAGGAGGTGTTCTCGTGAAACCTCCAATATTAACCTATTCAACATCCAAAATCAAATATTAGAATACCATTCATATAACAATGTTATTCACATGTAATATTTATAATTATTTACTAGTTACATACCTCAACGGTAGATGCAGTGGAGTAAAAAATAGGTGGAGGGTTGGTGTATCTAGTATCAACACTGTGACCCTGAAATTTTATTACAATCATTAAACTAAATTAGTTAATCTTACATTTCAAAAATAAAATTTAATAAATTAAATTCAATGAACATGCTAATATTTACCTAAGAATCAAAGCCGAAAGCCTCATTCAAAATGTTATCTTCCATCGCCAACTCCACAACTGCAGACGTATCCTACGCACCAACCTCTTGACTGTCTGTGGGGTCATATGTATAGGCTGACCTGCAAACCTGACAAGAATGGGGTGGAAGCCTACCCCTCAAACTCTCCCCTAGCTAGCACTATACTACAAGACTGGCACGATGGATGATACTCTAGGTCAAAGAGCTAATAGACTACAAAGTGCCCACCTCAGCACTCTCCTTCCCAATGAAAGGGATAGCGACATGCTCATAATCCATCCTAGTGAGTGCTTGTCTCCCTTGGCACTAAGGATCTTGATGTGCACTTGGTCTATCCTATGTCAACCCTCGACCTCTCCCCTGAAAGTCCTTCATATCAAAATAGTTGGGAATTTTGTTGAGGATGAACTCGCAGTAGAGTTTCCTCAAGAAATACTGGGGGACCTCTTTATTGTTGCATGGTGGATGGTCAAAAACCATCCACCACCCATCCCAAAAAGTGTTTCTAATCCCTTGGTGGTTGCACCAATGGATAGGGAACCTCTTGCTATTAAGTTCAACATTTTGATTTGTGCGTGGGTTAGTGAATAATGAGTACAAATCATATTTTGTAATTTTTTCATCTTTTACTTTTTTATAATATGATAATTTATCTACATAAAAATTCCTACACTCCTGCCTCTTATCTGCCCAACCACTTAATTTCTTGCTAATTACGTCTAAATGTGTTAACATGGCTTGAAGTGAATTTGCAAGTGTGCTTCTTTCCAAGGTTGAACTTACATGATCGTTCAACCTCGTGATTAACTCCTTTATCTATTTTTTGTTGTTTTCTATTTCCCCCATTAAATTTTGCTGAGTACCAGGAGGAGGATGAGGAATTGTTGGAGGAGTTTTTTGTTGTGGTTGTTGAGGATTTTATTCATGTGCTTGTTTATGAGAAGGAGAAGGATTTTGAGGAGGATTTTGAGGTTGATTATCATCTCCTACAAATTAAAGAAATGAACATCAAAAACAACCTAAATTTACCTATTTAACAATAAATTCACAAAAAAAACAAGCAATGCTTACTTACTCGACCTCCCCATTGATGTAGCGACATCCTGGAATTGAAATTTCATAGATTCAATGAAGAAATTGTAATTTTTGATGCTTCCAAAATGCAAGCATGCAATAGCAGGGTTTCCTGGCCATGGGCAAGAAAATATGACAGTGAAAATGAAATGAAATGGATTTGCTTTTTTTTTTTGTTTTAATAAGCTATAACGTGCTCACGTTATAATGTGAGTGCATTATAGGCTCTATGTGACCGAGACTTAGGCTCAGTCACACCAAGCCATAACGCAAGCGCGTTATAACACGCTTGCATTATAGCCTTTCAATTTAAAAAAAAAAATTAACCACTTTTTGACCCCCCAACTTTTTGCACCTACCCCCTAGGGCTTTCTATCTTTTATTCCTCATTTTTAAATATTTTTTTTCTTAAATTCATCCATCCATTTTCATATCTAAACTTTATTTTAAATGTATTGCTTTAATATTTTTTACTCTAAAGCATTATCTCCTATCTAGTTGCACACTAAAGAAACTTCCAAGGACAATTATTCCCATTGGGCATGGCCAGGTAGACTTAATCCTTTAACAACTATGGACCACTTGAATGCCTCACTATTTAAAATATTACCACTTCTCTGTACCTCAATAATGAGGAAGAATTTGACCAAATGCACATTTAATTTATTAAGACCAAATGAAAAAAATACACATAAATTACATCTTCTCAAGCAAGACATGAGTAAACTAGATGATGGGCTGAAGTTTATGTACTATTCTATGAGCTTCACCAACTTTTGACCAAACCATATGGATTGGATATGCTTAAATTTATTAGCCAAATTGTTGGTGAATCTATTATTTTTACCCTCTATTGTTGCCTCCACAACTCTCCCTTACTTTTTCAAAATCGGGGACCATTGGATATGCTTAAATTTATAAGCCAAATTGTTGGTGAATCTATTATTTTTACCCTCTATTGTTGCCTCCACAACTTGCCCTTACTTTTTCAAAGTCGGGGACCATTATTTTGGTATTTAAGTTTATTTTCATTTTATGTCCATGGGGTGAATCTAGCAAATATCACATCACTATATTAAGCTTTTATCATTTTTAGTTCTAAGATTTTTGTGATTGGGATGTTTGAATGATATTTTGATGTTTATGAGCCATTTACAAACTATAAGTTTGTGTTGGATTCACTTGCCATTGGTTCTAAGAATCTAGTTTATGTTTTTAAGGGATTTTAGAATTTCCCTTATTTTTTTAACACTATAGATTGTTCAACCTCAAACCTTGAATAACTATGTTCCTAAGGCCATTTTACATCCTATATGTAATTTTTTCTTGAGGGTTTGAACCCCAAATTCACTTGATATTAAACTTAAAAGGTTAAAATTTAATTGCATGCAAAAGTCCCTCAACATCTCAAACTATTAGTATTTATTGTGGTGCAATTTTTTTATGAAACCAAGAATGTTGAGGTTGTTGGGAATTTATATCTCACGTGTAGGTTGAGGTAAAAACGCTGAGCCATTTCACCTTCCATTCAATTGGTTTCTTTTTTATTTCTCCACAACCTTTGGCATTCTAATTTCATCCACAAGTATTATTGTTACAAGAATTGGCTAGCTATTGGTTTTCCCATGCATTTGGTGTCTTTTTTTCATATTTCCTAAGTTTGTTAACTCTCATTTTCATCCTTTTTACTATTATTTTGTTCTAAGCATTAGGGTTTCATAAATCAAATTAGGGATTTTATTTTTTTGTGAAACTAGATTATCATTTTGTATTTGATTAATTAGTTTAAATAGGGTTTGTGTGTTATATTTTTTATTTCTTAATCATTGTTATGGACCCTAATTAGGGTGCACTGCTTTTAAAACTATACATCTAAAGTATACCCTAGAATTTAGCTGAAATAAACTCTATAGGTTTGAGCTTTTATGTTAAGTTTTAACATGTTGAACATTCGTGTTGAAACTTTGGATCTCTAGAATTATTAGGTTTGAATCTTGTGAAACTCTAATGGACCTAGACTTTAGAATTAATCAAAAAATGCTACAAAATTCTTAATTTAAAATATATTCTGGGTCTATAGACTTTTAAACTCTAAAATTCTAGGATATTTGTAGTCTAAACTTTAAAAAATAAAAAAACTCACCATAGAATGTAAAATATTAAATTTATAAATGAATCTCAATTTTCTAGAAGCATGGTGCCTAAAACTCTAGGGTAGCTTAAGTTTAAACTTTAAAATGTGAGTAAAGCATGGCAACAACATTCTTGAGGTCTTGGACCTTGAAGTGTGGTTTTGAATGATTTTTTATTAAGGAGGTAAAATAGGTTTTGAAGGAATCTTGAAACCCTTTACAAAAAATAGAAAGATAGAAAAAGAAAATCCTAAACAAATAAAACCATTCACAACAATGAACTACTAAACATCCAACATCAGAGACAACCTAAAACTTTAGACAGATAAACAAAAAAGAAAGAAAAGACCCCAATTACATATGCTTAATTGAATTTCTATAGCCTCCCAAACCTAGATAGTTATAGTGTCCTCCCCTTCCATCCAATTTTTTACATCCAACTTTCTTGTGAATAACTACCAACTTCATATTAAGCTAATTGATTTTGATGAAAAACCATTTAGTTGTAGTGTTCTAGGAATTAATTGCTTCCTTTATTGTGCTCAAAATGATAGATAAATCCTCTTTGAATAAGGCATTATCCACAAGAATAGAGAAATATCCAAGTAAGTTTGGGCTCTATTATGAGATCCTAAGGAAGGACACTCCAATTGAAGGTTTAGGTATGGGGGTTTTCCCCAACCTAGGACACTTGGAAATCATTTGGGCCTTTCTCAAACCCTTCTTGCTTTTGCACATATTACACTTTTTTAGAATCCTTTAGCCACACAACATTATTTTTTGTACTAACCTTCTTACCAAAGTTAGTTTAAAGTATTGGATTCTCCACCATAATCTTTCTCTTCTATCTCTTAGGAGTGACATACTCCTTTGAATCTTTATAATCTAGGTCCATAGAAGACTCAATTTCTAGGGTTGGATTCCCTTGAGGCATCACTAGGTCTCCCACCCTCCTCATAATCATCTTGAGAACATTTCTTAGGATGAAAATACTTTTCATAAGAGGTGTCAAAGAAACCACCCCCACATCTACCCTCATTTTTAGAAATACCACCACCCTAAGGGATTTTTAGACTAGGCCTCTGAGAGTTCATATAGATGACATAACATCACAAAGGAACTAATTGAAGTAAAAAATGGGATATTTATAATCTCCCTTCTTGTTTTGAAAAGGATTTCACACATTTATTAACACATAATCATTTTCCATATGATATATTTACATATCAATCACCTACAAGTTTTGTGTTATTTAATGGTAATGGTGACCCCAAAACCCTTATAGAAACCTTTAATATCAATGCTTAGAATTCTTGTATGATGAGCATTCACTTGCTAAACCTTTTCCACATATATTGAAAGAGTATTGTCTCAAATATTTTCTATTTTCTCATGGTCCAAACCATTCTTATGTTAGCTACCTAGCTCTTACATTTTCAAGTAGACATTGGTTTGAAAGTAATATTTTATCAACTAGTATAATGTAAACTTATCACAAGGGTGCGGATAAGTGTTGAAAAGCTACCAATTAAGACTTCACAGTTTAAAACTTACATTTTCAAGTAGACATTGGTTTGAAAGTAATATTTTATCAACTAGTATAATGTAAACTTATCACAAGGGTGCGGATAAGTGTTGAAAAGCTACCAGTTAAGACTTCACGAATGGTAATGGTGACCCCAAAACCCTTATAGAAACCTTTAATATCAATGCTTAGAATTCTTGTATGATGAGCATTCACTTGCTAAACCTTTTCCACATGCATTGAAAGAGTATTGTCTCAAATATTTTTTATTTTCTCATGGTCCAAACCATTCTTATGTTAGCTACCTAGCTCTTACATTTTCAAGTAGACATTGGTTTGAAAGTAATATTTTATCAACTAGTAATTGTTTTAGCTGGGAAGATAAATATATGCTGATGATCAAACCTTGGCATTCTGATTTCAACCCTGTTTCTAAAACTTTTAATAAATTCTCGATTTGGGTTAGATTGCCCAATCTCCCCCTTCACCTTTGGCATGACTCTCTTCTGGAGGAAGTGGGTGACGCCCTTGGTGATTTCTTGATGGTGGATGATGAATCTTCTGACATTCTTCATTCCGCTTATGCTCACATTTTGGTTGAAATAAATGTTTCAAAAGGGCTGCCTGTTGAAGTCCTTAAATCTTCTAAAGGCTCTTGGGTCCAATCTTTGGATTATGAAGGGATTCTCTTCCGATGTAGACAATGCTTCAATACTGGACATGCGGCTGCACATTGTGGATTTGAGAAAAAAACTAAGACAACTACTTGGTGGAAAGGTGCCTCTCAACAGCATTATACGGCTGAGAAGAACGCTGATCAAAATAAGAGTTTTTCAGAAGTGGTTGCTTTTGAATCACTAGGTCTAGGGACGCCCCCTCCTATCGTCTCAACTGGCGGGGACGCTAGGGCTTTCCCTATTGAGTCTAAGACTGCCACTTCAGGTGATTGTGCTTCGGCTTCCCTTTCTGGTGGTTCTTCTGTAAAGTCTTTATCTGTGCAAAGGAATCATGATGAATCTCGTAATTTACTAGCTGTTGGCTTTCATACTCATGAAAGTAGCGAGCTGGTTTGGCATGGTAAAGCGGCGCAAGTGGAAGAAGGTTGGATCACAGTTAAAGGAAAAAAATTAAATCCTCTAAGCCTTCTTTCGATATGATTCTCCACTCCCACAAGAAAAGTGTAAATTGTAAATCTTGATTGGTCTTGTTTTGGAGCTGATTTTTTTCACTCGCTATTTGCTGGCTTTTCTGCAGCCTTGCTCTTTTTGTATAAGGGTTCCGAGTCCCTTCAAAATCTGTTTTTCCCTTTATCAAAAACATAGCAAAGAGTGTTATTGATTATGAATTAAGGTTTCAAATAGGGCAATACCAAAATGAACTTTAATGAAGATATAATTAATTAGATGGATTTCCCATTAATATAGTTCATTCCCAACAATAAAAGATAAAGTGATCTCTAATAATTATCCATCATTTCATATATTTGTGCTATTGTAAGGAATTATAAGCTTAAGTTATTGGATGTTAGCTGTTTGAAATATATTTTATCTAGTTCACCTTCACCTTCACCTTCCTATCCTTCTAATTCATAATCAAACAAACTTATAAATGGGTAGTAAAGGATACTTTCAAAAGAAAAAATCAAAGTATAATGTGAATTATATTAATCAAACTCAAGAAGATTTGAGTATGCCAACTATCAAACTATAATTGCAAAGATATTATACTCAATTTGATTATCCCATTGATGTGGTATTAACAAAACTATTTGGGCTAATTGTAATGTTAGAAATTGCATATTTCAATTTTTACTCTAAAAATTATCCTTATTTTAGTGTCCATTCTTGTAGCATGTTTTAGGATCATTTTATCCTACCTTGGCCTTTTGCCCACTCTTGGTGTCAATGTTGTGTAGTATTTTTATTTGTTTAGTCCTATTTTTTGTGTTTCCATGTGCCTCCTATATTTGGGTGATGTTGTCTTCCCATCCTATGAAGTCTTTGAGCATGTTTTACTTGGATGATAGTGTCATGCATAGATTTCTACATGACATGCTATTGTCCTTTGACTATACATTTGTATAATGCTCATTTTCTAACCTACTAGTGACCTTTTCACTTCTAAATATTCCAAGTTGTAATTTTTGTATGCCCAAAATTTGGAAGGCCGGTGACAACCTTAACATTTTTAATGACTATTATGCTTCCCTCTCATTCTTCCAAGATTTCTCTTTTTTATCTCATGTAATTCTATAATTCCTCTTGCAATCTTGAATTCTCTTTGGCTCTCTCTAACACTTTGCAACATCTAAGAACCTTGCAATATCTTCTTGTGTTATGATTTCCAATATTATAAAGCAAAAAACCAGAAATTTCCATAAAATACATGCATGTGTACAATAATCCTAGTTGCTATTATCAAAGTATTGATACAAGAGATTATTTTAATGTACATAGAAACCTTGCATATGTAGGCAAGGTGGTGAAGCTAAGCAAGTCAAACACAATGATTGACCACCTCTCCAATAATGGGACACTTGTTAACTCCCATGACAAGTGTTCTAGTGAGTGGCAAGTGTGCATACAAGAGTGTCTCACAAAGTGAGGACTCGTGTCTCAACCACATGAGGTGAGACAAAACTCAAGTCTCTAAGTGGAGACTTAAGAAATGTGAATAGGAATCTCCTACGTAGGTTAATAACTAACTAGTTTGATAAAGTCACTATTTACACTAACACCCCCTTAAGTGTAACTATGGGAGTAATGCATGCAAGATAATGATGAGTCTCAACTACTAGCCATGTTAGCTACCCATGTACAATAAAATCTCTTATAAAGTGGAGTAAAAGAGAAAATCCAATGGGAACAAAAATCCTCTCCAAAAAAGGAGATGATATAATGAAGAGAGATTATGTAGCCCCCCCAAAAGACGATGCTCAACTAGTCTTTGTGATATTTTTCTAGAAAAATCCTCTAGATGCTCTTGGTGAAGCACCTCTGAATGTTGGTTCAACAGGTGATGTCCTACTAGGAAGAATCTTTGGACGCTCTCAATGAAGCACCTCTAAAATCTCATGTAGCAGCAAGTGATGGTGGATGAGTTGATTGTCGTTCTTTTCAATTCTTATTTTTAATACCACATTCTTTGAGTTGCAATCTTAGTTATTTAATTTATGTGAAATAATCCTCTATAGTATTATAGGCACCTAGACTTATACTTAGGAGGTCAGTTTATAGGTCACTATATTTGTTGGGAGTTTTCAAGGCCTCAATATGAATAGAAGCTTTGGAGATAGATAAATGCTTAGAAACCCAAAGGCTTGATCAAACTATTATATCACTCATTTTTTATTGCAAACTTAGAATCATGGAAGAAATGTAAGAGAAATATAAAGTGCTCAAGGCACAATGACAATGACAACCCCCCTTAATTATTTTGGTCCCCCCTAAATTGGTATTTTATATGTTTTAGTGCATATTACAATTTCAATAGAACAAACGACACTTCATGATTCAGTGTGATGTCGTTTCCAATGAAATGGGAAAGTGATATTCACTTTCACAAAAGCAATACTTAATTTGAGTAACTAATCAAAAGTTACAATAATCTCATTGTTTAATTTGCACTTAGAAACATAATGTTTTCTTGTTAAATGAGGAGACATGTGATATGTGTTAAACAACACAATTTTTAAATCATCTTGATGTTGAAGTCACTAGAGCAAAAAGAGCTTTATGTCAACTATTCACAATCAAAATTTTAATTTATGATTTGTAAGTTATGCCAAATGAGAGAAACTCCCCACTTTACAAACACTTTATAGCTATCATTAACTATTAATGGTTTAAAAAAAAACCAACTAATCTCACCTTGTTGGTGTTTCTCATGATGGTTATAATAATCATTGCCTTGAGGGAGTTACCAAAAGACTAGATAGTTGGTACAAGATTGGCATATAAGCCACATGCAAGGGAGTTGACCAAGTTGAGGGATGTCTTAATTTTGACATTCAACTAACCATGGTAGAAAATGCTTAAAAATTAACATAAATTGGCAACATTTTATGCTATGGTTAAAGAAAATAGAATGTCACAACAAGAACTTTATGGGCCGAGTCAAAGAGGCATGTTGATTGGGCGATTTGGAGAAGTTGTAAGCACGTGGAACTTTGAAGACCATGTTGCATGGATTGTCGACCAAATCACATCACACCTGCCGCATGTTATAATCCTCTCAAGCTTTGTGAACACTATTGGAAGATTTCCTACTGCGTGGAATGTATGAATGATTTTAATAACGTCCACGAGACCATCTGAACCCTTAATAGGGAATGAGGTGAGCTTAATAGGGAGGTCGTGTCAGGCCTTGTGTAGGAGGCCGCGTGTGTCAATGGAGACTACATGGAGGAAGGCTTGGCAAGGATGAAAGGCGCAGAGGAATTGGGAAAAATGAAACACTCTTATCAGCTAGCATAGTGAAACCCTCACCTTGCCACTTCTAACGGCTTTCCACAAGTTGTTGCAGGTCCATAATACAGGCCACACCTTTTTCTCTTTGGCCCGCTTGATCGTAGGTCTTACATCCACTTGCGCAGCTTTCAAAATGGACAGATCACGATTTACAGTGAATACTACTCACTGATCACAATGATCTGAAGCTCCACAATCTGCGTGCATGTATTTGGTCTGCATAGAAAATAGAGAGGCTCTAAAGATGCTTCTTTGGATCGCAACTCGGGTCTTTGATGCTTCATGACCTTTGGCAATGCATGCATCGACCTGCTCTGATGGATTGCCCTGATCCAAAGTGGTATATTGCCCTGCAATATGATGTATTTGACATGGCCAAATGAAGCCTCGCTAAAATGGATCCAGCCTTCTCTTTGTGGTTTCACACTGCCTCCTTGCTACTTCTTTGTAGGTCTTGATAGATATTTAGACGTCAATAGAGATTTCAACACCAAGCACCATGGTCCTTGCATTAGATCTACAAAGTGAGGCCATCACACTCACCCCTCAACATTCATTCACCATTCACCAGAGAACTGATGCCTTCCAAACACAAATGGGTAGTTTCGAGCAGCCTATGAAAAATAATCACAACCTATTTGAAACACCTATCTGCTTGCTTCTGAGTGCCTCTGTTATGAAGAAATGTGTGGCTTAATCCAGCCTCTTTGATCCCGGTGCATGCATGCAGGCAAATTATGTAGTATTAATCACTACGGGATGCTGGATTATTATGCCCAAGCTCAAACATGAATTGAGATGGTGGCCTCAAAACAGCTTGCTTGAAGATCACACCTTGAATGAGACTGAATGCATATTGGCCTTTTAGTCTTTCCAACAAAACTCCTCCGTATACACAAATTTTTAACTAAAATACTCTCATAAACAATTGAAGATCCACTCAAATGCAAAAATGGCAATATGAGGAACTCTAGATTAGGCTAGGTGCAGGATTTTGAGAAGGAATTTTTTAAGCATGGCTTTGATATCATGTTATGATTTTCAAGATCATAAAAAAAAAAGTAAAAACTTCCACAAAATACATGTACATAATAAGCCTAGTTGTTATTATCAAAGAATTGATACAATAGATTTGTATGACATACATAAAAGCCTTGCATATATAGGTCAGGTGGTGAAGTTAGGCAAGTCAAATACAATGACTGAATACCCTTTCAATGATGGAGCAATTGTTAACTTACATGGAAAATGTTCTTGTGAGTGGCAATTGTGCATGCAAGAGGTGTCTCAGAAAGTGAGGACATGTCTCAACCACATGAGGTGAGACAAAACTCTAGAAATCCCTTAGTGGAGACTTAAGAAATTTGAAAAGGACTCTCCTAGGTAGGTTAATAGCTAACTAGTTTGATAAAGTCACTATTTACACCAACACCTTGGCCTTGTGAGTATCCTCCATTGCCATCATGAAGATTAGTTTACTGTTATTTATCCTTCTCTCTTTGTTTCTATTAGCCTATTTTCACCCTTGAAGCCTAAATTATCATGTTTTACAAAAATGTTTGGAACACTTAGGTGCCAAAAAGATTGTAAAGAATCTAAGCAAAGTTATCTTTTAATTTTTTTATTAAAGGTCCCAAAGCCTACACTGAAAGTTCCTTTTGGGGTTTTAGGCACCAAAGCATAGAAAATAAAATATATTAAAAGAAAAAATTAAAGGAGACTCATTTTTTCATTGGCTTCCATGTTAAGAGAAATGTTAAGGTTTGTTTGCTGGTGTTGGAAGAGTCTCCCATGTTGCTATGAGAGAACAAGCAACTCCTCAAATAAGGGGACAATTGTAAGGGTGAAGGAGAAAGATGAGGGCATGTTGTAAAACAAGTGGAGGTTTTGAGTATGCTACTTGGCATTAGAGAGTTTTCAAGGGTTAGTTCAAGGACTCACCCACATTTTTGGACCTGTTATTGTTGCCAAATATGAGGGGTATCCACGGATTGTATTGTGATAAATGATAATGGTATGTGTACTACCTATTTGGTTGTCTTCTACTACCAAAAAATGGGTGAATGTGTGTTCTTAAGAAACCTTTTCAAAGGAATATATTAGTTGTCATAATTTTGAAACTTTGTAGTTATCTTAAGGTTTGTGAAATATTAAAAAAAATTATTATCAAGATTGTTCATATAATGGATGCTAAATAGGTGATGAAAGATAAGCCTTTTTCATAAATCATTCCTTTCATCCCCTATGAATGAAACCTATATATACCTCCATCCTTATACAAGAATGAAATAAGATGAAGAGAATATGAAGAAGATGATTTTTTTCTTAAAAATAGGGTCATGGTGATCTAGTAGAAATGGTGATGGTAGCAAGCAAATGGTAAAATGCCCTTGACAATATTAACCATATAAAGTGTTCTGGACAATGTTGTGAGTGGTCTTGATATAGTGGAAAGGAACAATGCCACTAAGTTATCACCAAGTGTAGGCTACAAATAGGAAGAAAATGGTAAAGCATGATATCAAGTTGATAGAAGGAAATATACAATCAAGTAATGATCATGACAATCATGTAAGAATCTAGATGGTCATGTGAGATCCTGAGAGTACATCATACCAAAGGACAGTCCTGTGTTCAGAAGGACGGAGTGATAAGATCAAAGGATTGAGGAACCACATCAAGACCAGATGGTACTCTCATCAAGAGATCCAAAGGGAAGTTCTAGAATTTAACCAACAGGGACAGGAGCCTTGGGTTTCATAAGTCTTGTTAGGGTTCATTTATCCTCTCAAATTATATGTCTCCATGTGTCATTTGAAACGGTGACTCTCATAAGGATATTGTCATAGTGGAATACTAGTATGTTGTTATATGTCTATCATGAAACAAAGTAGAGGATATTAAGTATATGAAAGGGAAATAGAAGACAGGGACAATCAACAATATGGTCATCACTATGCTTTTTGAGCAGGATTAGAGAGGCTTGTAAAGAGATATTTATCCTAGTCTAAATTGGAAGTCTACTATAAAATAGCACAGTTATAGTTAGCACCAAAAGATAAGAGAGTTGCAATGCCTAGTTAATGCTTAATAGGAAAGCTTTATCAAATTCTTTCCAGTAGACTATGTATGCAAACTATGCAAGGGAAATTTGAGCTATGATAATCACAAGCATACATTTTCATCAGGTGAAAGGACAAAGATATTAGTGTAACCAAATAGCATAATGAGCATTTGCATAGACAGTCAAGCATGAAAAGAACTAGTCACAAGGCATCATAATGTTCAAGAGGGCAGTAGCATGAAAGGAAATGACCATTGATATAAAAACAGTCAATGTATACTATGCATAGGCTACTCAAATGCACAAAGGATAGTGCCAAGATCCATTAAGTACAGGTGATAAAGATCATAAAGTATAGTGAACAAGTGAAGGATAATGTCTTAGATGTGAAGTTCCTTTTGGAAGTTGAGATTTAGAAATCATGACAAAAATGACAATCACTAAGACAAAAGGCACTATAGCAAGGATAGAAAGTGGATATATTTTACAAAATTTAAAGTTAGAAATGGTCCATAAGAATCAAGACAATCATGATATATAAATGCCAAAAATGGTTTGTGATGATAGTGACTATGAAACTCAAGGTAGAGGCAGCATGAACATGAGTTTGTGGGTCCCTTTTAATATGTGCATATTTTTTTAGTCAGCATTGAAAGAAACTCATGTATAAATACTCTCTAGTGTTTGTTTCTCTGTCAAGATGTTGGTAATGTATAAGTAAAAGGTGGTTATAATAGTATTCAATCTACACATAAGAGGGCACTCACAAGTCAAATGTAGACCCAGAGTTATAAAGAATTAGGGTTTAACAAGACAACAATATCTCAACTTGACATAGATGATACAAATCATTCATTGACACCAAATGAAGATACTAGTATTTGGATCCTCAAGTTTCATTCAAAGGATTTGCATACATAATAGGTGGATAGGGGACTACCTCATTTTTTACAAAATATTAGTGATACAATTCAAACGGGTAATTCATAATATATAGTGAAATAAAAGGGCATTCATGTGAGATCTTGAGAATTCCATGGTGCCAAGTATCAAAGGATGGTCTAGGAAGAGATAGTTCACTAGTGACAAGGTGAAGTTTCCTCCAAGGCAGTGACATATAGAACTAGTTTCTTTGACAGTTCATTGGATGAGCACCTAAAAAATGTTATTAAACCTGCTTATCTACATAAAATAGTATCTCAATACTTATATAGAAGTAGATGAGAAGACAAAATAGTTCATGAAAGGGAAACAAGTCAAGACACATGGTGAACATGGTGTAGTCAGACACAATGTATCCATGTGAATAGGGTTTAAACAATTGAGAATAAAAAAATGATAGACCTATGCACAATATGTCATGGATATAAGGGTAGTTATAAGCTAAAGCTCACAAGGGAAAACTTATAGGTAGAAAATCAAAGGTTAAATCATAGCCCATATTGAAACAAAATCCTGCCATATTTAAAGATGTAGAAGATAGTTGAGGAAAGAACGGGTTCAAAATGCTAAAGAGTATGATGAATCCATGAGGGCCTTCACCAAAATTATAGTCATCATTAAACCAAGGAGATGTTGATATCGAGAGTCAAAGATGATATTAAATGATAAAGGTTGAGGAGATCAGTCTCAAGTTGTACGATAGTGTTTTAAGGTATTCCATGACAATGATGTCCATCAGTGACAACTAATTAGTTAAAATTAGTAGTCATTAGTGTTGAAGTTGAGAAAGCCAACATCTTTCAGCTTTCAGAGCACCTTTGCAGCTTTCAGAGCACCTTTGCCTTTTGTCTGGAATGTCTTCTTTCTGTGACAAGTTATTTGCATGCAGATGAGCTATGTATACAGTTTTTTTTCCTATGTACTAGGTGGATGCAGTGGCTGGTTACCCATGCATTTCGGTGAGATGGATCACTTACCATATGGACACTCTTACTTTCCTATTTTTGGATGTGACCTTCCACTTTTTCATGATCAGTTCTTCATAATTTTTGGTACCTTTACTATTTGTATCTTCATTCCAAGTGTTTGCCTTTGTTTTCCATCTAATTCGAGTAGTGTCGTTGGAGACACTCATACAGATTGTTGTCTTCTTGATCCTGATCATCCTATCTTCAGAGGAGGTTCTTTAACACCGTAGCAGTCATCTTTCGACAGTTGTTTGCAGCTTCTTCATGCTTCTGTGGTGTTCTACATGTTCTTCTTTTTCGGGACAATTCCTTGATTTGGAGGCTTTTCAGTCCTTCAATCGCCTTTGATCTCTTCTTGGAGTAGAGTTTTTTCCCACGATGTTTTCTCTATTTTCTCCACTTTATATAGATCTTCTGTTTGTACATGGGTACCTTACTTGGCCTTGTTTTTCAGGACCCATCTTTGCTTTCATGCATCTATTCCTTAGTGTTTTAGCTACTTCCTAAGTTCATCTTAAGGGTGGGTGTGAGAGTAATAAGTTATTTCACTTAATTAATTTAATCATATTGGTTAATTAATTAAGTCACTTATCACTTTAGTTACTTAAGCTAAACTTAGGCACATTAATAATTAATTATTAAGTGTGCACGCTAGGGTTTCTTGATCTCCTTTTATAAGGATTGATCTCATTGTAATTAAAAACGGGAGAATATTTGTAGGTTTCATATCTTCTTGAAAGTTTTCTCTCTATTGTAATTTTTTCTTGTTGAAGTTAATTGCATATATTTGTTTGCAAATCTCTTGTGTGGAAGGTGTCTTTGTTTGTGTTTGATCTTGTGGTTCGTGGTTTTGTGCTTGTTTCACAATTCTAACAATTAGAGGACAAACACGAAGAAATGATCAATCATGTAATATAACAGTCAAGTGTGAAGAAATAAAACCTCGAGGAGTCTATGCATACAATGAGTAAAAGGATTCATCATTGTACGGTGATAATGCATAAAGATAGAGAAGATTGTAATTACAATGAGCAGAGGTGGAATACCTCATGCACCAAGACAAGTAGAAATCTAGGACAATCCTACTATGGTAATGCTAAGGTGTCTTATATGTCAAAAAATTGTTCACAAGTAACATAATAGTGATCTATGCGGTGACCTAATGAAAGGAAAGTTATGATATCATCTTATAACTCTGAATAAAGAGAAATCAAGGTTTGAGCATAAATGCATGATAGAGGTGATTTATATAATTGTTGAAAGGTAAATAAATTGCAATATTTTTATTCGAATGATGATGGCAAGTCACAAACTAAGTTTAGGGATAGTCATGGTATGAGTACAATGGACACATAAGGATAGAGTTCTATGAGCAATCTTGGGAAAATTAGAAGGCAATGATGTAGAAAGGGGATAGTCAAGAACACGACACATGAAGGAATAAACTAGTGAATAACACTTGAAAACCATAGAAATATGTTACAAACCTTTTATGATGCATGAATAGAAAAGATCCAATGGAAAATTGAAGAAAATGACAAAGGTAGAGGTGATAGTATGCACATATGGTGAAGTATAAAGATGATTGAGATACCAATGGATGAGACAAGTGGAGGCTATACGTCCTAGATATCCCACACCCTCTAGGGATTTTTGACCATTTCAAACTCTCCCTCATTGTCCTATAACCAAGTTTTATGGAAATTATGGCAGTTGGAGGATTTATGAACAATTGCAAGCATCTAGAGGCAATTTGGATGACATGGAGAGGAGTTCCATATTTGGGGGCAATTTGATTAAGTCATGCATAATTGACAACATCATGGAGTTTTTCTAGGAGCAAGAGCAGTGATGGTGTAAATAGGTGTGTTACCTATATAGGTCATATTTACATGTTAAGTCCATTTAGGTCCTAGAAGGGAATCTTTCTAGACACTATTAGTTGTCACTAGATCTTATCTTATATTTTGGCATTTAATGCATGTGTCCTAAGTTATTTAATATTTTTTGAAGCAATTGTCTAATTATATAGGATTAAGACACATGTCAAGATCTTGTCTAATCCTAAAAATTTTCATGTATTCAATCTACAACTCTTGCATCCATAATTATAGCATGATATTTCTATCATTTCTCTCTTGTGAAAGTTATTGTTGTCTTGCAGGTGGTCCTAAGGTGTTAAGGAGTTCACCATTAACTCTGCATGGTATCAAAGCTTCAGAGCTATAGACTTCTTCCCAAATCTAAGGGACCAATCTTGACTTGAATGTTTTTCTAGGTGTGATTGAAGGTTTCAAGGACCTCCTGATTGAATCCATGGCGTTAAAGAAAGTTGGGTTTGCCTTTCATTTTATCAATTTTTGTTATGTTTTGACTAATCTATAAGGGGCTCAAGTTGAGGGTTACAATTGCTAGATCTTGGAGGTAGCTAAATTTTTGGGGCACTTTGGGCCAAATATGACCCTTCCATTGCATCCAAAAGGCTTGAAAACCTAAGGATCAACTGTCAATTTGTCAAATTTTGACTTTTTTCTAAGGGCATTAGACATCTTTTTGGTTCTTCATCATTTCCATACGATTGTATGGATCTATACTTGGTCGTATTGTATGGTGTAGTCCTATCACTATAGTCAATTGGCATATTTTTAGCATCTAACGATATACTCTCTATATATTCCTTTTGCTAGCATCAAAAAGTACTGCTCTACACATCACTTAGTTTTACTGGTATTGTGCATGGTTGGTGTGTCTAGCAATGATACAGGCACATGGGCACGAAAGTTTTTTTAGTCAAATAAAAAGCTTTGTTTTGATTCTTTGGTGGTTTGGTTTACCCCCCAACAACTCCTAGTCACGGGGGTTACAACCCTTGTGACCAGTGCCTAGCGAGGAGGGGCTTAAAGCCCTGGGGTGGCATGGCCTATGGCTTGTCACCCCCCCCCCCAGTAGCTCCACCCAGTGGTGCTCCCACCATTGGTGATGGGATCATTTTTTAAAATAAACTATTTTTCCTATAGTCATATGGGTGCCTGAGGGCTTAACGCCCAAGGGCCCAAATTTTGGCTCCCTAATGCCCAACTTGGGCATTTTTTTTCAAAATGCCATAACTTACAATCCAAGAAGCATTTTTTCAAATATAAGATATCATCGAAAAGATGGCTCCATGAATTTTCTAGAGTTATATGTTATTTTCTAATTTTTTCCTATTTGGTGATATTTATTGTTGATTGAAGTCATATCTTCATTTTTAGCTCCCAAGCTCCTAAATTTTTGCCACGATCTTTGATTTTTGTGATTCTTCCATTGTTAGAAAGGAATTAAGAATATCTATCATGCCATTTATGTAATTTTTCAGGTTTAGCCTCAAGGTATTTAGATTTGTGTGTATTCAAATTATGGTTGATCACTTGGACATGTTGTCACTTAGGAAGATGCAATTTTGATATTTGCACTTCATTTCAATTCTAGAATGATGTTTTATATCCTATTGCTTCTTCATTAAGATTCTAGGGTTGCTATGTATCAATAGTTTTCTAGTGTTCCTTGGCATTAGGATTGTTGTTGCTTTATCATGTTTCCAGGATTGATCCAAAGATATTCAAAAAAAATTAGTATCAGTTATACATGTCCTTTATTGCTTGGATTAATATTTCTATATTACTCCACCAGTGTGCTTCCAGTGTTTCTTTGCAACAAGTTATCTCATTGAGGGGGGGTTGAATGGTCTCTCTTCATCTCTCTTATGGGGGGGGTCTTTTTCCTTGCATGGGGTTTTGTCCTTGCATTCTTCATGGAAAGCATTATTGTATTTTTTTCTCTCTTTTGGGGAGGATTTTTTTCCCATTGGGTTTTCTCCTTTTCTCAATTTGTGAGAGATTTCATTGCATATGTACATGGGTACCTAACATGGCCTTGTAGCTTAGACCCATATTTGCATCTTTGCATAATTGTACTCCCTAAGTTGTACTTAAGAGGGGTGTTGAAGTAAATAGGTGTGTTACCTATCTAGGTCATATTTGCATGTTAAGTCCACTTAGGTACTAGGAGGGAATGTTTCTAGATAATGTTAGTTGTCACTAGATCTTATCTTATCTTTTAACATTTAATGTTTATGTCCTAATTCATTTAATATTTTTTGAGGTTGTTGTCTCATTATACAAGATTAAGACACGTGTCAAGATATTGTCTATCCTATCTCACAATTTTCCTTTGTAAGCAAGGTATCATATGTACATTATCATATTCAATCTAGCAATCTTGCATCCATAATAATAACATTATATTTCTACTATTTATATCTTGTGGAATTTAGTGTTGTCTTGCAAGTGATCATGGGGTGTTCAGGAGTTCACCATTAACTCCTACAAGTAGGAGGCAACTCAGCTAGGTGCCCAAGAGGAAGACTTTGACCCGGCAACAAGGAAACACACTTATTATTTTGTCTTTATTTAACATGTTTCAATATTTTGGGAACGGGTTCAAGGCTAAAAGGCACACCTAGGAACAAAGTTAGTTCTTGCATATTTTTAAAATAATATTATAACTACAATAAGTTATTTTCTGTGAAATATAACATTGTAGCTCAAGACCAGTCATTTTTTATGATTGAAAATAAATGTAACACCATTTTCAAGTAGCTTTCAAAGTATTTTCGAACAATGAACAGTTGCAAAGAACCTCTTATCAATACAACTTAGCATTTTGGCCTTCAAAAGTTTTGTTCTATTGTGTGTATGAAGTGATTGACATGATTTTTATGTTTTTATATGCAAATCCTTAAATGAATATCGTACTTCCAACACCTTCAATAAGAAAAAGCATATTTTTTGTAGGTCATTACTTGTGTTATTATGCAAACAAATTTTAGTTGTGAACACTACATTTTCTTCCTTATAAAACTATCAAAACATGAACCTCTCTATAAAACATTGATACATGGATATGCCAAGCACTGGATTTGTGTACAAACAACTGATTTATTGAACATTTGTGTGAGAAAACAAAAATCTAGTTCTCAATAAACATTTAGTGCATTATATTCATAGTCTTAAATTTATTTCATTTCATTTGTTCTCTTTTCCTTGGTAGCAATAGTAGTATAGGTTACAATAGGTGTGTATCGAGGGAACCAACCCTCTCTGGAGATTCACTCTAAGCTATGGGCAACCCACAGGCCCTGGTATTTCCATGTTTCACTAGATTGCTGAGTAAAGCACTTGGCAATGATGCACATCCAAGTGACAACATTTTCCATTGGCACTATGAAGCTACCACCTTCCTTTTCTTTCCATGCAAGTTAGGGTGTTGTTCCCCATAGACTAGGAATTTGAAAAATATATTATTACTACTCTAATGTTCTTAAATTCTAGATGCATGTATATTTTAAGATAAAACACAACCTCTAATCTTCCCTTGTTTCATTGTTTCCCATGGAAGATAAAAGGCTAAAATAGGGGCTATAGAAAAGCTCCCAAACAATCCCAATATTTTTCTTGTTCTCGCTATAGGTTCTTTTTAATACATTCAAACACACATAGGTTTAATATTCTTTCTTTTCTTTCTTTATAATTTTAATACTTTGTTTAAAGTAGTTGGTTTATATCACTTTATAGCTATTTTGTGTTTTTTATCTTTCTAATAATTTATACTTTATATTTCCATTTCCTTGTGAGGAAATTTTATATATCTTGTTATGAAACTTTATTTTGTTGCCCTACTAGGTCAACAGTGCATACCTAGGATGAAAATGCATCATTTTGGTGTCCTAACCTTCTTGAGGAACTTTCCAAGTTCCCTTTTTGTTGCATTCTAATATTTTGATATTCATTTTATTATATATTCCCATTTTCTATTATTTTAGTTTTCATTTCCTAGATTAACTAATATAATATAATAATAACACAACTTAATTTTCATACTACATTTTGGTGAGCCAACCAAGTTCCAACATAAAAAACATTTTCTTTATTTTTTTCATTTTTCATCCAAAAACAAAAAATTGAGTGTTGTCTTGAACCCTATTCCATAATTATAAAGGATAAAAATGGTGACCTTTGGCTAGCTCATCTAAACCTTTCTTAATTATCCTTCTCTTCTATAATCATTGTACCTTCATCATGTATCTCATACCCATGAGTGATTTTGTCATTAGTGACAACCCTCTCTTTGATGATGAATTCTCTTTATCAATAATGTTAGTCATCTCAAGGTCACATTTTCAAATCCCTTAGATGTCTTACATGATGTTAATCCCTCTTTAATCCTAATTAAGCCAAGAGGCTTCTACAATGAAAGCACAGGATGCGTGTACATTTTTTGAAGATATGTTTATTTTGACGTTCTCTTGTTGGCAACGATTATATATATTATAAAAGAAATAAAATAAATGTAACTGACATGCATATAAAATAATGTAACCGACATGCAAATAAAAGAAATGTAATTGACATTCAAATTCATTTTCTATATATACTAGGATATCTCTCAGCTTTTTTATAAATATTATTAATAAATAATATATATATACTAGTTATAATTTTATTAATAAGACACTTTATCTCTTTTCTACTTCATATCATAGTGTGTCCTTCTCTCATTTATCCACTCATTATCTTTCTTACAAAGAGGATCATTTTCATTCTAAGGATACTTTGGAGCATTGTAGCATTGTCAATTAATTTCTTAACATCACCTTGCCTACTCTTAATGAAAAAAAAATCCATTTCTATCATGATCCATTGTTATATATCCAATCTAGTTCCACACTAGCTAATTCATTATAAGGTATATATGACATTATTTTAGCTCCCTTACCATGTATTTATTCATCTTCTTCACCTAGTACTTCTTCTATACTAATCCCTTGTCTAGACTTGTCACCTTTCACTTTTGTGAGCTTATTTTAAATTATCAACCCTTTTCCATTCCACCAAAAACATGAAACGATCCCACACACAATTTTTTGTCTCATATAAGAATTTCCTATCCATTTTCTTGGAGTCTTAGTTGATCACTCTTCCACTTTCTAGATGTGCAAGAACATTTCTAATTATACTAATCATGTGCTTCCTTATTGTGTGTATCATACAATGCATTGGCATTACACAAGTCAATTTCAATCACCAAGAGACAAAAAAATTATATTATTAATTTAGGTGCCATAAATGTTTCTCTTCATAATGCACCTTTCTATTCTTTGTGTAATTATGATATTGAGTTGGTACATGAACTCACACAAAACATGACACACTCCTCACTCATGATGAATATGATATTGACTATGATGCTTATGATATGTTATTTTTCCATAGCTCCTCCTTCTATAGCTTTTGAGATTGTTACCACTAATGTAAACTCTCATATTCATGTTCATCCAATAACTTGACCACTTCTCACCTCTTCTAATGAGTCAATGTTTTGGTCTATTGTTGATCCTCATCATTTATTATCTACATTCCTTTGAGGCACATTACTATTCACATAGTATATTATTTATTCTTCACTTATCCAAGCACACTTTACTAAAACATCAAGAGTTACCTATGACTTTTTCACCTAGAGTTTCATGCTCCTTTAGACATTGACATATAAAGTTCAAAGCACCTCTATTATGACAATGATTTTACCTCTCATAATATTTAGACACCTCTATTAAGGAATTTAACTTACATATATCATAATATCAAGATCCCTCTCTTATGATATTGAGCTTAGCTTTGTCATAATATTAAGATCCTTCCATTATGATATTGAGCTTTTCTCTTTCATAATATTGAGACCCTTCTATTATGATGTGATTTTGTCTATTATAATATTGTGACCACCTCTACTATAATATAAACAACCATTTATTGTGGTTATTTTTCATCACATTGGTACGACCTTCATTATGGAATCAATACTACCTCCATCATTATGATCAATCAATCTCTTACTTTCCTTCTACTTCCTCATGCTTTATGATGTGTCTTTTTTCCTCTCTTCATCTATTGTATTGTTATCTTTTATGTGTCACTCGTCACTTTCTCTCATCATGTTACCATGTGGAAATGATAAATTTTGGTGCACCCATAGTCTTTGATAAAAACATGCCCATATCCATCATTTTTTTCTTTGCCTACATTTTAGGGGAACAAAAAACTTGTTTTGGTGGCACAATTCTTTCTTTGGATCCCTCTCTTCTTTCTTGCCCTAGACACTACCTTAAAAAATTGCATATTATACATGCAAATATTTTAAGAGGGGCATATATTGTAATCACACATGTGAATGGACATGCACACTATCAAATAAATAGCTTGTGGTCCCAAGTAAATAGAAATGCTTGGATTCGTCCACCCTTATCATGATTTCCTAGTAATAAATTATGATAACACATGCAATTCCTAATATTATATTTACATGTGAGACCTAGCAATATAGTGCACTAGTTCATGTGACTCATATGAACTACTTTTATAGGCCACCTAGCAATAGAGGTGACTAGTCTAAGTGATCTTCAATTACATTGAAACATTTGAATAACCTAGTAATATAGTATTCTAGTACAAGTGATTAATCTTACCAAAAAATGTCTCATTATTCTTAGCAACAAAATAAACCAAACCTTGAATTGTGCATTTTATTCTCATGATTCCTAGTCACATAGTAATCTACACCTTGGATCAAGAATTTTATTTTCATAATTCCTAGTAAGAGAGTAAGTTAGACCTTAAAGCATGCATTTTATTTTCATGCTTCCTAGTGATAGAGTAAGGTAGAACTTGAATAATGTATTTTTTTTCATTAGTCCAATGACAAAGTAAATAGAACTCTAATCGCATATTTTATTTCATATCGACTATCTTAATTTATATCCATACACATTAGTTTATCCTTTATGAATCAAACATCATGCTCATTACATTCTTCTCACCATGTAAGATTTCCTCTTTGTTGTTTCATTATGTATCTTTTTAAAAAAAATTATAGACATGTATGTAGGTTTTATATTATTTGATATTATTTTTGTTCTAGGTTTTTTTTTCCTAAAAAAATTATTTTGAAAATTATTATCTTGGGGGCATGGATTACCCCATCTGAAGAGATTTTGTGTAGCCTTTTTTGCATCCTCAAGATTTTATTTTTTAGGACTTTTATTTTTGTACTTTAGCATAGCTATTCACCTAGAGAAATCATCCCACTAAAGTGAGGGGAAATGTAATGCCAAAAAATGCATACCCTACAAATTTGACATTGCATATTATCCTAATTCTAGTGTCCATTCTTGTAGCTTGAACATAAGACCATTTTACCCCACCATTAGCGTTTTATTCACTCTTATTGTGTGTTTTTCTTTGTTCAATTTTTTTGTGTGTGTTGTCATATGTCCCTTGTGTTTTCATTATGTTTTATTCCCATCTTGTTAAGTCTCTAATAATTTTATACTTGGGCATTAGTGTAGTGCATAGATGTTTGTGCAATATGTTATATCCTTTGACTATACAGTTATACAACATCAATTTTTTGACCTACCATATGACATTTTATCTTCTAAATATTCCTTTTTAATTTTTGTATGCCTAGTGCTTGTAATTACAATATTCAATGTTACATTTTAATGTCTATTAGGCTTTCCTCTCATTCTTCAGAGATTAATATCTTTCTCTCTTGTAACTCTATAAATTTCCATGCAATCTTGAACTCTCTTTGGCTTTGTACAACACTTTGTAGCATCTACACACTCTACAAAAACTTCATTGGCCTTATAATCATCCTCCATTATCATCGTGAAGATCAATTTTTTTTTTCCATCCTTATCTCTTTTTTATTATTTAAATATTCAATTGTTTCCTTTGGAATTATGGAGCTACCTCCCTTTTCTTTCCACACACACTAGGGTATCATTCCCTATAGATTGGGGATTTAACACATATATATTATTAATAATCTAATGCTCTTAAATTCTAGATGCATGTAAGGTTTAAGAGTGCACACAATCCTCAATCTTCCCTTATTTCATTGATTTTCCATGTAAGTTTAAAGGATAAAACAGGGGCTTGACCTAAATGAAATCTCCTAAGAATTCCCAACATTTTGTTCTTGTCCTAGCTAAAATTTCACTTTAAGACATTTGAATGCACAAAGGTTTATTGTTTCTTCTCTTTCCTTATCATTTAAATACGTTGTTTAAAGTAGTTGGTTAGATCCTTTATAGATATTATGTATTTTTATGTACCTTTCTAGTAATTTTTCAATGAATTTCTATTTTATTGTGTGCATACTATATAGATCGTGTTACAAAAAAATATTATTCTTCCCTCTTGGGATGGCATGTGCCTACGATGACAATGTGGAAATAGGATGACAATGTGACATATTGGCATCCAAACCAATGAGCTTTCTGAACCACTTTCAAGTTCCTTATTTGATATTATATTTTGTTATGATATTCATTTCTATATATTCTATATTTCAATTTTCTATTATACCACTTTTTATTTCCCCTTAAATGAAGTTATTTAATATTAACATAGCTTCGTTTATACTACACTAAAAGTGCAACTATGTTATTGAATCAACCATTGGATACATTCAAATATTCTTTCAGAGGATTTGATACACATGCTTATTGTAAGTATCATATAGATGATTGTTATAATACTTAGCAAGATCATTGTTTAAAAAAAAAGATTCAAGATACAATTCAAAACAACATGGTACACATGGAAGGGATAAATAATGGGAGAAAATAGTAGGTTACTCCTCCAACTAAAAATATCAAATTTATACTATTGAATTTTTGTAACATAGCTAATTTAATAACATATAGACCATTTAGGAGAAAGTGAAAAAAGAATGTTATAATATCCATAGATTCATATTAAGAATGTATTAGTTTCATTTGTGATCTATTTACTAAAAATCCTTTTCCAACCGTTACATTTTCCCATGATGATATCCCAAATAATGGTTAGCATGGGCCTTTCTATATAAAAGGATATCCAATATAAGCCCATTTTTTAGTCTCTATTAGCTTAGGCTCTAAAATTAATGTATACATGAAAGAGTTTCTATTTAATAAGAACTTGCATACAAAATCATACACTCACTCGTGAGTTGCACTTAGAATTCCAAAGGTCTAATAAAAGGTGCAATGAGATAAATTATCTTAAATGAAAATTTATCGAAGGAAGGGACAAGTTTTATTTCATATAATTCCTACATCTAATAAATTTAGCATGGTCCTAGACCTTGGATGTAACAATATCAAGTTTTTATGTCAGAATTACATTAAAGAGTAAAAATCATTCACATAGAGAAATTAATTAATGTTTTAGTCAACCTTTATCAACTACTTTTAGATAATGATAATTTTAATATTGACACATTCATTCACAAACCAAGGGAGGCATCACATAAATGACATAATATTATATATGATTTATTGTAATGGAGAGGATCTACCACTCCCAAATCTCTAGGGCAGGGAAGAGTTTGTAGGGGATGAATGAATCTAGGTTACGTCAATGACAAAAGCTCAAGTGATAGGTGACAGTTGAAGGAGAGACTAAACTATGTTTTTGGGTTTTCTGGTTGTTTATGACAAGGGACTTCAGAAGTTAGGTGAACAAATCTCATAGGTCTCAAGAGATTGATTGACAAGCTCTCGGCTAGAGGATGATAACTCAAATGAAGGACGATAGTGTGGCACACTATCATCTTTGTGACGCATTGGCATCTCATACATACTAGAAGCAGAGTCTGCTATTAGAGACACTTAGGACCTGCTAACGACCTAAATGCTAAGTTCTAATGGTTTTACTAGACTAAATCGAATATTGAAAATTCATAAAATGTAAATAAGTACAACAAGAAGAATACTTGAAGGATAAATAAACTAACTACTAAATGAAATAGTGAGGTAGTGGAAGAAAATGAATTAACTTATGGTAGGTCCAGCCTCCCACAAGCTCCTCACAGACAAATCCTACACACATGGAAACAAAGAAAATATTAGGGCTCTTTTCGGGGCTTGTCTTGGTCAAACCCCTAGTTTGGTGTTTCCACCTCCATGGACAATCAAATAGACAACGATATAGAAATGTAGGTAAATAAATGACAATACAAGACATAGAGCATGTAAGTTAACAATGTGCTAAGCAATAACAATGCTAATGCTATAAAAGTTAACAATGTGCTAAGCAATAATAATGATAATGCTATAAAAGTAAAAGGTTACCCTCCCTCCAATGAGCTTAGTGAAGTTGAGAGGAAGAGTAGTGCTTTAGAGACCTAAGAAAATCATGCAAGAGTATGATGTAGAGAGCTTGAACCTACAAGAAAAGTGGTGTAGAGTTGTAAGAAGAAAGCTAGAATGGAGAGAATGTGAGATAGAATAGCAATAAGTGAGAAGAATGGAGTAGAATTACAAGAATGAGATGGAATGAGGAAAGGAGGGAAGAAAATAGTCAAATTGCATGTCAAAGAGTCATTCCTAGGTGTTCCTACGATTGCAAAGGCATTAAAATTTGTGGGTAGAGAAAAATGTAACGTTTGAAAGGCCATAGGATTAGGAATCTTGTCAAGACGTTCATGCGGCATGCAAATAAATGTGTGATGTGAAACTGTCCTTGAAAAAAATTCCCCCACTGACAAAAAATAACAAGGCAAGGATAAAAATGAAGGCTAGGATGATAGGTTTTTGCATTATCATTTTAGTAAGCTAAAGTAAAGGGTGATATTATTGGGAAATTGCATAAGGGTGCAATTTCACGCCATAAAATTTTTCCCCCACTTTAGCAAGCATCTGTATCTAGGCATGTGTGAGCTAAATTAGAAATAGATTGAAGGAAATATCGAAGAAAGAGAGGAAGTAGACCTTTGATTTGGTATACCTGATGTGAAAGGGGCTTCATTAGAATGCGAAGAGGACATGGGTCTTTGATCCTGCAAATCCAACTGCAATCTCACCACAAACATGTTAGGCGAAAAGGAAAAATATAGACATGATAAATTTTCATAGACAAGACAAGACAATTTGATTAGATAAAGACAGTGTTGATAGGTGTAGTTGGCATGGCTAGAGTCCATATGACAAACATGTAGGATTGTGGTTTCTACAAACTGTGTTGCAATACAGTCACAAAAAAACAAGATAGGTCTAGTCAGGTTGCCCCCAAGCTAAACGATGAGACATAAGACATAGACATAAGACACCAAGGAATCCTTTTGAAACTATTTGAAACTTTGAAATTTAAGCATATATGATAGCCCCCCCTTAGAATGATGTGTGCTACATAGAGGAGCACATGCCATTCTAAGGAGAAGAGAAAGACAAGAGACGTAGCATAAGATACATGGTGATATTTTGTCATGTGAGGGATAACACATAGAATCCGCAACATAACAAAACAAAAAATTGGAGATGAAGAAATCAAGAGCATAAGGGGATATGAATATTCAGTTTTAGAACTCCTCATAGATATAGATAAATAAGTATAGTATAATATATATATGGATTGTCATCACCCCCCAAATGTATTAGAACGGGAAGAAGAGCACATGAAGACAAAGAAAAAGAAAAAATGGGTCAACATGGAAGAGGCCTAAATGCCTGAACGCTTTGCATTGTCCTTGACATGAAAATCCAAAATTTACAACACATGGAAGAATGATGAGACAAACAAAAGAAGTTTATGATATATTTTCTCTCTTGTATCCAAGTACCTACAAGGACAAGAAGGGTTCTTCAGGTGAGAGCCCAAACATATGCATACAAGCACGAGGGAGCACACACAATCACACAAAACTAATCTAAAGATGTAGAAGAAGGTGATGCCCTAGTCAAAATCCACTAGCAGGTCATCCTACTCCCACTCTAGATCATTATATGGGGAGGGAGGATGAGTCTGCATGGGAGGGATAGTGAGGGAATTACCAACCAACTCACCTGAAACAAGGGCTAAGGAAGAAGGCCCCTCGACGTATTCGTCATTGATCCTTTGTGAGACCAAAGTCATCGATTTTGCAAATATAGAGGATAGAGTCAAGATGTCCTCCAATGAATTGAACATGCACTTTTCAGGAGTAGCTTGCATCAACTAAGCAAGAGGAGGATAAGACACTTGAGAGTCACCTCTGACCTCAGGAAGAGGAGCAGTGACAAACTTAGGGGATGTGGGAGCTGCCTCCATCACAAGTACTGGTCGCGCCCACAAAAGGATATGAAAATCATAGTAAAACCTTTCCTGGGAATTGGACATTCTAATAGGTGACTAATATCTCTCTATGGACGTTCATTTAGTTGTCAAACCAGGGGACGTATACTTTAAATGGCGCAGCACAATATATGCACTAAGAACTGGTTTCGGTCAAAACTTAGCAAAAATAAATACTTGGAAGGAATTCTATCTACGCTACAGGAAGGTAATGCAAAGTTCTTTAACTCAACTATGATTTGATTAAAACAGAAACCATAATAGCTACGACTGAAACACAAACTATGAACTAGCCTTATGCTGCAGGAACAGACACAGGGATGGATTCCCTATGTTGCAGGAGCAATACAAGACTGAGTTTGTATGAAAACTTCAAAGATGAAAGCTAACTGAAGATCAACAGAAAAGAACAGCTAACTAGCTAGCTACAGATACTTACTAAGTGGGCCCCTTAGCAAGCATCTGATTACGCAGTCTTGAACTTAGAACTTCATCAAACTTTATTCATGAAAGCAGAATGGTATACATTGCTTTGTTGATATAAACTAACAACAAACTCTGTCTCTTGTCAAACAGATTCGCTTTTCATTATCATACGACTCTTACATGATATCTGCTATCTTTCTATTACTATGCTTCTATCTTACTCTAACTATCATCTCCTCCCTCGAGGAGTACTTTATTAAAATCGGAGAGCAACTAACTAACTAACCCTATCAAAGAAAGACGTGGAAGTAAAGTGTATCCCAGAATCAAGGAACAAACTTCATAAATGAATTTATGCGTTCAACCTGATCCGGAGAGAATCTAGCGCTCCACTCTTTCTAGATTGACTGTCATTAAAAATCTTTCCCAACGGTTTCGGTCAAAGAGTCTTCGTCAGAGCTTCCTCGAAGTCGTGCAGGAAATGGACTTTACTGCAAGGCCGAGATCGGCTGCGCTTGACTCAATCATTCTTCAACAACCTGCGAAACAAAAGGTAACAGATGCGAAAGAAAAGGCGTATGGCACATACACAATATCCGTTCATTAATCACACATTTAAATCTATTTCATCATTCAAAAACTGTATGCGATATACCAGTCATTTAGAGAGTCAACGGGGTAATAAATGTAGTCAATTCAACACAATAAGCTGCAAGAATATGCAAATGTTTTGCTACAGGATATCCCCATAAAAAGGTTTCAAAAGAGTTTTAAACAACCATGAATAACAAAAGTAAAGGCATTAAAAATTCATCATAATATCCAAACTATGAGCATATTTTGGGCTCATCACTGCCCCCTACTTAGCCTAATGCTGGTCCTCCAGCATTAACTTTCCTGGTGGTTTCTCTGAAGTTAGTGGTTGTTGCATGACTCTGAAATGGAGTTCCAAACCTGTAATAAAATCCTCTGAAAGCCTGGCACCTTTCATACCTACGGTCTTCTAAATCATCATTAAGATTGGTAGCCTGATAAGGATAAAGGGGCCACATTAGCACAGGAGGTTTGAATATCAATGGCAACCACAGTTCAAATCTCTTTTGAAGTCCCAATTGTATATATCTGCTTGATCGTTTAAGAGCTGTTGTGAAATTTAGGGGACTGTGAGGTTCGGATCTTCTTAGTCCAACAGTTAATCTTTCCCACCTTTTCTCACTTCTGGTGTATGCCAGTCTCCAAAATGAATATGACTGTTCCTGAAATTCATCATATACCTATTTTCTGAGATCAAATATCTTCTCTCTGGCTGTAATATTATTAATGCCATATGTCAGAGCAAACCAGTTTTTCAACATTGCATGGGGGTTTGAACTTTGAGAGCGTAATGGAACAAGCTCATTTCTCTCAGCTTCCTCATATATTTCCCATTGCCTGCCATAATTCGCTTCATTTTCTACCCATGACATAAATGATCTCAAATGGATATCACCAATATACATAAGAGGTTTCCATTCTGTTTTAGATGGAATTAAGAAGCCATGTAAATAAAATTCATACAGAGAATTTCTTAACCAATTAGGGGCTGCCTGGCATGCCTCGTAAAATTCTTTAGCAGTGTGAAGTATAGGATCTTGATTTCTAGAAATTCTCATTAGTTGAAACCATAAGAACTGTTTCTTAAGGCACAGAGCATAAACTCTGGGTGGTGGTCTGCATTCCATAATCTGACCAGTTACTTTTAACATTTCATCCATTTTTGCTTTCAACTCAACAATTTCCTGCTTCTAACTTTCAATTTCCTTTTTCAGTTTCTTCCCTTCTACCTCCCATAGACTTTGTTGCATGTCAGTCTGGGCTATGTGCCGGAAAGTCAGGGTTTGCAATGTAACTGTTTCCTAGTTAGCTTTGACATATTCTAGAAACTCAATCAAAAACGTCTTCTTATAAACAACAATGGCTTTACAAGTTGCAGGGTGAAATGTAGCTTCACTAGGCACATTCAATTGTTCAGTCAGTTCCTGCTCTTACTGCAAGATGAATTCTTGTTGCTACAGTTGAGAAGACTGTGCTTCCTCCAAAAACTGCATAGCAGCAGTAGCCAAGTCATCAAGATTTGGTAACCCTTGCTCATTATGCTCCATTTCCTTTGTCTCAACTTGTTCCTCTTCAGGAACGAATGAACTCTGTGCAACATTTTCGGACACATTCTGAGAAACATCAAATTCAGACCCTACAGATCCTTCTGAAATTACAATAACCTCTGGTTGAGGTGAAGCAGGGGAGGTCTTATATTGTTTCCTTGTGGAAACTCTTCTTGGCACTAGTGCGGCTGCAGGAGATGTTCTGGTAGCCTTCCTTTTTTCTGGTCTGCTTAGAGGGCTCTGCCCTACCAGAGGATGATGGTGAGTTGGTGTTAGCAACAGGTGTTGCTATAGGAGAGATGGCTGCAGGGGAAGGTGCTGCAGGAGAAGAGCATTGCCTTTTCCAAGAACGAGGGTCAGACTCTGGGGTTTGTTCTACCCCAGATGACACACCTGCCTTTGTTTTTCCCTTCTCTCTCCTAGTGGCAAACCTAGTTTGTACCCGAGCAGAGGATTCTAGCGGGGGAGTTGCAGGACCAAGTGCTATAGGAGTAGATGACCCTTGCCCTGTTCTACTGGTAGACGCAATTTCTTTCTTTTTCTGAAGTCGTGGGGTAAGTACCCTAAGGGGTTGTGGAATTTGCAAGCTCTTTTGGGCAACGAATTGTTGCCAGGAAAGAGGTGACACATCTCTCAAAGAGCGTTCAATCAGTAATTTGATAAGGCCATGGTGAGCAACAAAATTATCTTTCCCTTGTTGGGTTCCATGGGCACTTTGTTCTAGAAATTTTAACAGGAAATTCAAAACATTTACAACTAGCCCATGCCTCATATGACTTAATAATTTGAAATGATACGAATGCAGGTAGGAGAAGCGGCCTTCACAGGTTAAATACCTGATTATGTAAGCGGTGTATTCTGAATAAGGAGGAGGCAATGATACCCGCTTGCATCCCTGCTTGGAGACTTCCAAAGGTCCATCAGTGGGCATTGAAAACTCAGCCCTTGCAGCGGCAGCATCTGAAGAAAAAATTTCTCCAACAGCTGGAAGTCTGGTTACTTCAGCAATTCTGTCTTCAGTTGCAACAATCGTTAGACCCCATACAATGGCTTCCCCTTTAGAAAGGATTCTCAAAAATTCTCCAGCAGCCTCCTCATCAAAAGCATTTAAACTCAAGAAATAGTTTAACCATCCACAGAGGCTGAATACGTGGACTATTTGAGGATTTTGCAATAATAATTCATGAGCTACAGGCTCATGTCGCACCAGCTGACCACCCATGTTCACAGTTTTCCCCTAGCTGAACTCAATTCCTTGCTAAAAATTCAAATTCTCTGTTTCCCTTTTTGCTTTGGTTTTTCATCTGTCGTGCCGTCACATTTCTTTCTTTTCCAAAAATGAACTTTTTGAACAAGCAGTTTTAATCGTAATTTACAAGAAAAACATGCAATAAAGAAGGACATGCGATCATATTTGGAAAGTACCAGAAAAATAATAAAGAAAGGTTATTTGCACAGTTATGGCAGTGGCGAAAAGACAGGTTTTAAAAGGTGGATTACCCCGCCCCCTACTTAGAGTATGACATGTGTCCTCACATGTAGTAAAGAATAGGCGAAGATTGGGTAATAATGACTGGTACTGTCATAGTAGTAAATGAATAGAATAAAATAAACCAAATATGCGATAACAAAAGATATGGCGTACCTTTGATATTTGCATATACGTGTGAAGAAAGATGACGGCGTCTGCGTGAGTTGACAGTTGGGAATGATATCTTAATTAAGGGTGATGCGGATGGATGAAGTGGATGGGTGACGTAGGCGAACGAGATGAATGGATGGAATGGATGGATGGGATGGATGGATGGAAGATAAAGAAGTGAGATGGGGCGATAAATAAGAATGGAGAAAAAGGGGTTTCCTTTTAAAAAGAAAATATTTATTATGAGCATGCTTTTTTCAAAATTACGGTGAAGCTGCAAGAGAAAGGCTAAAGCCTTCGGCTACAGGAAGAGTAGCGGGAGGAACCTAAACGAACTGTTGCATGAATTCTTCTTTTGAAACTGGTTTATGGTACAACCGGAGTCGGTAGCCATTAACTAGCAATTTGAAATAGACTGGATCAATTGTCACCAGTTGTACAACTTCGTTGTCAAACACATTCTCAAATTCATAGGGTCCAAGCCAGTGTGTTGTGAGCTTACCTTGGTTCTCTTGATATCTGGAATCATATAACAGAGCCCAATCACCAGCAGAAAATTTCCTGGTTTTAATGTGTTGATCATGCCATTTCTTCCTTTGCTATTGGATTGCTTTTGTGTGCTGTAGGGCTGCTTTTCTCATTTCGTCCAAAGCATTTAGCTGTAGGAGATGGTCCTTCTGTGCATCAGATATTTCTATATTGAGTTCAAGAGCTGTCCTCAAAGTTTTGTGCTCAAATTCTATGGGCAACATGGCTGTTTTCCCATAAAACAGCTCAAAAGGTGTAAACCCAGTTGTTGTCTTCCATGTAGTTCTGTAGGCCCAAACTGCTTCAAGAAGTTGATTGCTCCAATCTTTTCTATGGAGCTGCACTGTCTTTGTTAGGATCACCTCAATTTCCCTGTTTGTTACCTCCGCCTGACCATTGGCTTGAGGGTGATAGGGGCTGGACTTTCTATGTTTGATCTTATAGTCATTCATTAGTGCAGTGATCAGATTCGATGTAAATTGAGCTCCCTGATCAGTTACAAGCTCTCTGGGAACTCCAAATCTAGTGAAAATTTGTTCATACAAAAATTCAGCAACCTTGTTATCTCGAGCACGAGTCATAGCTTTTACCTCAACCCACTTTGTTACGTAGTTCGTGCAAACTAGAATGTATGACTTGCCATTTGATGGTGGATCAATTGGTCCCACAAAATCCATTCCCCATTTATCAAAAGGGGTGACTATTACCTGTGGATATAGTGGCATTTCATCTGACTTGGTTGGTCTTCCCATACGTTGGCATCGTCACATTTCCTTGTATAGGCCCGGCATCCTTGTGTGATGTTGGCGATTACTATTGTAGAATCTTCATTGATGTTCTTTTTGCTGCAAAATGTCCCCATGGTTCATCATGGCAAGCATGCAAGATATCATAAGTCTCATCTTCTCTTACACATCTTCGCATCACTTGATCAGGTCCAGTATAAAGCAGGACAATTTGCAATCCATGAAAAGTTAAAACTTTTCTCTATTAACAATTTCTTTTCTTTTGGAGAAAAGTGGGCTGGTATTCTGCTTGCTGCTAGATAATTGGCAATGTCTGCATACCATGGTGTATGTGCAGCAATGGAAAACAAGTGTTCATCTGGGAACCTATCATCAATGACCTCGTATTCAATAGGTGCAGCTGATTGAAGTCTTGATAAAAATTCAGCTACAACATTAGCTCTTCCTAGTTTGTCAATTATTGTAATGTCAAATTCTTGTAACAACAGGAGCCATCTTGCCAATCTACTAGAAATGGAAGGTTTGTTCATCAGATACTTGATTGCTGCATGGTCAGTATAGACAAATATCTGATAACCTGTGACATAATGCCTAAATTTATTCAAAGCATACACTACTGCGAGCAATTCCTTTTCTGTAACAGTATAGTTGAGCTCAGGACCTTGAAGGTTCTTGCTAATAAAGTAGATAGCATGCTCAATTGAATTTTTTTTTTGACTTAAAACTGCTCCTGTACCAAAATCAGAGGCATCAGCATGTATGTGAAAAGGCAAATTCCACTTTGGACCTTGAAGAACAGGGGCTTGAGTAAGCAAGTCCTTTAGTTGCAGGAAATATTTTTCATAGGCCTCTGTCCACTCGAATTGAGAATCCTTAGTTAACAAGGCATAAAGTGGACTGGAAATTTTACTGAAATCTTTTATAAACCTTCTATAATATCCTGCATGGCCAAGGAAACTTCTAACATCTTTTTGTTTTGTAGGAGTTTGTAAATTCAGAATAACTTCAATTTTAGCAGGGTCAACCTGAATTCCATTCTTTGAAATATGATGACCTAGAACAATACCTTCTTCCATCATTAGAAAACACTTTTCACTATTTAGAGACAAATTTTGCTCTATGCACCTTTTCAATACCTTTTCTAAATTCACCAGTGCTTCTTCAAATGTGACTCCATAGGTAGTGAAATCATCCATATAAATCTTCATACACTCATTAGATATATCAGCAAAGATACTAATTACTGCTCTCTGAAATGTTGTTGGCGCATTGCATAAACCAAAAGGCAAGACCGAATAAGCAAATGTTCCCCATGGATAGGTAAAAGTGGTCTTATCTTGATCTTCAGGGGCAATTTTTATCTATTATACCCATTGTAACCATCCAAAAAGGAAAAATATATTTTGTCAGACAGTGAGTCCAGTACTTGGTCTACAAATGGTAGTGGAAAGTGATCTTTTTTAGTGGCAGTGTTCAACTCTCTGTAATCTACACACACTCTCCATTTTCCACCTTTCTTGGGAATAATAACTAATGGAGAAACCCATTGACTGTCAGAGATTGGATAAATAAAACCAGCATCAAGCAATTTTTGAAGCTCACTTTTAACTATTTCTCTAAGTGTTGGATTTACTCTTCTTTGAGGTTGTCTAACTGGTAAACAATCTTCTTTGATATATATCCTATGAGTACAAACTCGAGGATCTATTCCTTGCATGTCCCCATATTCCCATGCAAAAGCTTTATGTTGATCTTGTAGCATTTTTAATAAGATAGCCTGTTGAGATTGTGACAACTTGCTATTGATATTCAAACAGTGACCTGGAGACAATTCTATTTGCTTAGTGAGATTACTCATAGAATCTATAGGTGATGTTTGTACCTCTTATGGAAGCAAGTTATTAAAAATTGCTGAAAGTTTAGGCAGTGAACTCTCAGAATTTGGTTGTTGTAGGAAACATTGTAGATGGCTGCCACTTGGATCAGATGAACTACCCGTATCAGAGTTGTACTGTAGAATTTGAAAAAGCAAAGCATCCTCACTCTGAAGTTGTGAGAATGGATCATTTTGAAGCATCATTAATTGAGTCAAAGAATTGGCTTCTTTAGTTTCTTCCCCCACATCTGGCCAAACAGGTTGGGACAAATCTGGTTGAGGTCTAGCAGGTGGATACAGAGCCAATTTTTTTGTGGACTATCCATCAGAAATGGTCATATCTCCATAACGGCATCCTATAAAATCATCAGCAGTTGCTAACCATGGTCTACCAAGGATAACTGGATACCCTCCTAAAGTTGCCTTAACTGATAATATTGTGAAATCAGCTGGATACTCTCAAAATTCAAGAGTGACAATTACATCTTCCACCATCCCATCAAGTTTAACTGTGGAGCTATCTGCAAGCTGCAGAACTGTGGGTGTAGACCTAATGTTTGAAATGTTCAAGGAGTCCATAGTATGCTTTGTCATGACATTAATGGCAGCACCTAAGTCAATCAAAATATTTTTTACAATTTGGCCATTTATATGTATTTGCACTACAGGACTTCCAGGGTCAATATACTTTGGGATGACTATATTTCCCAACATTATATCAGCCAATTTCCCTAAGACATGAATTGTTTGGGGATCCTTTTTCTTTCATCCAGGCTTCTTCAAACAGGCTCTTTAATAGCTTTTCCAAAAATGGGAACATCTTTAATAGCCTGAAATAAGGGGATTTGAATTTGTACATTTTTGAGCTGATCCAGAATGTCAAAAGTGGGTTCTTCCATGGATTTAAATGTAGTACTTTGCAACCTCTGAGAAAAGGTGGTTTGTCTTGACTTTGCAAAACAGGCTCCTTAGAAACCATATCAGGTATAGGCATATGCTCAGTAGGATCAGCAGGTGTAGTAGATTCTTCAAGGGGAGAATCCGGTATTTCAGTAATTAGAGGCAGTTTTGGAGTAGGTAAAGTGGTTCCAGACCTCAAATGGATGTCATTAACGTTTAAGGTATAAGCTTGATATTGGTTGGTTTCGGCAAGATACGTACGCTGCTGTGGCTGCTGCTGTTGCCTATTATTGGGATTTGGCACCGGTTGGGCAGGCATAGGCGTTTGTTTTGGAGGTCCAGTATTTGTGGCAGTTGCTGCAGGAGGTGGCATAAGGCCCTGTGGTTGCGGCTGTGGAAGCTGCAAGAATCCCAAGGACTAGTTTTGCCATTGTTGAGGACCTCTCCATTGAGGATTTTGCTACCAATTACCTGAAGGTGGGGTCCATTGTCCTTGTGGCTACTGCCAACCTCCTTGAGGAGATTGCCATTATGGGGTCTGATAATTAGGCCAACTTGGTTGAGGTGGATTCCAGGGTGGTGGTGGTCCATATGCATGTTGTCATTGGTTATTATAGCCAGAATAAGGATTACCAAAAGTTAAAGGATCTTGAGGCATACCTTGTCTTTAGGCCCATGGTCTCCTTTGTGCAACAAATAACACTTGATCATCATCACCTTCTCCTGGCTTGAATTCAGTAGGTAGTTGCTTAGCTTCCAAATTAGCCACCATCTTGCATCTGCAATCACGCTTCTTTTATCTGCAATATGGACAGAACTCGACCAAAACTGCCTCAGCTTCCTCATGTTTCTTCCAAGCTTGCATAGTGTCCAGTTGTGTAGCCATATTATTAATGATGTCCTGCTTGAAGTCAGACAGCAAATTTGTTATCTCCATCCGAGAAACTCCACCAGAAGAAGACTTCCCCACTGTAGCATGATGACCTCGGCCTTTCTTAACTATTGCTTGGGAGTAGTTAAGACATATTTTCTTTATATCATCCCAAAGCGGTTGGGTTATATCCTCCTCCCATCAGGTCCAGTCTATCAGGTATCACGATTCCCCTTAGAAAGAGTAGTTTATGAGAGTCCTCGTTAAGAGTATGGTTTGAGTTCCTCTTTAGTGAAAACAAAAATCTGGAAATATAATCTTCCAGACTTTCATCCTCCTTCTGTTGAATTCAGAATATGTCATCACCTTTGTTGGCACTCTTACAATATTCCTTATACTTCTCAAGGAATTTCGTCTGCATGGCTGCCCAACTATCAACAACACCTCTTCCCAGACTCATGAACCATCTGAGAGCTCCCTCCTTCAAGGTGGAAGGAAATAACTTCAGTTTATGAGCGTCTGAGTTGTAGTCATAACTGCGACAGAGGACATCAAACTCAAACAGAAAAGTTTCAGGGTCCTCTGTGACTAGGCCATAGAATTTTGGAAGTAGTGAAGAAGGTATATTCTTAAGATTGTCAGTATCTCGTTGGGGAACAATGGGAAACTCAAAAGCAGGAGGTGGATTATTAAGTGGATTATTTGCCATGTTTGCTTGCTGGAATAACAAAGCAATGGATTTTCCTCAGGTTCATTGTCAGCTGGGTCAAATGGTAGTTCAACAAATAGGTTTTCAGGGAGGAACCTTCCTAGTGCGTCTCTTCTTCTTCTATGCATGCAATACGATGAATGGTGGTTTGAAAGATTTTGAAAATTTTTGACTAACAAACTAAACTAATACTAAAAATGACTTCTGACAAATCCTTAGCTTAACGCCATCCCCGGCAACGGCGCCAAAAATGGTCGCGCCCACAAAAGGATATGAAAATCACAGTAAAACCTTTCCGGGAATTGGACATTCCAACAGGTGACTAATATCTCTCTATGGACGTTCATTTACTTGTCAAACCAGGGGACGTATACTTTAAATGGCGTAGCACAATATATGCACTAAGAACTGGTTTCGGTCAAAACTTAGCAGAAATAAATACTTGGAAGGAATTCTATCTACGCTATAGGAAAGGTAATGCAAAGTTCTTTAACTCAACTATGATTTGATTAAAACATAAACCATAACTATTTGAAACACAAACTATGAGCCTTATCTTTGAAGAACCACGGGGATGGATTCCTTATCTTTGCAGAGTAATACAAGGCTGAGTTTGTATGAAAACTTCAAAGATGAAAGCTAACTGAAGATCAACAGAAAAGAACAGCTAACTAACTAGCTATAGATACTTACTAAGTGGGCCCCCTTAGCAAGCATCTACTGATTACGCAGGTGCTGAACTCAGAACTTCATCAAACTTTATTCATGAAAACAGAATGGTATAGATTGTTTTGTTGATATAAACTAACAACAAACTTTGTCTCTTGTCAAACAGATTCTGCTTTTCATTATCATACTGACTCTTACATGATATCTGCTATCTTTCTATCAATATGCTTCTATCTTACTCTAACTATCATCTCCTTCTCCCTCGCGCAGGAGGAGTACTTTATTTAAAATCAGGAGAGCAACTAACTAACCCTATCAAAGAAAGACGTGGAAGTAAAGTGTATCCCAGAATCAAGAAACAAACTTCATAAATGAATTTATGCGTTCAACCCGATCCAGAGAGAATCTAGTGCTCCACTCTTTCCAGATTAACTGTCATTAAAAATCTTTCCCAACGGTTTCGGTCAAAGATTCTTCGCCGGAGCTTCCTCAAAGTCGTGCAGGAAATGGACTTTACTGCAAGGCCGAGATCGGCTACACTTGACTCGATCATTCTTCAACAACCTGCGAAACAAAAGGTAACAAATGCGAAAGAAAAGGCGTATGGCACATACACAATATCCGTCCATTAATCACACATTTAAATCTATTTCATCATTCAAAAACTGTATGCGATATACCAGTCATTTAGGGAGTCAATGGGGTAATAAATGTAGTCAAGTCAACACAATAAGCTGCAGGAATATGCAAATGTTTTGCTACAAGATATCCCCATAAAAAGGTTTCAAAAGAGTTTTAAACAACCACGAATAACAAAAGTAAAGGCATTAAAAGTTCATCATAATATCCAAACTATGAGCATATTTTGGGCTCATCAAGTACGATGCATGATAGAGCAGAACAAGACTCTAGAGATGAAGACAACTTACAATCATCTCTCAAAGTGAGGCCATTCTCCAACTTGCACTTAAACAGAGGATGCAAAATCCCCACAGATGAAATGGAACCAAAAGGAAACAGATCCACAAAGGACACCACCTTTGTGAAAGGCATGTCTATGGGTTGTGAGAAAGGAGGAATATCAGGGAGAGAATTAAGAAGGGGCGGATCCATTGAGGGAGTGATGAAAAATTGCACCCTTTTAGGGTGGGGTTCATCAGGATCCGTTGATGAAGCTGGAAGAAGAACAAAGGTGATGGTAACTGAGGCAAAAAAAGAGATAGAAGCAGGAGAAACTAATCCAAAGGAGAAAAAGTAGAAATAATAGGCTCCTCCCCAGTCTTCTACAAGGTATCATGCCTTATCCAGAGCCTTTCTTTGGTGCTTTTTCTCGCATATAAGACAGTTACTTCGACTATGGGCACTAGAAGATGTGGCTTGAGAAGAGGTCCGGGATCATACTCTACCATAGGAGTTGAAATGGGGGAAAATGTGGGTGATGGATTTTAAATGGGGGTATGCACCTACACTTTCCTTATTTCATTAGGAAAAAGAGATCCTTTAGGTCAATATTAACTTTCAACCCTTAGGTGAGTTAACCTTGAAGGAGATCTTGTTGTTTTCCTTATGAATTAGGATGGGGTAAATCTCCTTGAAATGCACTTTTGGGAGATGAATGAAAAATACTAAATGAATGCAATTATGAAAACACATGAAACCTCTAAATTAAACCTTAATCTGATAGAATCCATAAAGTAATTGTAGATCTGAGAAGGGATTGATTTTATGCACTTGTCACAAAAATGTTGTGTTGAGTGTCCTCTTGGGATTCATTTTCCAAAGAGTGAATGGATCTTGCTATAGTGGTTGAAAAATTTATTTCATAGTCCTCTAATCCTATATATACACTCCTGATTCTTCTGGGTTTCACAATCAAAAATTCATAAATAAATTTTGAAAGTGAGTTTTCATGGCTTGACGACAATGTTGACAACTTTTGCAATTTTGCTTTTCTAATAGATCTTCAATCCTTCTTCAACCTAAGATCTACAAAACACACAAGAGGGAATAATTAATTTTTTTTGGTGAATGGGGATTTTTCTTGGTGAAACCCTGATTTGGTAATTAAACCTTGAAATGAAACAATGAAACATGAAAGGAATGATGAAAGAACAAGTGCTATGTTGCAACTCACCAAACCCTTGATTTGAAACCCTTGAAGGACTGAAACTTAGTTGATCTCTCCAAGGTCTTGATCTTGCACGAAATGGTTTGATTGGATGTTGATCTTGATGCTTGAAATTTGACTTGAAACTTGAAACCTACATCACAATGTTATCTCCAAAAACATGCAAGATGCTTGATAACTTTGACATGATGCTTGAGATTTTGAATGCTGCAAAAAATACTTGAGAAATATACTCTTGAACACCTTTGAAAATAATCTTAGCTTTAAAGGAATAATCTCTTTCTTGTGCTAGGATTTGAATTGATAGAAAGACCTTGCTTTTATAGACAATTTATTAATTTCTCGAAAATTAAACATTACAAGCCAACATTTAAATTTGAATTTGGGATCATAAAAAAGGCCGCCAAAAAAATATATAAAATTTTAGATTAGCAACTAAAGTGGACCCATTCGCCCAAGGGAAAACATGTCTTGGCCTAAATTTCTAGGACCTATTCATTTCGGGCTATTAAAAATGATTATTGCATTAATTAAATCATGATTCCCCTTCCAGAAATTGTAATTAATTAGGCTTGTGGATACAAAATAGGGCCAATTAGAGGATTAATTAAGTCCAATTTATTAAGGGACCCAAACATAGTATGAAAATGTAAAATAGTACATTTTTTGACACTACATTTAGCCCCCACTTTATTGAGAGGATGAGCCCTACACTCAAAATCACACTAAAGTAGTCAAACAAGTGTCAAGAGAGGTCTGATTGTACAAATGTTGAAAAGATAAGACAACAAAGGTCAAGGAGGATGATCAAGCCCCCAAGATCTAAGGTCTCACAGAAAACCAACAAAGGCATAAAGAGTCACATACCTATGTTAAATATGCAGCAACAAGACAAGATACACAGTCATACAATGCCAAAATTAGAGAAGGAGAGAGAGAGGAGAGGGGTGGATCAATCCTCAGTTGTTTTTCCAAAAATTTCCACAAGTGGAAACTCGTCCACTATGCAAACAAAATGCACGCACATGGACTAGTGATATCCGTTGTTCACTAAGTGAGCCCCAAAAAGTGGCTAATGGGAAATTCATGCTAGGTCTAGGCTCCCATTGTAGTAACCATACCAATTTTATACCTCCTAATAAGTTTGATAAGGCACCACATAAATGGCCATAAGGCTAGCAAGCTACATTATTCTAGGAACTCATGAGAAAGGCTCCACTGGAAAGCAAATTATGTTATGCTTGGTGGCCTTGAAAAACATAAAGGCTCCACTGGCAAGCAAGTTGTGTTATGCTTGTTGGCCTTGATACATGCAATAGAATATTCAAAGGTGTTTTTCTTAGTTCATGAAAGGTCTCACCTTAGGAAACATCGTGTTTAATGTCTCCAAGAGAGGACTAGTCAAGGATAAAAGATTCACAACTTAGGGCATGTAATTTGTAGCATTACCACTAAGAGGAATGTCATATGCTAAAAAAGGTCACAATATTGAAGGACATAAAACCCAATGACACCACCAAGAAGACACATCATGTGAAGTAAGAAGGCCACACTTTGAAGCAAACAATGAGTAGGGATGTGTATGCCCCCACTTTAAAGAAATTGCTAAATACCATGCTGTGAGCAATTACTTTAAAGTAGAACATAATATATGCCAATACATGAGAGCTTTATTTGGAAATCCCTATGTAAAACATATGTTTCTGAGTAGAGCTACATCATGAAAGGAGGGTTTCCCCCCATATGAAATCCTAAGATAACACATAAGGGATCCATGGATTTTGAGTCAGTGTTTGTTGTTGCTGCAACGATATAATCGAGCTCAGAACCGTCATCATTCCTAAAGTAACTCATGGAATAGAGAGCACAAAGGAAGAATGACACATAGAGAGAGAGAGAGAGAGAAAAGGAGAAATTTTTTGGGTCAACATGGAAGAGACCTAAATATCTTGATGCCTTGTGTCATCCCCAAAAGGAAAACACAAGACAAAAGATAAAGGTTACGATAGATAGCAGAATGTAGATACAAATAGAATAATGTCACAACATATTCGCTTCATTTGTATCCTTGCACCAATAGAGTGACAAGGGTCATCCAAAGTATGCTCACAAACATAAATACACACCAAGCAACACAATACGGGAGATCACATTATGCACATGCAATCACAAAGCACACAAAGAGAAGACTAGTATGGCACATGCGAGTTGACCTATAGCAAGTCATCCACATCACAATCTTGTTTATCATATGCAGAAGGCACACAAATAGCCAAAGGGACAACAAAAAGTGTTGTACTAAGAGCATCACCAGGTTCAACACATGGTGAGTCACTCTTTAAAGGAGAACCATCACGATTATTATCATCTAAACTCATGGAAGAGGAAAACAATAAATTTAGCTCATTATGCACTTCCTCATCAATTTTACCAATCTCATCATCATCATCATCATCGTCCAAATTAATCACAACAGGAGGCCTAATTACAATGTCCATTGAAGTTTCGTGTTGTTTTTATGGCGAAGGTGGAGAATCGTCATGCTTTGTTTCAATTGGCGTTTGATCTTTATTTTTTATTTTATTCTCTTCTTTTAGTCTACAAGCAATAGCACGACGTTTATGCCTACACCCTTTAGCAGTTTGTTTCTCTTTGTACGATTTTCAAGTTGCAATTGTGTAGGAGAGGGTTTATCAACTGTTGGTTTCTTTTCTTCTCACAAGGGAGGAATGGAAGGAACCATGGAAAGTTTTTCAACCAATTTATCTTTAACTTTATAAATTTGTTTGATCCTAGGAGGGACAATATGACTTATTTGGTTATCTCTTGATTTTTTATAGGAGGTAGGTGAAGGATTTGTCATAGATTTTTCTTGGTTACTTGGAAGGGCTTTTGGTTCAATCATGGTTTCATCAATGATAGGAGGCTCGATCATGGGTTGAGGCATGTTTCTAAGGGATGATTTTACTATGTGATTTTCCTTGAACTTTTGATAAGATTTGAAAAAGAAGTCTTCACAAGGCTTAATAGGTTCTATAGGTCTAGGCCAAAAGAAATCCAATGAGAAATTTCCATGGGAATAAACATGATTAAAGCCACTATGGTGCACAACAAAGATTTCATTTCCAAATGGAAACTTTAAGAATTTATGCACTACTGACAAGACAACATCCATGGAGTGTAGCTATGGTTAACCAAGCTTCACACAAAATTGGTCTAGCGACGGGATGGTGAAGAATGAGACATTCATTTTTTTTGGTTCAACTTGTAAAGGAAGAGTGATCAAACCTATCGTAGGGCAAGCAAAACCATTATGTGTTTTGATCCATGCTTTCAATAGTTCATAAGAATCTTGATAAATTTCATGCATAAATAAGAATTCCTCGATGATCACATTCTCTACACACACGAGATCATTTAATATCCCATTAGTAGGCTTGTCATTGATTCTTCTAGTGATGTAAAGAGGACCATTGAGTGCACGTCTAATTATGTCATTATCTGAGAAATCAATGCCAAGGAGCATTTTGGTTTGGCCCTTATGAGGTTGAACATCAATGAAGTTGACCACACATTCTAAGTCTCCTTCATTTTCATTTATATTGTCATTATTTGTTTCTTCAAGTTTGTCAACATTCATCACTTCATTCTTAGCATCATTAGCTTTCACAAAAGAGATATTATGATTTGGCATGGGGTTGGTAAAGATTTGAAAATTTTGGTTGGATGGGGCAGCAAACTTTTTTCCTTGATCATTAACACCACCAATCTAGATGTGATTAGAATCAACGAGGTCTTGCATAATATGTTTAAGATGCTTACATTATTTTGTATTGTGTCCATTTTTTCGATGATAATGGCAAAAGGCATTTGAATTGAAGTATGGAGGTAAGGGATTAGTTGTGTCAATGGTTCTAACTGGAGGTAAGGTAGCCAAATTATTACTTATAAGTTGCAACATGATGGAGTGAAGGGTATCAGGTAAAGGGGTAAATTGTCTACTTCTTTCCTTAAATAGATATGGATTTGTCGTTTTTATAGCAGCCACTTGGGAGTTAACATGTTGACTTCTTTGAGGTGTATTTAATTGTAAAAATCCTTTATTTTGTTTCTTGAAAGGTTGGAAATTTTTATGGGGCACGACTTCAGATTTCTTAGGAGGGTTAGAAGGAGTTTTTGCTTCACAATGACTAACCAAATTCTAATAATCATGAAGGGCCATGGACAAGTGTGTAAAGGATGGGAACTTTAACATCTCAAGTTTAACTTGAATATTGGTATGCAAATTCACAGTGAACATTATTTGAAGGTTAGCATCAGGAATCTTAATGTTTATTTGTGAGTAAATAAATTGGTATCGTGCTATGAAATCAGTGACCATTTCATCTTTTTTTGGTTTACATTACATTAAATCAGCCAAGGTCATATTGAGACCCATGTGCACTTGGAAATGGTTAAGAAAGGCATAAACAAGCTCATTGAGTGAACTAATTGAGTTATTCAGTAAAGAACAAAACCACTCCAAGGTGGTGTCTTTCAAGGATCTAGGGAAAAGTTTAGCCAAGAGTTTATCCTCAAAAATGAAGTCACTACATAAATTTGTGTATGCCGAGACATGGTTACTAGGGTCTCCTTTTCCACCATATTTCTCAAATCTAGGAATCTCTATGCCTTGTGGAATTTTCACTCTCAATATCTCCAAGGATAAAGGGTTTCTTTTAACATATTTTGCCATTTTGACTTTGGTTCAATGTAGCAATTTTTTGTTGGAGGGATGAAACATTTTGTAGGAGTTGGTTAAGGATGGGATCATTGTTTGTGTTGTGAGATGGAGATGAATAAGGTGGAGGTTTATATGTATATGTATTTGGAGGGCAAGTGAATTATAAGTTTGTGAGGGGAGATGGATTAGGAGATATGAGATTTGAATGCACAAAGCTAAATGGATTCCTAGTGGAAATACCTAAGGTGGTATTGACATTGCAAGTAGGTTGTTTAGTTGTAATAGTTGGATTAGTGTATGTGGGAATAGAGGTCATAGTTGTGGAAGGAGGAATTGGATTTCCACCTTGAATTTGAGTGAACCACAAAATTTGAGCACAACTAGTCATTATAGGGACATGTTTATCAATAATATGAGACAAGCTACACACTATCTCTATTCCTTGTTCATTATCAAGAATTTTCCTCGTGTTATCTATGACAGGAATTGTAGTACCAACAATTTATTCATAACTCACAAAGTTTCGCAATTTCTCTAAATCTTCATCCATTTGTTTTAGTTATTCTTGAGGGACATTAGCAACCATTGTGTCAACATCAATCACATTGGTTGTGGGTAAGGTGGTCATGGGAAATGAGGTATCAAAGCTATGGTCCATAGTGGGTTGACTAGTGCCAACACTATGAGTGAAAGAGTTGGAAAACTCAAGATCCACGATGAGTGTGGTAGCGTGCAATGGCATGAGTCTCGAACTATGTCTCACTACAATATTGGTAATAGGATACTAGGTTGTGAAGCTCATACAAGTTTCACGAAACCTAAATGCACCCAAAATGGAGAGGAGGCACTAGATAAATGCAATCAAACACCCTAGAATATGAAGTGCAATGCAATTATGTAAAAAGAGAGATTTTTTTAGATTTTAAACAAGATAATTTACTAATTATGCTATGCAAAAGCTTGAAAGTGATGTTTTTTAATTCCAATTTTGATTTTCAAACAATGCACTCAATTTGACCAATTGAACCTAATGCAAAAGACGACAAATTTTTCTAATTTATGAAACTAAAACCTAGATTAAATAGCAAATCAGAATGAAGAAAACATAGACAAATCAGTGCCCAAAATTTTGAAACAACACCTGTACAAAGACATATTTTCCCTAGGGTGAATGGGTCTTAGCACAAGGGTTGCAAAAAAAATGAGTTTAAAGCTTATAGCTAGGGTTTCCTGTTCCAAACTATAAATTGTAATTTCAGTGACCGATTTTTCCAAATTTTGATGTTTAAATGAAAATGTTGAATGGAAAATGTTGAACAATATGACAATTTTTGAAATGCAATTTTGACTCAATTTTTGAATATGAATGATTGAACATACACTAGTATGCAAGTACTATTCAAAATTAATGTAATATGCATGCAATTTTTTGAATTTTTCATATTTTGAAGGATGCAAAATGCAATCCTAAAACCCTCAATGAGATGCAAACTAATGCAACTTTAACAACCTTAAATAAGATGCAAAGTAATGCAATACAATGCAAACTAATAAAAATCCTAGGTTTACTGTATAACACAACTTTTTTTATATGTATCAATTTTTTTTTTGGATCAAGGACATAAATACTAAGACCATAGATATTTTTCAATTTATTTTTTGGTAATCTACTATTTTTTCACATGTGTAGAATAGAGAGCTTGATTTTCGAGGAAAAACTTGCATTCACAAGAAATAAAAAATAAACATAATAATCAAATTAAATATATTTAAAATTATACTTTTTGGGAAGCTTATAATAAGGACTACATACTTACAAAACATAAAATTTAAATGAATTCATTTGATCCCCCAAAAGGTAAATCAAAAGTGGTTTTTTATCAGCATTTTGATAGGTGTAGAGGAGACTCCATTATAGGTATGGTTTAAAACTAGCAAAGTTCTATCCAAGGGGGTTTGATCTAAGGGGGCTTGACCAAACCCTCTTCAATTAAAATCTTTTAAATAGAACCTTTTTAAGGCTTAAATCATTATATTTTCTAAAAATATGCGATTTCAACAAAAATCAGGATGCCCCAGGAAGTGTAACCCATTATTGTGGCAACACCCTTATAGTATTCTTATATTTGAGCAATATATTCATACAAATTTGTAGATCTTTTATCTCAATTCATTAAAGGATTCAATTATATAATCGTAGTTGTGGTTTGATAGATGTTTCTATAGATTCTTTGTGAAATATCCTATTTCATCAAGTAGGGCCATCTTTTTTGGTGTTTTAAATGCCTATTGTAAATGACTAGTAGACTATAATTAAAGAATCTTAAGATTATGTGCACCAAAAATAGTCAACTATATATGTAGATACCTGAAATTATCCTAGTCTACGAGCAACACCTTTTTACTATTTTTCACTCTTTTTCCCTAATGATTAAATAATACTTTATTATTTAATTATTATCAAATATCATTTTCTACTATTAATTAAGTGATTTTACATTATTTAATTAATTCATTCTAAATCACCCTTTCTGACTAATTAAATAAATCTTATTTATTTAATAATTTTCTAATTAACATTAATCTTCCTGATTAATTAAATAAACCTTATTTATTTAATTATGTCACCAACTTCACTTATTCTTCTATTTTAATTAAATAATTATCATTAATCATTTAATTGAACATTCAACACTCTTCTTAAATTAAATAATTGTTATTAATTATTTAATTAAATCACTTTCACACTTCTAGATCAAATAATTGATATTAATTATTTAATCATCCACATACACTTCTTGCTAAATTAAGTAATTACTTTAATTATTTAATTCTCCTATTTCATCTCAACATTATCCATTATTAAATAAACTTTTATTTATTAACCAATCTTATCTTGCACGTTCCTCCATTAATTAATTAATTATGTCATGTATTATTCTCTCGAACGTAGCAACCACTCTCTCTTAGTCAACTGAAATTGATTATCCACTTCTCTGATCAATCAATTTGGTTAACTAATTATCAATATTAGTTAACACTTCAATCAATTCTTCATGTAATCAGTTAACTGGATTCATGTAGTCAATTGCAGTTAGTTAATTGGGCAATCAATTCCTCTCAACCATTCTCATCCATTGATCTTGATCTAGCAACTCTTAATCCAGATCATTCATTCGAATCAACCATTTATATAAAAGTAGCCCTCATCTCACATTAATGACTAACCATGAACTTTGGAGATTTTGCGTCTTTACGATCTTCACACACACTTGAGCTTTTGGCAAAAGAAGCGCATCAAATTTTGAGAGTATAGCATAGTGAAAAGGGACAATGGAGGTAATTCAAGAAATCATGGGTGAGGTAAATGCTTTATTCATTTGAATTCATGTTGCTTGTTCTTTATTGAATAATTTGGGAATTACATTGTTGTATTGAATTGCAATATTTGTCCAGGTTGATTGCTTTGATTCATTACTTCTATAATGACTTCTGTCTTGATTTGTAGATTACATTCATCCTATCCTACTGTCACCGGGGCATACCGGGACAACTCCTGAGCATAATTTTTTGTATTTTCTTTGACACAACACTATAAAAATGCAATGTATTAAAGAGCGGAAAAATGTAGATACCTAAAATTGTCCTAGTCTATGAGCAACACCTTTTTACTAATTTTCACTCTTTTTCCCTAAAGATTAAATAATACTTTACTATTTAATTATTATCAAATATCATTTTCTACTATTAATTAAGTGATTTTACATTATTTAACTAATTCATTCTAATTCACCCTTTCTAACTAATTAAATAAATCTTATTTATTTAATAATTTCCTAATTAACATTCACTGGGATCTTTTTCTTGTGTTCGTTGGACTAGTGCTTATTCACCATGGCTTGTATCTTTCTTCCATAGGTGGCATGTTGGAAGATGACAGGGTTTGTTGCCTGTATGGTGAACATCTTGGATGTTGGTGCAAAATTCTTGATGGAGCATGAGAGCATGTTTGAGGTCTATGTGGTTTCCTAGAAGGCTATGATTGGTTGCATTTCGGTTGCTTTGCTGGATAGTGAGTTGCAGTTGGATGCCTAGTCTTTGTTGCAGATTGTCTGGTGGATTGTTATCTGAGGAATCTTGTTTATTGGGTGTCTTGAGTATTGCAGGGTCTGAACTGGTGGAGCTAGTGTGATCCTAGTTTTTGGTTGCTTTGGAGGTGCCTGTGTGATCTTCGTCAAGTGGGAGATTGTTGGAATATTGTGTCTCAATCTCACAGGCTGAAACCTCTTGAAGAACAAAGTCGATGTGACATTCCTTTTGTCTGGACGACTGGCAGTTTAGTAACCTTGTGATTTGCTCATGTCGCCAGGACAATGTTGTTGTCTTGCCGACTAGTGTTGTCGTTGTGACTTGTGATGTTCGTAGTAACCTTCTGTCGAGTGGAGACCTCTGGCCGACGGTTTGGTATCTAGCGGATGTCGAGGAGACTCATGGCGACTAGGTCATTGAAGTAACTCAAATGTTTTGGTATGTTGTCCTAGCGATATGGAAAGTCTCACCGACGGTTATACATTCGGAGTCATTGGGATAACATAAGGGTTCGGTAGGAACTCTTGGTGACAGGGAGATGTCTCGCTGACAACTATACACTTGAAGTCATTGGGATAACGCATGGTGTCTTGGTAAGAACTCTTGGCGATGGGTGTTTGTCTCACCGATGTTGTGGGTTGTCTTCGGTATAACTCTTGTCGAAAGTTGATCTCGAGGTGACTTGAAGATTTCGATAAGAACTCTCAGCGATAGTGGTAAGTCTTACCGAAAATGCAACTTGTGTTTGTTATCGGATGTCTTCAGTATGACTCTTGGCGAAAGGTGGTCTTGGGGTAACATGGAGGCTTTGGTATGAATTCTTAGCGACAAACGAAGTCTTGCTGACTGTTGGACATTTTAGAATAACATGAAGGTTTGGTATGATCTCTTGGCGAAAGACGATAGTCTTGCCGATGGGAATACTCTTGTCTATGTGACTTGTAAACTTTGGTATGATGTCTTGGTGAATAGCGATTGTTTCACCAAATGGAATACTGATGTCTATATGACTTGGGGACTTCAGTATGATGTCTCATCGAATAACGATGGTCTTGCCGAATAGTGATACATGTGATGGATATCAGTATGATGTCTTGGCGACAAGGGGAAGTCTGAGCGATAGCTTGTGAACTCAGTGTAACGTCTTGCCGATAGTGAAGACTCTTGGCGATAACGACGATCTGGCTTTGTGGCATCGGGGAGACATGATTAGTGTCTCACTGACATGTGAATACATTTTGAACACCTTTGACCAAGTGATGACTATCCTACGTGGTGTGACTTGGACAAATCAGAGGAGGTAGAATGTGAACCGTTTGTTGTGATCTGACATTTGGAAATGAACCGATTCACAGAGGTAGTAGAGAACGAATGTGTATGCATTTTTGGATGTTCTGAAAAAAAGACTGAGATAGCGTTACAGTTAGGGCCGAGTGGCTAGCTGGAAGGCCGAGGCCATGAGGCCGAAACAGAGGAAAGAAAGAGGCAGGTTTATGCTGTTGAAATCTCTCTTGATCAAGGATTGAATGCCATGGTCAATCTCTCGTGTTGTTCTGTATTGTATATTGTGTGAGGTTATTGCAACAGTACGAAGATTGTTTGTTTTGAGAGGTTGATCAGGAAATGTAAAGGGGAGAGTTTGCTACCAGATTGATTCTAGAATGAACAAGATGTAATCTCTAAAAAGGCTATGAGCCTGAATTGTATTGTAATCTTTTGTAGCTGAATAATACAATGGCTCGATCTTTGGAGTGTGGGGTTTTTTACCCGAAAGGGTTTTCCCCATGTAAATCTGTGTGTTCTGGTTTTCTTTCTTATCTTTCATCTGTGTTGGTTCTGCTTCTAGAATCTGTTATTGCATGATGTTGAATTTACATGTGCTTCTCTTAGAAGGATTAATGTGGGAAATGAACTATGTTTGTTTCTGCTTTAGGACATAGTTGTTCGTGTCTTTGAGGTAATCTAATCGAAATTGAAGTTATCGAAGGCACCACTGTTCTTGGAGATTTCTCTGGCATGCCCTAAATTTTCCTAAAAAGTGGTATTAGAGCCATCTTTTGGTTGCTGGTTCTGGGTATTTCTCCTATGAAGATTTCTCAGTTTGTTAGGCTGGAGGAAATCTGGAGGAATCGTCTGATTTATTGATCCTTTGGTTAGTGGAATTCTTGTGATATTCAGAGACAGCATGCAACTTGAAGGATGGTGAAGATGGAGAAAAGGGAGTTGATCATGTTGTTTTGTTGTGATTTGTGTCTCCTGGTTGGTAGCGTTATAACCTTGGTGTATGAGGTGGTTTTTTCTTACTCTGTGGCTATGTAGCAGTAAAGCTTTCATATTGGGTGTGATATGGAGAAGCCTAGGTTGTTTCTCAGCCATGGAAGAGAGTGCTTATGCTAGGTGGTGTTTCCTGGTGTTGAAAGGCACTGTTTCTTGTTAACCTCGAATACATAAAGGCTATGGAGTTAATCATTAGTTGATTTGCAAGCCTCTGAAATAGCCTTTCTCTCCTTCTCGAATGCATGTACATGTTGGTGGTTTTAGAGTTGGCCTGAAAGGGGCCTGGATTTTCCTGAACTGTTGTTTTCCTTCTAAGGATGATTTGTACTTGCTTGGCTTTGTGGTTTTGTAGGTTTTAGACGGTTAAGCAAAACTTGTGGTTATGTGGAGTTGTTAAGCTATTTTCTAGACACTGGCTTTTTGGGGTGTTGCTGGATGAGATAGTTGCAGTTCTGCATGCATGCTTTGTGCATGGTTTGAGGAGGTGTGATTTCTTCTTTGCATGGGAGTGTCGGTTTGGTGTGATTTGGTGTTTGAGTCATGTTGTCTACGTGGTTATTCTCTTTGAAATCTCAGTGTTGTAGTTTCCAATGCGATGATGGGTTTGCATGTTTGATGTTTGTGATCTACGAGTTATGTGGTTGGTGGATTAGCTACCCATTGGCTGCAGTGAGATAACTTGGATGTGGATTGACTTTATCCATGAGGTTGATTCATTGCTGGTGCAGACTTGTTAGCTGGCCTTGTCTGTGGTCACTTATGCATTGGTGTGATTGCTTTGAGATGAGAGGATGGATATTGTTGAGTACCTGAATAGTTGGTTATGGGAACCTGAAGCAGGTGGTCATGATGCTTAGAGAGCTCGGATGTCACGTTTCAATGGGAGCTTTAGCAGTAACTGTGGGTTCATCACATGGTGGTGAATGGTCTTCTTTAGTGTTGTACATGTTTCAAGGGGGAGCTTTTAGATCTTGTTTCTGCAGAAGGGTTCTTTCGCATTTGCATGGATATTATTTGAAGATGTGCAACATCTTGGATCCATGGAGGACGCTTGGAGTCTTTGGATGAGGTGTTGGTGGTGCTTGACAGGTGATGTTGGTTTTGAGTCTGTTTGCTTTATGTCATGGTATACTCTTGTTTGTGCACTGGAGTTTTGGCATTGTGCATTATACTTGAGACCATGGTGAAGTCACTTGAAGCATGGTATCTCCTAAGGGGATATGTAGATCATGGTGTCATGATAAGTTCCTGATTCAGATGATTGGAGCTTTGACAATGGCCTAGTAATTCTTTGTGTATTGGGTGCTTTGATTATTTTCTTGATACTTCGTGATAGTGCAGTAATGCAATTGAAATTTAGCATGAGATGATCGGTTGCTAGTACTCATGGATACATGAAGAATAAGGTGAGGCTATTTTTCTCTTATGAGAGAAGCGTTGTTGATTGGTATTCTTGATGAAGTTTTTCAGCAGAAAGTTCGAGAAGCCTACACCTTGGTTGAATGTAAGTTCAATAGAGACCTATGAGGAGATTGCTCTTGATTAGTCTTGACAAATTGTATATATTGAAGGAGTATTCTCGTTCCCACTCTTGGTCTACTCAGTAGTTTATCTCAAAGCTATTTGGCCCATTATATTTTTCAGATGTGTTTTATGTTCACTTTCATGATATGGATCTTGAATTTTTGTTTAATGGTTCTGGAGGATTCATGGTGGAAGATGTACAACTTGTTTTATCTCCTTGAGCTTTTGTGTTATGTTATTTACTGATGAGAATTGGTAGGAGATGATGTATGGACTGATTTCCTGAAATGGGGAATGAAGTAGCTTGATTTTCTTTGAGAGGCTTACATCCATGTTGATTACATGATTTTAAAGTTGGTTTGATCTTGGTGATTGAACGGTTGGATGTTGTTAAGGCTTTTCTTTTGGGATGAGAAGGAGATCATTCTTGGCACAACTGACAGTTAGAAGTGTCTGTAAGAGGATGTTCTATAGGAATACGATGTGCAGAGTTTCTCTCTTTGGTCTTGGTTTACTTCCTGGATGTTTTGTTTCACGTTACATTAGTTTGAGGTTTGGTTGGAGCTATAGTGATCACTTGCTTGTGGTCATGTGTTTTTTACTCAAGTTCATGGTTGATGACATGGAGGTTCTTATTTCTTTTTCCTTTGATTGCATGTGGAGAACTTGGGAGAATTGTGATGACTTGTGGTGAGAGAAATGTTTCTTGTAACAGTTTTTTGTAGGTTGTGTGTATCATTGTGGATATTTTTGGTACTACATGGTTACACTTTCTATGTGTTGTTATTGGTAGACTTGGTATGTCTTTGATCTTTCAGATTTGGAATTAATCAGGCAGTGGGAGTTCCTATTGTGTTTTGTCTTCTTCAACTGGTTGGCACTTGGAGCTTGTATTTGATGTTATTGAATTGGTTATAGTTTTCCATGAGTTTACTAATGTTGATACCTTTTAGGTATGTGGGATTGGATGGAATAACACGAGATGTGGGTGCTATTTTTAGTCGCGTGGGTTTATCAGTTGGATGGAAGCAATCAGTTTGATTGTTGTTCTAGCTGGTGTCTTCTATCTTGTTTCTGGAGAATGACTTCACTATTGTGTTCTGTTTGAGGCTTTGAATTTGATATTACTTCTATATAGCGGTTGAGCACAATGAAGTGGTAGCAGTATCTTGTTGATGATATCATTGGGATCTTTTGCTTGTGTTCGTTGGATTGGTGCTTATTCACCGTGGCTTGTATCTTTCTTCCATAGGTGGCATGTTGGAAGATGACAGGGTTTGTTGCCTGTATGGTGAACATCTTGGATGTTGGTGCAGAATTCTTGATGGAGCATGAGAGCATGTTTGAGGTCTATTTGGTTTCCTAGAAGGCTGTGATCGGTTGCATTTCATTTGCTTTGTTGGATAGTGAGTTGCAGTTGGATGCATGGTCTTTGTTGCAGATTGTTTGATGGATTTTTATCTGAGGAATCTTGTTGATTGGGTGTCTTGAGTATTGCAGGGTCTGAACTGGTGGAGCTAGTGTGATCCTAGTTTTTGGTTGCTTTGGAGGTGCTTGTGTGATCTTCGTCAAGTGGGAGATTGTTGGAATATTGTATCTCAATCTCACAGGCTGAAACCTCTGGAAGAGCAAAGTCGGTGTGACATTCCTTTTGTCTGGCCGACTGGCAGTTTAGTAACCTTGTGATTTGCTCATGTTGCTGGGACTATGTTGTTGTCTTGCCGACTGGTGTTATCGTTGTGACTTGCGATGTTCGTTGTAACCTTCTGTCGAGTGGAGACCTCTGGCCGACGGTTTGGTATCTAGCAGATGTCAGGGAGACTCATGGCGACTGGATCATCAGATTAACTCAAATGTTTCGGTATGTTGTCCTAGCGATATGGAAAGTATCACCGACGGTTATACATTCGGATTCATCGGGATAACATAAGGGTTCGGTAGGAACTCTTGGCGACAGGGAGATGTCTCGCCGACAGCTATACACTCAGAGTCATCAGGATAATGTATGGTGGCTCGATAAGAAATCTTGGCGACGGGTGTTTGTCTCACTGATGTTGTGGGCTGTCTTCGGTATAACTCTTGTCGAAAGCTGATCTCGGGGTGACTTGAAGATTTTGGTAAGAACTCTCAGTGATAGCGGTAAGTCTTACCGAAAATGCAACTTGTGTTTGTTATCGGATGTCTTCGGTATGACTCTTGGCGAAAGGTGGTCTTGGGGTAACATGGAGGCTTCGGTATGAAGTATTAGCAACAAACGAAGTCTTGCCGACTGTTGGACATTTCAGAATAACATGAAGGTTCGATATGATCTCTTGGCGAAAGACGATAGTCTTTCCAATGGGAATACTCTTGTCTATGTGACTTGTGAACTTCGATATGATGTCCTGGCGAATAGCAATTGTTTCACCAAATGGAATACTGATGTCTATATGACTTGGGGACTTCGGTATGATGTCTCATTGAATAACGATGGTCTTGCCGAATAGTGATACATGTGATGGATATCGTTATGATGTCTTGGCGACAAGGGGAAGTCTGAGTGATAGCTTGTGAACTCGGTGTAATGTCTTGCCGATAGTGAAGACTCTTGGCGATAATGATGATCTGGCTTTGTGGCATCGGGGAGACATGGTTAGTGTCTCACCGACATGCAAATACATTTTGAACGCCTTTGACTGAGTGATGATTGTCCTACGTGGTGTGACTTGGACAAATCAGAGGAGGTAGAATGTGAACCGTTTGTTGTGATCTGACAGTTGGAAATGAACCGATTCACATAGGCAGTAGAGAACGAATGTGTATACATTTTTGGACATTCTGAAAAAAAGAGTGAGATAGCATTACAATTAGGGCCGAGTGGCTAGCTAGAAGGTCGAGGCCATGAGGCTGAAACAGAGGAAAGAAAGAGGTAGGGTTATGCTGTAGAAATCTCTCTTGATCAAGGATTGAATGCCATGGTCGATCTCTCGTGTTGTTTTGTACTGTATACTGTGTGAGGGTATTGCAATAGTACGAAGATTGTTTGTTTTGAGAGGTTGATCAGGAAATGTAAAGGGGAGAGTTTGCTACCAGATTGATTCCAGAATAAACAAGATGTAATCTCTGAAAAGGCTATGAGCCTAAATTGTATTGTAATCTTTTGTTGCTAAATAATACAATGGCTCGATCTTTGGAGTGTGGGGTTTTTTTACCCGAAAGGGTTTTCCCCACGTAAATCTATGTGTTCTAGTTTTCTGTCTTATCTTTCATCTGTGTTGGTTCTGCTTCTAGAATCTGTTATTGCATGATGTTGAATTTACATGTGCTTCTCTTAGAAGGATTAATGTGGGAAATGAACTATGTTTGTTTCTGCTTTAGGACATAGTTGTTTGTGTCTTTGAGGCAATCTAATTGAAATTGAAATTACCGAAGGCACCATTGTTCTTGGAGATTTCTCTGAGATGCCCTAAATTTTCCTAACATGTAAGGGAGGGAGATCCGTCCTCTCCTTCTTCATTCCACTCCTCCTCCACCACGCTAGTATCCAAACTAGATGAGCAAGAGTCATCACTTAAAATATTTTCCTTACCCTTAATTGAGGTGGCAGCAATTAGGGCTTTCACATGCTCCATAATCAACAAGATGAGGCCCTCGTGTAGGACCGGTGCCCTCATGTTTTTCAAATGCACATACATAGAGACCTCCATCGAGGATAAGAGAAAGAAAGGAAAATAAATAAACAGCCCATGCCTAAAATGATTTAAAAGAGTAAAATGGTGGCCAAGGATTGCAGTGAACCTGCCTTCTAGAGTCACATACTGCATGATCATTTCTGCAATATCTGCCTAGATTTTCTTGAGAGATTTCTGCTCCTATCCCCAAGACTACATCTTGATGATTTTTTTCTGTTCATCATCCTTAAAGAATTAAGACATTTGCTCCTCATTACTCTTCTTATCTTTGAAGAATTCACGGTCAACCATAGGCATCCCAGTCACAATAGCTATAAGCTCCTCATTGATTTCAAATTCCATTCCCTTGATATGGAGCTTACAATTGTGCCAATATGAAACAAATTATGTCTAAGTGTTGGGGTCATGTCCATGAATCCTTTCTAGGAAAGGTGTAAAATTACCATGTTCAAGGATCCTCCAAATTTTATTCTTCTTCCTCAGACTAGCACAAGAATGGGGCTCAATTCTAATTCGATCACCCCCCATATTCACAAAAAATAGTAGTAGAAAACCCTGGAAAGAAGCCTTCAACTGAGATCCAACAATCCAAGTGATACCCACAAAGCGTGTGAGTATAATGCCGGTACTAATAGTTAAATAAATCCACCACATAAACTCAACTAAATCCATCATTTCACATTAAAATCTTAGCAACCTTGGGAAGAAGGGAGTACTTCTCCCATGCCCTATACTCATTAATTCTAACAACTTCATTGGAAAAAAAATTTGCCAATGAATTACCCTCTCGATATATGTGAGAAACACGAGTTTCCTCACAAGATGTCAATATCATAATAACATTCTTAATCAACTGATCAACACTCCATCTAGGCTTTTGGATTCCACGTAGATAGTTGATGATGTTTAAAGAGTCTCCTTCCACCCATAGTTTAGAGTAGCCCTTATCCAAGGAAAATTTAATACTTATAAATGCAACCTCAACCTCAGTACAGTGATTTGTCCAATTTCCCAGTGGGAGTGCCACCACGCCCAAGAGCCTGCCATCCTCATTCCTCAACATCCCCCATAACCAACAGGACTAGGGTTACCCTTGGTTGCCCCATCAAAATTAATTTTAACCCACCCTAAAGGTGGGGGCTTCCACTTAGTACTCAATCTAGCATTTAAACTAGACTTAGCAGGCTCAGACAGAATCAGGGGAATCTTTCAATTAGACATCACCAACAAGTCATACCTAGCCAAACAAGAGGATGAAGCACAATGTGGAGCATCAAACCCAATAAGAGCAAATTTTTCCAAGATTTCCCAGTGGATCTTAATGAAGAGACTATTTATCTTTAGCTTAGAATCGCAGAAAATCCTATTGTTATGTTCTTTCTAGATACCCTAAGCAATATGCGGGGCCATAAGATCCCACAACCGTCAAAGAATGGGGGAGGACGAATGACATTTCCATTGATCATCAAAACTACAAAGAGAGTCCAGGAAGAGCCAGTCTAGATTCCAAAGGCCAAGAAAATTACTCCAAAGAAGAGAAGAAAAACTACAACCAAGGAGAAGGTGAAAGGCACTCTCCACATCAGCTTCACAAAGGACACATATATTTAGAATTGCAAATCCCCTTTTGCAAATATTATCTTGAGTTAAGACTTTGTTTTGCATAAGCAATCAGAAGAAAACATTCACCTTAGGGATCAACATCTTATTTCATAAATTCCCCCAAAATAGAAAAGAGTTAGGCTTCTCCAACGAATTAACAAAGGCATAAGCCATTGAAAACTTACCATTAGCACAAGGGGCCCAAACTACCTGATCCAGTCTTGAATATAGAGGAAAACTAACATTACACAAGAACTCTTGAAGGACATTCAGCGATGGGTCCCATTCTTGAAAATCCTTCCACACCCCATTCTAAATATAGTCTGCCACCAAATCACCAAAAAGGTGTTTACATAATGGAAAAATAGGAGGGGCCCAAGGATGATTGATCAAAGGCTCAAAATCGCACCAAGCGTCTTCCCAAAAAAAGAATTCGTTTACCATCACCCAACAGCCACCTAACGCCATTAGCAATCAGGTCCCTACACGGGATAATATTTCTCCAAAAACAAGACCCAACAAGGATGTCATTAGAAGCAAGCATATTCCAAGATCTCCCTTAACCATTCAGATATTTAAATTTTACTAGAGAAGCCCAACCTACTTCCCTACTAAGGAGCCTCTAGATGTTCTTCGACAGTAAAGCCTTGTTAAAAGCTCTTAAATTTCTAATCCCCAGATCACCCCACTTCTTAGGCTTGCAAACTAGGTCTCACACTACAAGTGGAATTTTGGCTTTAGCTTCAACACCCGACCACAAAAATCTTTTCATAATCTGTTCCATTTTCTCCTCAAATTTAACAAGAATTCTAAAAAGACTCATGGCATATAGGGGGAGATTCTAAAGAGTAGAAGAGATGAGTTGCACCTTCCCTGCCTAGCTAAGAAGCGCACCCTTCCATCCCACCAACTTTCTACTAATTATCTAGAAGCCCAAGCTAGAAGGAATCTAGAGTCTTAGAAATACACAAGGGGAGTGCTACGCCCTTAATATTATTGTACATCGGGTTATGAATAGTCGGCTTGTGGCTATCTTAACTCTCTATTAAGTCATATTATCATTAGTATATTGTTATTTAGTTGTTTAGGTCGGCCTAAGTCTTATATAGGTGTGTCTAAGTTGGCCTAGGTGATATCCTTGGCATAAATAGGTATATATATGAGGTTTTGAGTCTTATTTCATCATCAAGTGTGAAGTGTGTTCTCATTAGAGATATTTGGAGGTTTGCCTCCTCGAAGTGGCTTGTTATTCTCAGTTATTATCAAGTATTTGCAGCATATTTCATATCGTCTTCTTCTATTGTGCAAGTTATTTCATAACAAGTGGTATCAGAGCATGATCTTGGCACCATAGAGGCAAGGTTTTTCTCAATTTTAAAGGCGATTTTGGGAAGAGCATATCTTTCAGATTTTGGCGATTTTTTTTCTGATTTTTAAAGGGTTTTTGAAGAACATATTGAAGAAGCTACAGTCCATATTTCAGAAGAATTGGAGCAGAATTAAGCAAATTATTGCAGAATTAGGGTTTCTACACTATTTTTTTGGAATCTACATATCTCGCACATCTTGTTGAATTGGAGTCTTATTTTTATTGGGTTTTTGAAGACATAATAAAGGAGATTACAGTAAGAATTTGAGAGAATTTAAGTTTCATTTGTGTGATTTATTTCAACATTAGTGGTTTCCATCATGTTGGGGCCTTCAACAAGGGGTAAAAAGAATGTCACTCCGGGGAAGACTCCTGATAAGGATGGTGAAACAATCAAGGATATTACTCACAATGAGGAAATAAATAAGGTCAAGGAAGACATTTCCTCAATTAAGATGGATATGTGTGACCTAAGAGGAGATATATCAGACATACGAAACATGTTAAGCACCTACAGGGCTGAATCAAGAAAGGAGTTCTCAAGCGGCCAAGGTGAAAATTCTAGGTCAGCTACTACTACACAAGCTTTAGTACTCCTATGGGATCTAGGAATTTATTTCCAAAGGTGGATATGCGCAAGTTCGATGGTAAGGATCCTCTAACATGGATAAACCAAATGGAGAATTTTTTTGAAGTACACCAAATCCCAAATGGACAAAAGGTCACGATGGCTTCCTTATATCTAGAACCAGATCAATTCATTTGGTATCGTTGGCTTTGCACTCACCAGTAAAAAGGGCTCACCATCTCATGGTCAATTTTACAGAGGAACTCAAGCACAATATAGCAATAGCGTCACAGACAACTTCTTCAGCCAGCTAGCTAAACTTCAACAAACAGGATCAGTTAAGGATTATATTGACACAATTCCAAGAATCTATCCTTAAGGGTGGAAATACAATTCTGGGAGGAAAACTTGAATGACTTATTCTTGCGTTGGTATCAAGGATCATTCAACATGAGATGCATGTTTAGCTAGTTCATAAATGAGTCTTTTATCTTAGCATGCGGGGAGTAGAGGAGAAGTATTTGATTCTAAGAAGCAAAGGGGCTAATGTGACAAGAGAAAGGATATTCCAACACAACCTACTAAGTTCGACTCCACAGAATTGAGGAGAAAAGAGCAAAAAGGCTTGTGTTTCAATTGTCGATAACAAATACAGGTTGAGGACATAAATGTAGTGAAAAGAAATTGTTTTATATTGAAGGTCCCAATGAGGAAGAAGAGGAGGAACCCATACTAGAAGATGAAAGGGGAGTCAAATGAGGAATCATGATTCTCAACCAATCATTTCTTGTCATGCACTCTCGAGGTTTCAACCTCCACCAACTCTCAAGGTGGTGGGGTTCTTAAAGAAGCAAAAGGTAATAGTGTTGATCGACTCGGGTAGTACTCATAATTTCATCAACAAAAAGTTAGCTACTCATCTAAATTGTTTTATATTTCTAGCTGCAAAGTTTTAGGTTTTTTGATTGTAGATGGTGGTACAATTAGTTTCTTAGGGAAGTGTCATAGCATTAAATTATCCATGAGATATTATCAACTTGATACCCCAATGTATGTGATATCCATTGGTGCAACATATATTGTTTTGGGAGTATAATGGCTTACTACATTGGGAACATTTGAGATGAACTTCCAAGAACTATTCATGAAATTTCAATCGAGAAGGAAGGCTAGTAGAGAGCTAAGGGGGTTGAAGGGAAAAATCTCCCACAAATGGTAGCTCTCATCAAATGCAAAAGTTGCTTTAAGAAAGGAGTGGATAGATTTGTGGCCCAACTTTGTTCATTAGGAGTCTCTCAATCTAATGCTCCTACTCATCCAAATTTTCAAGCTATAATTGATCATCACTCAGTTGTTCTTGGAGATATGCCTAAAGGACTTCCTCCTAAGATGGATCATGATCATGCCATAAAGTTAGTTCTAGGGAGCCAACCACCAAACATCAGGCCTTATAGGTATCCACACATACAAAAGAGTGAGATAGAAAGATTGTTGAAGAGATGCTAGAGGCAAGAATCATCAAGCATAGCCAAAGTGCTTACTCCTCGCCTATGGTGATGGTTCGTAAGAAGGATGATACTTGGCGCATGTGTCCAAATTATAGAGTGCTCAACATGTACACCATTAAGATAAGTTTCCAATTCCAGTCATTGATGATTTTCTAGATGAATTAAATGGAGCTATGTTTTTTACCAAGTTAGATCTTAGATCTGGTTATCACCAAATTTGGATTAAGGAGGAAGATATTTGTAAGACAACATTTCAGACTCATTAGGGTCATTATGAATTTTTGGTGATGCCATTTGGTCTTACCAATGCACCATCTACATTCCAAAGTTTGATGAATTCCATTTTTAAGAAGTTCTTGAGAAAGTTTGTGTTAGTATTCTTTGATGATATATTGATTTGCCTTAGAGACTTGGGAAGAAAATTGCAACATGTGGACCAAGCATTACAAATACTTGAAGATCATAAACTCTATGCTAAACCATCCAAGTGTACTTTTGGTCTTACAGAGGTGGAGTATTTGGGACACATAGTTTCACATGAAGGAGTAAAGGTGGACCCTAACAAAATTAAGGCTATCATGGAATGGCCTATTCCAAAAACCATTAAGAAACTGAGAGGATTCTTGGGATTGACAAGGTACTATAGAAAATTTGTGAAGAATTATGGTAGTATAGCAGCACCTCTCACCACTCTATTGAAGAAGGATTCCTTTCATTGGAACGAGTCTGCCAATACAACATTTGAGAGATTGAAGGAGGCTATGTGTACATCCATTGCACCTCTGACTTCACCAAGGAATTCATTGTGTAATGTGATGCTTCTGGAAATGGGATAGGAGCAGTGCTCATGCAAGAAGGTCGACCAATTTCTTTTCAAAGTCATCAATTAAAAGGTAAGAATAAACTAAAACCTATTTATGAGAAGGAAATGCTAGCAATACTCCATGCAGTGAAACAATGGCAGCCTTATCTATTGGGTAGACATTTCAAGGTTAAGACAGATCATGATAGCCTAAAATATTTTTTGGAACAGCGACTATCTTCTGAAGAGCAACAAAAATGGGTCAGCGAGATGTTAGGATATGACTTTGGAATTGTGTATAAGAAAGGGAAAATATTGTATACATGAGATGCATTGGGAAGGAGGAGAAAGATGAAACCTTGTGTGTGCCCTTTCAATATTACAAAGCAAATTGGGTGGAGAGGAAGCCAAAGCGAGTGGAAAAATGTTGTGACAAGTAATCTCATCCGATCAATTAAAAGGGATCCTAGTAGTTCAGATAAGTTTTGTTGGAAGGGAGATACTCTTTGGTATAAAGAGCGTTTGTATCTCTACAAGAATTCCAACCTTAAAATCAAGATTCTCATAGAGTTGCATGAGTCTCCAGTGGGTGGTCATTCAGGATTTTTGAAGACATATCATCGAGTCAAGCAGGATTTCTTTTGGGAGGGGCTAAAGGGTGATGTTCAAAAATTTGTGGCTGAATGTTTGGTGTGTCAAAGGCATAAAGGGGAGACAATTAAGACACCGGGTCTCTTGCAACCCTTATCTATTCCTAGCCAGCGTTGGGAAGAGGTATCCATGGACTTCATCACAGGGCTTCCCAAATCTAAGGGTCATAATGTCATCATGGTGGTAGTTGATCGACTCACTAAATATGCACATTTCATTGCATTAGCACATCCTTTTACAACAAGTGCAGTGGCTAAAGCTTTTTTGGAGAGTATCCAAAAGCTACATGGTACACCTAAAGTTATTGTTAGTGATCATGATCCTATCTTCACTAGTCACTTTTGGAAAGATTTATTCTCATGTTTGGGTACTCAATTGGCTCTTAGCTCTTCATACCACCCTCAATCAGATGGGCAAACAGAGGTTGTTAATAAGTGTTTGGAAGGATATCTACGTTGTTTCACTTCAGAGAAACAGTCTCAGTGGGTAGATTGGCTACCACTTTCGGAATGGTGGTATAACACTTCTTTTTGTAGCTCATCAAAAATGTCTCCATTTTTGGCACTTTATGGATATCATCCTCCTTCCATCACATCATCAATTAAGGTGTCCCCAAGAGTTCAAGCAGTAGAAGACCACTTGCTTCATCAACAACAAGTACTTTCAGGACTCAAGGAGAATTTATCCATGGCACAAAATTGAATGAAACAGGCCCGGACCAACATGCGTGGTGGATTTTGAAGTTGGGGATTGGGTCTTTACCTTGCGATTACGGCCTTATAAGCAAATCTCACTAAAGCAACAAAAGAAAGAATAATAAGTTGTCTCAAAGTATTATGAAAGTTACATGCAAATCCTTAGAAGATAGGTAGTGTGCCACAAAGCTAGAGTTGCCACCAACAACAAAAGGTAAACCCATTTTTCATGTTTCCTATTTGAAGAAGGTAGTGGGCATAATATTCCCACTCAAAACAACATACAATTTTGGATGAAGAAGCAAGAATCATTTTGGAACCAGAGTGCATTCGTCAAACACACACAAAGAAGCCAAGGAATAGAACTATCACTGAGTATCTCATCCAATGGAAGAAGTTACCACTTGAAGATGCCACATGGGAAGACGAGGAGTTCGGTTCAAAGTTCCAAACTTGATTAGCATTGAGGACAATGCTTCTTTGAAGAAAGGGGCATACTCATATATGTGTGTACATGGGTTATGAATAGTCAGCTTGTGGCTATCTTAATATATATTAGAATCATATTACATCATTTGGTATATTTATTTGGTTGTTTGGGTCGGCCCCTAAGTATTATATAGGTGTGTCTAAGTCAGCCTAGCTGATATCCACGACATAAATAAGTATATATGGGGGTTGTGGAGTCTTATTTCATCATCAAGTGTGAAGTGTGTTCTGCATTAGAGATATTTGGAGGTTTACCCTCAGTGGCTTGTTATTCCTGGGTTATTATCAAAATTATTTTGCAGCATGTTTCATATCATCGCTTCTTCTATTGTGCAAGTTATTTCATAGCGGGGAGCCCCAGATAGGTCGAGGGGAGATCGCCCCTATTGCAAGAAAAGATCCTATCCAGCTTCAGTTGGAGAAATTCGGGGGTATTGAGGAAGAAAATTTGACTCTTGGGAAGATTAATACGTTTCCCATATGCCTTCTCATAAGCCTCAATTAGGCTCTTAACAGTCCCGATTTCATGAACAGAAGGTTCACCCATCAAGATAGTGTCATCAACAAATTATTGATGAGTAACAGGCTCACATCTAGAGGAGGGGGAGAGACCCCTCAAGGAACCTGTAGATAAAGCCTTCTGAATGTTCTGACTAAGGGATTTTTCCATCAGAATAAAAAGCAACAGAGAAATAGGGTCTCCCTACCTCAAACCACGTGAACTTTAGAAAAAGGAGGAGAGCTATTCACCGAAACATCAAAAGGAGTTGAAATGAGTTATTCAACAAGTTGCAAAAACTTTTGACAAAAGCCAAAACGAGCCAAAACAGCTAGCAAGAACTTCCAAATGACCCTATCATAAGCCTTAAGAAGGTCCAATTTCAAAAGAAAAAAAACTCGGCTTCTTATTAGAGTTAAGAGAATGGGAAAGTTCATGAACTATAATAATGGAATCTATTATTTGATGGCCCCTAACAAAACCACTTTGGTGCTTTGAAATCAGTTCAGGGAGAATCCTTTGGAGCCTAGTGGCCAGTACCTTTGAGAAAATCTTATAGATGGAATTGCAGAGGCTGGTCAGACGGTAGTCTCCAAAACCATTAGCATCAACAGTCTTATGAATCAAGACAATGAAAGTCGCATTCAATTCTCTAAGTAATCTTCTGGAACCAAAAATATTCCTTGGTGGAATTGATCACATCCTCCACAACAATCTCCCAACATGATTGAAAAAACAAAAAAGGAAAACCACCATGCCCAGGGGCCTTGTTCCCCTCAAAAGAGAAAACCACCTCCTTAATCTCCAAAGAAGAAGGAATAGTAGTCAGATCCCTATTAAGACACTTTGAGACCAACTGAGGGATGGCATCTAGAGAAGTCTCCACACTTTGTTGGTCCCAATCAAGGTCATCTCTAAGCATATGCTCAAAAAAAATTGCAGCGACTCTCCTAATAGCATCCTCATCAATCAACAACGAACCATTAGCCATGATGAAGGAGATCCTGTTCGACGATTTATGCTTGAGGGAAGTAAGATGAAAGAACTTAGAATTCTAGTCCCCAGACTTGAGCCATATAGCGCGAGATCTCTACTACTAGAAGTCTTCCTCCTTTGCAACAATATCATGAAGCTGAGCCAAAAGAAATTCCTCCTACAACTGAAGCTCCTCCAACAAACCCTTAGATTGAATTTCATCTTGAACAAGATCCAGCCGTTGAATAAAAGTCTTCTTAGAATAAAAAATGTGACTGAAAGACTCTCTATTCCACTTCTTGAGACTTCTCTTCACAAAATCCAATTTCTTAGCCACTCTGAACATCACACTCCCATCAATGCGCACTTGCCACCAAATCTTAATACAATCTATAAACCTGGGATCCCTTAACCACATAGCTTCAAAATGGAAAGGAAAATGTTTTTTACCCCCGATCTTATCAACCACAAATGAGATGGGGAAATTATTTGAACCACACCTCATAATCAAAGATAGGGAGCAAGCAAAATCCACAAACCATGAGGCTAAAACAAGATCCTGATCCAATCTGACTTGAATATTCTCAGCACCAACTCTCCTGTTGGACCAGGTGAACTTGGAACTCGTCATCTTCACATCAATAAGAGAATTATCATCTATGAACATTCTTAGCTCCAGGCTGTTGTCAAGATTGGCCTGAGTACCACCAAATTTATCATTATCACATAGGGGAGTATTGAAATCTCCCATTACCAACCAAGAGAGATCTAGAAAATTAGCCTAAAGAAAACCAAGCTCATCCCACAACCTCTTCCTATCCCTCTTCAAGTTGGGAGCATAGACATTGGAAATAACCCAGGGGGAATTATCCCAAAGAAGAAAAAACCTCGTATCCACATGATTGAAGTCGTCTGCCACCAGGAAACCTTAATCAACCTATAATTCCAAAAGGTGGCAAGACCACCTGAGGCCCCCTCAAAGCTTACCCCATGAAAACCACAATATTTTAAAAGGAAATTATTTAAAGTCTCCAACTTATCAATCTGCATTTTGGTTTCTTGAATCAATAAAATATACGGCTTATGGTCCCAGATCAAGTTCTTCAGGAGGTCCTACTTATGCATATTACTTAACCCCCTAATGTTCCAAGAAATGATCTTCATTTGCATGAAGAGGGGGTGCTCTTAGAGCACAGATCAAAGAGGGTCTTTTGAACATGCTCCACAATATCTTGTTTATAATCCCTCTCCCTAATTTTTTGCAAGGAGGGCCTTCCCTAACCTCTCTATTCAGAACCACAACCCACTTTTTTCCTTCTCATGGTAACTCCTTTGTGGGGTTGAGGAGGAGTAGGAGAAGAAGAAGCCTTCTTCTTTCTACCTCACACCAAAATATATCCTTCATATTCCTTACTCCCTGTATCAACAACCACCAAAGCTCCCTCTCCACCCATAAGACCAGACTCATGATGTAGGGGAGAAGGAGTAACATTTGGCTCTAGAATAATGCATTTAGGGGAGCATAAAGTATCTAAAACATGATCTACATCAATATCTTCAGAATGTCCGACAACCTCATCCTTAGGCTTCTTGGTCTCCTCACCCTTAGGGATGAGAAGCAATATGATCCTCATTAATGGTTGCAACCTCCAGAGCATTACCAGCACCAGAGTCACCGTGCTCAGGAGGGGTAGAAGACCTTAGCCTCCTTGACCTTCTAGACCTTAGATTGAGAGACAACCTTAGGAGGAGCTGCCTTAACAGGGAAGTCCTTAGACCAATGGCTCAATTTTTTGCATTTGAAGCATGCAAAACAAAAAAGACTCAAAGACAACTTGTTGTTTCCAACAACCCACCTCTTGGTCAATCATGACACATAGCCTAGTTGCAACTAGATGCCTTCTAGAAAGAGTGGCCCCATCAATAGAAACTAGGTGTCCAAAAGAGTTTGCAACCGCCTTAAACACCTCTTCATCTCAATACTCCAAAGGCAGATTAGGCAGATTCACCCAAACAGGAGCCGAATGAAAAAGGCACTTTGACAGGTCCATCCCAAATTCCCAAGGGAGTAACACCAAGGTAAGACAACCAAAGATCCATGACCCTTTGGAAAAAACTGACCTCAAATCTTCATCACAGGAAAAGGAAAAGGAAAAAAAGCCTTTAGCCATAGCCGCAACCTCTACTTTCCCCTTTAGAGCCCACTTCTTACAAACCCAAGAGTGGACCTCCTCAATAGTAGGTCTAGGACCCAAAAACTTGCCCACTAGAGAAAATTCCATTATAGCTATTTTTTTATCCACAATAGAGTTTAGAATGGACAGAGCAAAAGCACCTTCCATGTTTGAAGAAGAAACTGATTCGAAAGTGACACCTTTACCTTTAAGCTTTGAAGAAAAAAGGTTAGCCCATCTTTGCTTGATCAAAGAAGACTGCCCCGTCAGTCGGGACTTTTCCACCAGAACATGCTCAACCTAAGAATCTTTTGGTTTAGCCACTGATATTTCACCAGTAGGGGCCCATACGGTAGCACTAGCTTCTTCTACATGACCCACAGGGGCCTTTGGAGCTCGAACCGATGCCTCCATCGACAAACAATTAGCACAAACTTCCTTGGAAGCCTCAACCACACACTGCCCCTCGGAGTTTGCAGCTTTGATCACATCCATGCCACATGATCTGTCCTTCCCAACAACATCCATAGAAAACACCAAGTTCGTAGGCTAACCAAACTAGAAGTCGCCATGATCACCAAGAAGCGAGTTCAAATTCAAATCAATCAGTCCTACCTCACTAACGGTTTTTTCCACAAGCTCCATGGACAAAGATATTATATGATAAAATAATTTTTATTAATTATTTAATTCTCCACATTCACTTCTTTCTAAATTAAGTAATTGCTTTAATTATTTAATTCTCTTATTTCATCTCAACATTATCCATTAATAAATACACTTTTATTTATTAATCAATCTTATCTTGCATGTTCCTCCAATAATTAATTAATTATGTCATGCATTATTCTCTCGAACGTAACAACCACTCTCTCTTAGTAAACTAAGATTGATTAACCACTTCTTTGATCAATCAGTTTGGTTAACTAATTAGTAGTATTAGTTAAGGGTAAAAGCAAAAAGTTGTGTCAAACTTTCAACCAACTAAATAGTTATGAGCGAAACTATTTCCACCTAAACAATTTCGGTCAAACCAATTCCACCTGAAACCATGTGGCCTATATGTGGCACATAGAGTTTCAGGCGAAACCCTTTCGCCCGAAACAATAAAATTTGAATTTTTTCCCTTGTCGCATCAAAATGCATCTTATTTTGTGTGCAGGGTTTCAGTAGAAAGGGTTTCGATCAAAACCCTTTCTATCGAAATTGTCTATGGCATCCTAGTTGGCAACCAACTCAACTTTTTTCATAATTTTTTGAAACTTTCAACTTCAACTAAATATTTCTTCACTTAGAATGATTTTAAAAAATAAAAATAAAAATACCCTTTTGTAGAGCTCGGAGTGGTGAATCCAAATATGTATTTTTTTTTTATATTTTGATTAGTTTTAATATATTTTATTTTTAAAATAATGCAAGTAAGTTGTTAAAGTTTAACAAGAGTCTGATTAGAAATTAAAAAAATATTGTAAAATATATTAATTTTTTTAAAAAAATATATGGTGCACTAGAGGAGAGAATCCTTTACAAAAGGGTATAATTTGTTTTTTGAAAATGATTAAAAGCATAGACAACAGTTGACGTCAAATGGAAACTATCAAATTCAAACAAGTTTGACTTTAAAATGTTATTGCAAGAAAAATATACATCAAAATCTCAATTTTTTTTCCATGCACTAGATATTGAAGTTACCTATGTGGAGAAAAAAATTAGGGGAAAATGAAGTATTTTTTTATTTGTTTCTTGATGTCAAGTAAACGTCACTTTTTCCTAAAATTTTCAGCATTCCAAAATATGCCCTTAAATTGATTAAAAAAAAAATATATTTTTTAAAATCTAAAAAATTACAGAAATAAACTTCATCAATAATTTTTTTTTAAATTTGAAAAATTACAAAAATAAATCTGCTATGAATTTTATCTCTAGTAAGGGTTTCCTAAGTAAATATTTAAGTCTTTCGTAATCTTATGGATGCATACAAACAATTTTCAGTATTACTTCTACTAAAACCTAATTCTACCATATATGAGTCAAAATTTTGGTTCCACATACATGAGTAATGGCTTAATCCATAAAGTGGCATTTTCAATTTACAAACCATTTTCTCTTTACCTTTCATTTGGAATAGTTTAGGTTGTTCCATTTATATTTTTTCCTTTAAGTTTCCATGCAAGACTGTTGTATTAACATCCATCTACTCTATTTCAAGATCATATGCCACAAATATAGATATCAACATTCTAATATAGCTCTACTTATATATAGGAGAAAAGATCTCACCGAAGTCAATTACCTCAACCTATGAATATCCCTTTCCCACCAACCAAGCTTTGCACCAATCAAGTGATCTATTTTCTCTAAACTTCATATTGAACGCCCAATTGTAGCCAATGTGTTTCCTATTGTTAGGATGATCAACCAAATCCTAAATCATGCTTTCTTGAATGCTGAAATCTCCTCCTTTGTGACATTCTTATAAGAATTTATCTCTTTGGAAGTGAGATCTTATTCCACAAAACCTAGTTCACAATCATTACAAGTAAGAGTAAAAACATAAATAAAATTTGGTGGGATATACCTTCACATGATCTCTATTGGCTTATAGACCTTCTCACAGTTACTAATCAAGAATTAATTGCCTCATGTGCATCTTATTCTTCTTCAGAGTTTGCACCAAATGTGCTTGCCTCTTTTTCTTCCAAATTATCATGTCTACTATGTTGTTTAGTTTCAAATGCACTATGGTGCTCCAAATTTGATTCAAAATGTACTTTCTCCCTTTTGTTCTCCTTTAGCTTTTCTCCCTTGGATGATAATTTAAGTTACTCAAATGTAACATCCCTTGAATAGATAACCCTTAATAGTTTTAGATTCTAAAATTTTTAGCCTTTAACATTCTCAACATAATGGATGAAAAAACACCTTTTTGCCTTGAAATCTAACTTTAACCATATCTCCTTTAGCACTTGAAAAAAAATCATATCTAAAGACAATGGTATCTTGTTTTCTCATACAAAAACAAGATACATGTTCTTGAAGTAGCCTATAGTACTTATAAATTTTGTCTTGCACTCTTGTCCTCGACCAACACTACTCAATAGACTTCTAGTTTGATCTTAGAGAAAGATTCTATTAAACCTCTTAGCCATTGCATTTATTGTAATGTATATAGAGTTTTCCTTTGATTCATAATTCTAGTGTGCTTATATAATATTTCACTCTTTAGAACATAATTCACGGCCATTATTTTTCTTGAATACCTTGATTTTCTTATTGGTCTAATTTTGAACAAGAGCACTAAACTCCTTAAACTTGAAAGACACCTTAAAAATTCTCTTAACAAAATATAGACAAGAGTTCTATAATAATTATCAAGGATTATAAATAGTATAGAGACCTAACAATGGTTTGAATATTCATAGGACTAAACACAACACTGTGTATCACCTCAAAAATATCCTTTGATTTAGTGATTCCATATTATTATGTTTTCCTAACACACAATTCTCACAAAAGTCAATATCAATTGAATAATATACAAGACAATCCACCATACAAATAAATAAGTTTTACAACTTTTCACTTAGGTAGAATAGTATAAAATTCCACAACCTTATTTAGATGCAATTATATTAGCTCACCTAGATACTACTGGTGCATCTAGCCTATATAGAGTGTCATACTGCACTCCCTTAGAAAACACCAAATTATCTCTTACCAAACTATAACCTTTACCATATAATTTTATATGTATTCTTGAGTTAGCTATTTTAGACACAAGACATAACTTTTCTAACCAAGCTTGGAATATGTAGAACATCCAAGATTTTCCTAAATCTTCCATCCATGAAGACAACCTTTATCTTTCCTCAACCATATTTAAGGAGTTATTGTCACTATGAGAAACCTATCCTTCATTACACTTTGTGTATTATGAGTACCGATATCTATAAGGTGTCATATGATAAGAAGTATTCAAGATTCAATCAACCAAGACTCATCACCAATGAGAATACTAGAAATAAATTCATCACTACTTTATTCATCGTTATCAAAGGACATGCCAAAAGAACCATCCTTCTTCTTGGACTTGCAATCCTTCTTGATGCAACCTTTCTTGCCATAATTCTATCATTTCACATTAGATTTACCTAGATATTTAGACATGTATCTACCCTTAAGATTCTTATCTTCATTTTTCTTCTTATGCCTTTTCTCCTTATATTGGCCTCTAACAACTAGGATACTAGAAAAATCTACAATCTTTCTAATTTCCTCACTTAACAAAATTCCTATAACACTAGCTAGTTTTGGTGACACATCATTACTACTAATAAATACTATCAAGTTTACCCATGAATTAGGTAAGGAAAAATAATACAATAATTTGTCCTCTTCATCCATCTTGATTCCTACTAATTTAAATTAACTTAATATTATATTCAATCTATTCAAGTAATCAATTATCGAGCCCCCCTTTCTTATTTTTAGTGAATATAACTTCTTTTTTAATACTTTATTAACCAAAATATTATATTAGTATAACATACCTATCTTCTTCTATGATTAATTTGCATTTGTTCCTCAAACACATTCATTAACCCATAATCTAATAGATAGAATTGGATATTAATTTTTACTTTCTTTTCATTTAAAATCTTGGCATTCTACCCATAGATTTAACACTATTTTTCTTTCTCACCAAATCCTTTAAAGTCCTCCTTTTTGACTAGATATACATGAATTGCAATAAACCAAATATTGTAGAGCTTACCACAACACAAATTAGGGTTTGAATTCCCAATTCCACACAGTGAGTACCCAAATAAAAACCTTGTGCTTTGATACCAAATGTTGAGGATTAAAACCCCTATTGTAAATGAATGATATACTAGGATTAAAGAAACTTAATTTTGTGTATAAAATAGTCTACTGTATTTTAAAAACCTAACTAATGACATAAATATAAGTAAATATAATAATATACATCCACAAGATTACAAAAGACTCAAATATTTATGTTGGAAACCCTTATGGGAGAAAAGCCACCAATAAAAGGCTTTTATAGCTATATTATTCATAATTAAAGATTTAATGCAATAAGGAATTAAATAGAGTCTCAATATACAATGTAATATTTTATAAATCGCTCTAATGTTTCATACGAATCATGTATAATCCAATGCTAGAATTTTAGTTTACACAACCATCTAACCTTGACACCTTCACATAAGATGATACATATATAAATACACATGGAATAACATCTATCTAACTATTCAACTAATATGTGGAATGTTGAGAGTCATGAAACTATATTATGACCATATCATGATGTCAAATAAATCCATATATATCACTAAACTTGATGTCTCCACACGGATAATCACCATACATATGGGGTCACTATCACACACTATGAATCAATATTTATAACCTTAACACTATTGATGAGTTCATGTTTCTAAGTAATATAGGCAACACTACCAATTTATTGCTTGTGGCAACACATACAAACATAACATCACTTCTCACTACATGTGATACCTTGTACCATCTTCTAGAACATTTCCTCTCAAACAATCACATGAATTCTAGTTCTTTTGCAAGTTCTCATGCATTATTTTTCATGTTCCCAATAAAAATATCATCCAACATAGTTGCAAGTTCATCTTGAAATAAATTGTAGTTATTGACACAACATCAACATATTGAACCAACAAGCATGTTGTACCACATTGCCTATAACAACATTATCACATATAAATCGCCATGCATATTATACCACAACACTTGTAACTTCACCACATATTACCATATTGAAGTATATGGAAGAACTATGTTGAGACTCAACTTTCTATTGTCCTTTTTTCTTGAGTCACTTCCTTTTGTGTACCTATGAAATATGATCCCTCATCAATAACTAATTTGAGAAGTTTCCATAAGGTTCATCATGTTAAAAATTGTTGTTGGTTGTATTCCTCTCCCATGTCCTTAGTTTGTTACTCAAACTCAAAATCTAAAAGTTGGCTAAGTGCGAGCTTGTCTAGATTTTCCTTTTGGTGATTCCTATTTCCTCCTTTGTCCTTGACATGTTTCCTCTTTATGCCTTATTTATTTGTAAAAAGTGTGTCGATAGTTCCCATGGTTCTCAAAACAATGGGAACTTATGACAAGGTTCCTATTCCTAGTGTTTCCTCTTAGAAGTTAAGATTGCATTATTGACACTAGCAAAGGGATGCAAAAAGCTAAGTGTTATATTTTTTGGAGCTTCCCATGGTTCCCATAACCATGGGAACCTTTGATGATTTCCTAGTTCCAGTTCCACTGTTGATTAGCTAAAGGAACACAATGAACAAAGCTCAAATAGGTAAGGTGAAATTGAAAATAGGGGCTAAGTGTTGATGTTGCAAGTCTTTTTGGCTATCAAGGTTTTGGAGGCTTAATGGTGCATTTTCTTGTCAACCTACTCCACCAACTTTTATATTAGTGGAAAAAGTTATGGAACTGCCATAAATAGGTGTGATCATCCTACTTTAATTTGAAGTGCCTATTTTGGGTTGGATTGATCTTCAACCATGGATTTGAATGTGCTACAATGCAACGATAAGGCTTTGATGCCCTAGAGGTATTAAGCCACATTTTTGTTCTTTTTTAGGGAGGTTAGTTCTTTTGGTGGCAATTGGAGGCTATGTTGGTGTACAAGGATTTGTCTAAGGTTTAAACCATGCCAAGGAAATGAATCCATGACTCATGTGAAGGATAAAGTGTATTTGTATTATGTAGAGGATGTCTCCATATTGTTTGTATTTCTCCAGGGAAATCTTCACTATTATAAATTTTTCTCTTGTCACACTTGTTAACATGAATGCAATGAACATTTGACAATGTGACAATATTCTAATGTATTATAGGCATTGTAATAATCATTTGTTTGTTACACATGGATTAATGCAATTTAGTTTAGATTACTAAGCATGCTCTTGTGTAATGCTTGTAATTTTATGGCATATGTGCCCAAACCGAGTCTTCTATATTTTCTTCATTGTTTCCTTTCTTGCTATTTGTGACTATGCAACCCAATGAATAAGAATTGAGATCTACTCCACCTGACCAATCTCAAATCACTCAAATAAATAAGATATTAATCAATAGGGTAGGAGTAAGTCCTTCATTGCATTCATAACCTTGTGATATAACCAGGGATCTTTTAGTGAGCCTCAAATAATTAATTTCTTGTGGGTTATGATTGCATGAAATTATCAACTATATAGGAGTTTTGAGGCTATCAATTGTTCTTGGTTCAATGAAAATCTTTGGGACCAAGACATCAAGTGGGGTTTGGCTATCGTTATTTTTTCATCATTCATTTGGTGTGATTTTGATACTTGTTAAGGCATACCCCTGAGAATACCTTACCGAGTCTAAGTTGAGCTTGAAGTGTAGGAGATATATCCCACTCTTGTAGAGTTTTCCTTCAACTCTCCACAATTTGTTGATGAGTTGATTTCACTTGCATGATGATAACCTTGGCCTTGTGAGTGATATTTGGTTCTAGGAAGTAGAGCAACAATTTTGGGACCCAATAAACTCTTCCAATATAAAATGTTTGTACATGAATATCACATAAATTCCAACAATCTTTTGCCTTCTCTCTTCTCTCTTTTAGGAGAATTTTTTCTATGGTTTTTATTATTTTCTTCATTTATGAAGGAACTCTTTGTATATGAGTACCCAATATGACTTGGTTGCTAAGATCCATCATCATTTACCCACTTAAGTTGTACTTATGGAGGGCATTAATATATTGATGCATTGGTTTATTGTATTTTCATAGCTTTATCACACACACATGATAATATTGCTTAGGTAGGTTTCATCTCTTTGAGATGTGATATATTTTGTAGACATATTTCTATCTTTTGTGTCATTGTCTACTTGGTCTCCTCACTTAGTTTTCATTAGTTAGGACTCTTCATTAGGCATTTCCTATATACAATCATCTCATGGTTGAGTTTTTCTCAAGCCCTTATTATATTTTGTGCATTATTCTCTTTTTATTGGAACATCTTATGCATTTGTACAATATTGTGATTGATTATTTTCTTCTCTTTTTGTTTGGCTATTTTTTATCACCTATGTCCTAGGTCCACTTCTATGCTTCTTGATTCGTGCTCTTTGAACAAATCTTACACAAGTTAATGTGGGGGAAAAAAGTAAGGGTGAAAATTTCATACCTTGCTCTTTCTCCCTTCATTTTGGACTCATTTTTACTGGGTTTTCCTAATGCAAGAACTACTATACAAATAGAATGTTTCTACAAAAAAATGATAAATAACTCGAACTTAACTTAATCCAACCTTCATAAATACTTAAAGATTGATATTTATATTTGGTTTATCTATTTGCTTACTTGCCAAAATCAATGGGTGTGGAAATGACCTTAAAAGTTTTAAATTCAAGTGTAATTGTTGGCCCAAGTTGACTCCCTTTTTACTAGTTGTTACTTGTTGGATTGAGTGCCAAATGTGTGAATTTATGTGCTAGGGTTTTGTCTTAAAGGATAGACCCTAATCTATTTTGATTATCTTAAAACCATTAAAGCATCACTAACATTATCACTTGATCATTAAAGAACTCATTACATTATTAAATCACATTAACATCTATCCTTAGTGACATCAAGATATCTTGCACGACTCCTTACTATCTTTGATTCTTCTTCCAAAATTGTTAAATCAAAATCTCAATGTTTTACCAAAGGAGAAGATCTTTGCCAATCAAAATTCTAAAAGTGTTTGTCAATGCTACCTATTTTCTAGATACATGTTGTAGATATCACGGTGAATGGGTTTTAGGCGACTAGAAGCAAGTAGTTTATTTCCTTGCATATGCTTCATTTCCATAGTTATAAGGATTAGTTCCACATTCACATATATAAACCACGACAAAAATAACATGATCACCTATTTATCATAGTTTATTAAACATATATCTTATCCACATCACACTTTATTTTAAAAAAATGTACTTATACATCAATTATTAGTCATCACTAATTAATATTAATTACTTACATTGAGTCTATCACTCTACCTTAAATTATTTGAAAGGCTCCTTTTATTTCCATATATATATAATTTATTTTATGACATAAAAATCAATATTATTTTTTATTTTTTCAATTTCAATAATATTAAAACTAACTATTGAACCTCCATTTTGGGAAGTTGAGACTACACACCTATGTGGGGCTGCTTGAAAAGTTGAGACTAAAATTGGAAAGATAATTAAAAAAATTGTCGGGGATATTTCCAATTATAAACAAAATTGCCGGGGAGGGTTTAATTTTAAAAGAGAGGGGAGTTGGAAGTTTTAACGGCCAAGGGCTTCCCGGGGCTTGTTAACGACAAACATAACGACGACGTCACTTCAGCTAACAGCGCAGCGCCTTCCTTCTCTTCTCTTTGCTCTTTTAATTTCAGGTGGCCTTTCCTCTGCATTGCAGTTGTCCTGTCCTGGCTTCGTTCCACACACCTGTAGCAAAAACCAAGGAAATTCCTCATTCACATGACGCTTGTGGGAGACCAGCAGTGAAAAGAGGGGGGAGTTTAAACGGTAGGAGGTTGCGGGTGGCAGCTGGAGATAGTGTCGAAGAAGGCGAAGAAGAATGAAAAGTGGGAGTAGCAATGGCAAGGGGGATGAGCGCATAAAGGGACCGTGGTCGCCAGAGGAGGATGCGGTTCTCAGCAGGTTGGTGGAGAAATTTGGAGCTCGCAATTGGAGTCTCATAGCGAGGGGCATTCCTGGTCGCTCTGGAAAGTCATGCCGCCTTCGTTGGTGTAATCAGCTCAACCCAGGGGTCAAGCGCAAGCCTTTCACTGGTAATACTCGTTTTTCACTTAAAAGGAAAAAATATGTGGTGTTCTTTAACAGTGTATCAAATTTTGTGAAGATTTTTTGAGATTTAGTTGCCCAGTTTTTAGTTAATTTTTATTGATCCTTATTTTATTGATCTATTTTCTAAATATCGGTTCTAGTATTATCATTCACTGGTTATACTTAGATCTTTTCATATACATTTATAATATAACTTATTCAAATTCAATTGTTTAATTTTAAGTCCAATTTCATTCATCCATATTTCATGAATAGTTGTTCCGACTTCCCCAAACCCCATCTCTCACTTATTTGAAACCCACTTTTCATCTAGGATTCCAAACTATAACTTTACTGAACTGCTTCACCCTTCCAACTACCGCCCTTTTGTGGTTCTGGGTGTGACTTGTTTTTCTTCAACATCACAATTTTAAATTTTTTTTTGGTGCCGATCTTAATACAAATAATCTCTCTTGTTGCCTTTCTACCACAATGATTTCTTTTCCGATGGAGTTTGTACAAATAAGTTAATGGGTGCCCTTATTTCTTGGATATCATACTAATCATGCAAGTGCTTTTTCCACTCGCCTCATTGATTTGAATCTTTTCTTCTATTGGCGCGTTTTTTTCATTTCTATCCTTTGATCATTTTTTCTGTTATATTTTGTTTAATAAGCCACTCTGTTGGTGATAAGTACGCCAAGAGCAGCCATCAAAGCGGGTGTGAGGTGCAAGAGCAAACATGCACAACTTAACCGAGATTTAAGGTCTCGAAAGTGAAGTAGGAGTTGGTTTGCAAAGAGTTAGGATGAACTCAGCTTCCCATGTAATATTGCTATAAATAAAAAAGCTTCTTCCTGAGAAGAGAAAAAGAATCTTGCATACTGTGAAGAAATTGCCTCACAATCTTCTCACATCGTTTAATTCATTCAGATATGTTATACATGATATATGTATATGCATTTTTGGTAAGGACAACTTGGAAAGCTGCTAGGCATAGAAGGTTTCTGGGAGGAACGGGCCCTACTACAAGCTCATTTGTTTGCCAAGTTATGGCTCGCTTTGTTTCTGTGTGGTGATTTGAACTTTGGCTACTCTCTTTATGATTGCACCAGCTTACCATTATTCCACAACTTTTTGAAACAATCCATTCACATTTCAATCTCCTTCCTTTTTCTTTAATGTATTCAGATTACATTCTTCTCCGTTTCTATTTAATTTAATCAGTTTTCAATCACCACTGATTTTGTTTAATTTATTCAGATTCCAATCTCCTCTGTTGCTAGTTACCTTTAGTTTAGTTTATAAAGGATCAATGTAAATATTGGTTAATCGTTGGCACATGGATTTACATGTGTACTTATGCTATATGATCTGCTTTAATATCCATGTTCATGCACTCCACCACGAATAATGCAATCTTACCTATTAATCTGGATTAGGATATGTGATAGTCATTGTGGGAAAGTTTTCTTTGTAGGGTTTATATGTGAGAGGATTGTGTATAGTTTCATATGTCAACATTTGATGAGTGAAACAAATGCACTTCGACTATACTAGGCAGCTTTGTTGTGCTAAATCTTAATTTCTTAATTTTTTTGTATTGAAGCTTTAATGCTTGTATGATCTGAAATAAATTGGTAATTCATTGGACAATACACTGGTTGAGGAACTCAATGTATTATATGCAACAAGTGAACAAAACTTTGATGAAACAAATAGGATCGCAATCACTAAACAGCTTGAACAAATTAGATTGTTATTTCAAATTTCAATTGAGAACTCATACAAAATGGGCATACGCTTTAGGAGAGATGTATGGCTTCTACTTTGATTACATGCTTTGAATATAGCTAATATATAGTTTTACAAAAATATAAAACTTACTAAAATTAGTAAATTATTGTTTTTAGTGAGAAGCAAGGTGTCGCCACATTTCGTAGTGATCTTTGTCTTCCTTGGAAGTTGAAACAGAGAGCTAAATAACGATGGACTTACTAGAAAACAGAAAAAGTTTGGAGTTATTCAATTTTGGTACTGACATTTGTTGAGGTCATAATTCTTAGCTCATTACTCACAATACCAAGTTCATACATGTGTTGGAATTTTGGAAAATTAGGTCATAAACTTATCAATTTAGGTTTGGATCAACTTGCCAAATTATGAATTGAAAAGCTTAAAAAATGCAAACTACAAAAATTCAAAAATAAAATAAAAATGGTTCTTTTGAGAAATTTTCAAAATGTCCGAAACCTCCACTCAGGTTATTTGAGATGGTTTTTTGATCATTCATCTCTCCTTAAGAAGCAGTGGGATCCATTACTTCTCAGTGGGATCGATTACTTCTAGCTTCTGCATTAGATGAAGAAACTTTTGATGAATTTGGTTCCTGGTGAATGACATTTCCTGCTGCAGAAGTTACCTTGCCTTCAATACCTGATAGAGTGGGATCTGTTGATTCTTCATTCCTTGACAAATGTATAAACGATTTGATTTGTAGGAATGAGAGTGGTAGTGTTTGGGTTTAGTTCTATGCTGCATTCAACATTTGATGTTTTCAATATTGGTGTAAGGTATGTTGCAGTAACTTTGCATTGAAAATTGGGTGCAACTTGAGATAGTATAGCAAATTGAGTTGAAAGGCTTTATCAACCACCTGCATTGTAGTAACAAGTTGACCATATTGCAAAGCCTTGAGTTTCTTGTTTGGTCTTGAGGCTGTTCTTTTTGAAGGTGCAACCATACCTTGTTTCTCACTTGGAACTAGTGAGAGACATGATGCTGATCATGTTGTTGCTTGTGCTTTTTACTAGTTCGCTGAAAGATCTTGTGAACCTACTATTGAATGTGTCGAATCCTTTCAGCATATCTAGTAGCTTTAAAACAATTCTTTTTTAGCATGTGGTGATGTCTCATCCAACATGATAGGTAGTGCTACTCAATGGATGTGCCAATGGGAAATTGAGGCAAACTTGGAATGGTTTGTGTCCTTTGGATCCACAAAGAATAGTTGTATTGGACATATGGCAATTTCTCATCAAATGTGTTGATATGCTTTGAGTGATACATTCAAAGAATGTGTACAATCATGCAGTTGACAACCTTTGTTTTCTCATCTGTCTATGGATGAAATGTTGTGGATTTTGTCATTTTTGTGTACATCATAGACCACAAGAAAAACCAAAATTGGCTAAGAAACCTAATGCTCCTATCTGGTACAACAGTTTGGGGTAAGCCAAAATGGACCAATGCGTTTTCAAAGAACATCCTACAAATTTGTTTTGTAGAAACCCCATTCTTGAAGGGTGTCATAACAACCATCTTTGAGAACTTGTCAACCACATCATATAGACAATCATGACCATTATTATTTGTAGGAAGACTCAACATAAAATCCAGTGTAATAGTTGTTGAGGCTTGTCTGGAATTGGCAGGGGTATGCACAGGCCCTCTTTTTGATTGGTTGGCTTTGCAAATTATTAGTTGTGAAATATTTGATGTAGAGAGCAACATCATCATGTAATTTTGGCCAATGGTAATACTTTTGAACTATTGTCTTCTCTGCTCTAAAGTGACTTGTAAGCCAACTGTAGTGAGCTTCTACAATGATCTTTTGATATTCCTTAATTGTAACATAGTTGTGCCCCATGTGATATAGAAGTCCATTCTCCATGTGATAATTAGGATGTTGTTTCCCAATTGCTAATCCTTGATACATGTTAGAGAGGTTAGGATCTTTGAGGTACAATTAGGGCCACTTTGATGTCTCATGCCAATAGGAGTATAGGATTGCCGTTAGTGATGCAATTGGAGGTCGACTTGGGCAATCAACAACCTTGTTGATGCTCCTTTTCTTGTGTCAAATTTTGAGATGGAATTGTTAGAGACATAGTTTGAGGACTCACCGAGTCCTGGAAAAGACTCTTGGGACTCCCGAGTCCTAGGGCTTGCCAAGTCGACTCGCCAGGGACTCTCGAGCCGAGTCCTAGAGAGTCTAGGCTAGGACTCCCGAGTCTTGGTGAGTGAATCGCGTGAGTCCTAGAATCGGACTCCCGAGTCCCAACTTAGGACTCTTGGCATCGCCTGGAAATAATGAGTATGAATGTTTAAAACTTGTTTTTTGTTTGTTTTTTTCATTTGAAAATTTGAAACTATGAGTATGAATGATGAAATTTCAAATATTGAGTGTTTGAAGATCATATAACATGTGTAATATTTGAATTATGAGAAATTGATAATCAAATTAGGTTCTTATGTTCTCTAACTGCATTAATTTATTTTTGTTTTTTTTGTAAAACTATGGTTTTCTTCTTTGCCGAGTCCTAGCCGAGTTTTTTACTGAGTCCGTGTTGAGTCTCAAGTCCGAGTCCTATTTTGGGCTGCCGAGTCCGCACTGAGTCCGAGTTTTCCAACTTTGGTTAGAGATATGTGAGCCACCTTTGCTGTTGGTCAATTTATGACTTGCCTTGAGTTTGTTTGAATTATGGAGGTTTGTATTTGTGTGGATAATGGTCTTCTTTCCTAATATATATAATGCTTCCATTGTTTGTAGGCATGGATAGTGGCATAAAGCTCTTTGTCATATTTTGGATACTTGTGCATTGTGTTAGAAGAGGTCTCACTATTGTAGGGAACATAATGCCATGTTGAGTGAGAACCACTCCTAATGTATGCTCTAAAGCTTCTATAGCGACCTCAAAAAGTTGTAGGTGAAGAAAAATACGAACCACTTTTGAACTTAGCCTCTATTGCAATTGTGTGAATGACCATTGTTGTACCTTTTTCCATACGAACTTTGCTTTGTTTCCCCATTTCGTTGTTTGGTTTAGAGGCCACACATTGTGAGAGAATACGAGCACGAACCTTCACTAGAAGTTGGCTAGACTCAAGAAGCTCCTAAGTTTTGTGAGAGTTTTTTAGGGCCAACTACTCTTTTTTAATAATCTAAATCTTCTTTGATTTGACACTACGCTATCTTTGTTGATTATGTAGCAAAGGCACTAGGTTCTCTCCATTTTGAAAGAATAGTTCTCCACATAGTGCTTATGTTAGCATAGGGTTGAAAGAACTTGTTAAACATGTTGAAGGTGCTCTTCCCATGTCTTACTGAATATGAGGTTATCTAAGAAGTTGACTACACAAGAATCAATGAAATGCCCAAGGACGCAGGTCATCCTTTGCATAAAAGTGGTAGGTGCATTGGTTATATCAAAGGGCATGACCGAGCACTTGACCCTCATTGGATTCAAGGGAAATTTTCCACAAATTAGCTAGTTCAAGAGAACCCTAATGATATTCTAATTTTAGATTTATTTTTGTGAAAATTTTTGCACCTTTGTGTTGGTCCAAGAGGGCATCAATCAAAGGGATTTAGTACCTATTCTTGACAGTGATCTTGTTTAGGGAATGATTGTCAATGTAGAGTTGCCATGACCCATCCTTTTTTCTAGCGAATAAAATTGAACCTCGACAAGGTGAGGCACTTGGTCAAATGTGGTCTTTTTGTATCAAATCCTGAATTTCGTGCTTGATTTCAGATTTCATCATTTTCTACAACTAATTGCTTATATAGTGGCTTGTTTAGCAATGGCATGCTAGTGACGAGATCTATTGAATGCTTTGGTTGGCAATGTAGAGGTATTTGTGTTGGCAAAATGAACACATCTTTGTATCTTGTTAAATATAATTTAATTTTGATGTAACGACCACACTTGTATGTTAAATTTAAAACTTTAGATTTCAACCATAAAGTAAGAACAATGCCATAATGATAAAATTTTTCTTTTCAATTACATAAACATGATACATCTTTTGCAACTTTTATCTATTTCATTTCAAATGAATTTACAAAGTAAAGAAGAATATTATACATACATAGCCCGTAGGCTTTTGGCACCAATAGAAGTAAGAAGGTCTAGGAGTCCGTCCTGTCAAGTCTTGGATCATCGGTTAGTTGTTGAGGAGGAGAAACATCACTCGGGCGTTTTTCCGCCAACCACGGACTTATAATGCGGTCCCCCACACGATCATTTTGCAATGAACGGCCCTCCCTTCGAAGAAGATATTGGTTGGGTAACCTTTAACGACTACCAACTGGACATAGTGTTGTGATCCTACAAAGCTAGATTCTGTGCATCCGGCAACTCTCGATCTAGGATGTATTTCAGGATCACGGTGAACTGACAGTGTAGTACTACAACTAAATGGTTCCTTACAATACTTTGGCCAAAGTGTTTACGTCCAATGAAGAACATAGGTCATTTGTCACATACACTAGCCAGGTTCAACTTGACTTGAGGCTATCTTACCCTACGCGTAGGTTGGTCTATCGGGGTAGTCCGTACCCTAGACTTCCTACAACAATCTAGCTACTAGAATGGAGATCATTTTAATAAGTACCTACAACTAACTCCCTTATATAGGATACTCTCATCCTAGGAGATTCATTAACTTGACTAAGTTAACTAGTATCTAGTTGTAACTTGAAGCTTATTAAATACTCTCGACTTATTCCTAGTATTTACTAGCTATGTACAAGCATATACTCCATATATGGAGTCAATACAATTATGCAGTTTTCTTTTCGATGCCTAGTGTAATCCGTACACTAATGAATGCAAAACTAATAGAAGAGAATGTGCAAAAATCAACCTATTTCATAAATTATCTTTTGTTGATAAACATTTGTCCTTTTGATATTTATTTCTAAGAACACCAATCTTCTCTCTCTTTTCATTTAAATCAAAAGACATGAATCAGACTTAATTTTGAACACAGAAACAGCAGTAAGCATAATTAAGACAAGATTTAACATGCCTGTTACAAGCTTCCTTCAGTTGGTTGAATTAAGAGAATGCTTCTTCTCCAGTATACCACCAACAGGACTTCCAGCTGGCTCTGTTAGTGAATTCCCAACTCAGCAATTTGACAGATCCAAGCTGCTGTTCTCAGACTCTGAGAGTGCTTCTTTCAACACAAACAGAATACCTCCCTTAACAAACTAAAGACTAGAGTCTTTCTTAACTAATGTTGAATACCCAAACAATGCTCTCAAATTGATAAATTCCTTCTTAACAGAAAAATGCTCTGCACTCTTGATTGAACAGAACGAATTACTGATTTGTATTTTTGTGTGTTTTACAGTGAACAATCGCAGGCTTTATATAGTGTTGGAAACTTAACTGTTTCCCCTTTTTATGCTGCCAGTGCTGCCAACGGAGCTTGGAAAGCTTCAAAGGAGAAACGTGTTGCTCAGTGGAGAGGATTTCGACCTCCATTAACTGACAGCAGTGAGATATTATCATTTCAAACCCACAACCAAAAGCATTGCATACAAACTGTTTGACAAAATTACAAGGCAGTAAATTAAAGAAATTAAGGTCAGTTTGGGCAAGGCTCATTTCATGCAAGAGATCAAGGAACATTGTAACCAGCTAGATCAAGCAAAGAGGCAAAGAGAGTCACACCTTAGATCTCTGTTTCTTCCAAGGGAAGAATGCATAGTGGGGGAGCAAGCAAAGGAAAACAAACAAGAAGAGTATGTAGATTTGGGTGGACAAGCGGAAAGGTATGATTCATAATTTTTTTGTTCATATACCTGATTTGCATCATGAGTTACCTTTGTTTGAGGGCCCTTTGAAGGCCCAAACCCTAGAGGAGGTTAGAGTAGTTAAGCACAAAGAGGGAGTCATAAGTGATTCAGTTTGTGGTAATTCATTGGTCTCTTTTGAAGATGAAGAGTTGGTTAATGACGAAGTGCAACCCTATCATCATATTGATTCTTTGGTAGCATGGGAGGCTGCCCTATTTCAGAGATTTGTGATCCATGTCATAGAGACACTTGTCTTTGTTGGGCATACTTGGGAGCTGAAGCTGAACCTTGACACACGGTATGGAGGTATTGCTATAATGTTTGGTTTTGAGTTACTAATGCTTGTATTCTAGCTGGACTATGTTATAGGGATTGGAAGAAAGCATGAAGATCTTGGTGTTCTTGCCCTAGTTCATGAGGATCTACTCCATACTTTGCTAAGAGATGGCTGTTCTACCTTATTGTACATGGAAATCCTATAGGATACTTGGAGGACAGCAGCTGTTTGGGTGTTTTGAAGAGGTTTGGATCATCTCTTCATCATTGGGGGATGGCATATGGATGATACTCTATCATCATATGACATTGGCGATGGTGTTTGCACTCACTTGAGTATGATTTTTAGTTGGGAGGTTGCTGTTCTGTTCTACATCAACAACCTAGGAGGGGTGATTACATATTTTCTTGCACTTGTGAGGGGTGCACTACACATCCACCGAAGATCTACAGGGGTTGGGGAGTTGTTTGGTGTTAGCACTTTGAGATGCTCGTATCTTTTCATGTTTGCTAGATGTGGTGTTATCAAAATTTAGGATCCAGGTGGTGGTATGCTTATCATTGCATAAGGACAATCAATCTCGGGAAGGGAGGACTATAATGTCCCCTTTTTCAGAGTGATCATAGGAGAAGACCTAATTGCGCACCTCAGGATTTTTGGAATGCAAATTGAGTATTGGAGCTGACTTGGTATATTTTTATAATATTTATTGATGGGTCAAAAATATTTAATTATTTTTCTTGGATGAGAAGCGACCCATTTGGGGTTTTGATGTGGGCAAAAATGAGTGAAAAAAGAATATTTTATTATTTTTTATTTTTGGTGCTCAAGGAGGTTAAAATAATATTTAAAATTGAATTTTGGCACCTAAATAATTTTATAATTTTTATGGGGTTGGGCGACCCCTTTTGGGGAGTTCTAAGGTGGGAAAACATAATTAAAAATAATATTTTGAATTTTGGGAAAAGTGCGCCCAAGTTGAGAAGTTAAAAAAGAAATAAAAATCAAATTTGAAAAAGGGAAATTGGCGCCCAAATTCGGTTGGCTAATTTGGAGGGATAAGGAGAAGTTGATATATATACAAGTTCATTGTGGAGACTTTTTATCATTGTGCATATTTCTTCAGTTTTGATCAGCAATTTATTGCAGCTATTCCAAGGACAAAAACCCTTGCGAATTGTGGGTGAGTTGGATGAAAACCTAGCTCATCATTGGAGGACTTCATGACGGAGGTCTACTTGTGCTTCAATGGCATTTTGTGATGGATTTCATGCTCAGATTTTCAAATCAGACTAGGCGACTTGTTGAGGGCAGATTTGGTGACATTTTGCCTAGGGTTTCATCCTAGAGTGGGGTGCCCAAGTTGGAAGTGGTGCGATGTGCTTTTGGAGAGGCAATTTTGGCATTTTGGTGAGCTTTCAAGGGTTGCAAACCCTCACCTACACACCAGCAGGCCAGTGCATCAACTTTGGTAGTGTTTGGAGGCATTTTCATCAATATTTTGCATTCATCTTTGCATATTTTCATAGCTGGAGTAGTTGGCCCAGCTAGGGTTTGTGGAGCAACATTTCATACGCTTTTTTGGCATGTAACTAGGGTTAATTCATATCAGCCAACTTCTGAAAAATTTCTGGGCATGTTGAGCCCATTTTTGTGGTGTAATTGCATGGTCATTAGATCTGATTTTGTAGCAGCAGATTGGACAAACTGATAGTCAGATTTATTGTGTGTTTGGATGGTCATATTGTTGTTTCATATTGCTGGTTACATTCATACTTGAAGATAGATATATTTGCTATGTCATTTGAAGCATTCTTGGAGAAATATATGTTGGTGTTCATCTTTGTTTGAAACCAGAAATTTTATATCAGAAGTTAGGGTTTGAGCAAAAAAATTGAAGTGCAGAAATTAGGGTAGAAAATTGAGTTTCAAAAATCAAAATTAAGGTCAATATCCTACGTGGGATATTTCAAATAAACCCAAGAGGGATAAAGGCAATAATGTAAAGGACAAAATCCAAGAAGGGTAAAAGAAAATAAGTGTTGGAAAATTCTGAAAGGTATAATGATAGTAAACTTTAAATGATCAAATTAGCAAAAATGTGATGGAAGAAGGTTTGTTTGATTGCTATATGGAGGATTGCATGGTAGATCTAAGTGAGCAGTTTAAAGATATATCATAGCTCACAAGTGTTTGAAATGAGCACATGTTTTAGTGATGATGTCCTAAATTCCTTTTTCTAGTTGGTGTGCCTTCAATGGTTAGAGAGGTCTTGGTTAGTTCTTGTTAAATGTTAGATGTCGAGGAAGGTTGAGATGCCCCCAATTTTGGAGTGGATGGAAATTTGAATCTTTGAAATGAAATTTGTTTATATGTTTAATATTGAAATGCTTAGACTCTACATTCTTTCATATAATGGATGGTTGAATGGTGCCAACAATGCTCGATATTTCTTCTAGAAAATGTAGTTGTGGGACGAGAGTGCCCTACTAGGGAATTTGAAGCATGCTCCAATGTAGGGCTTCTTGCTAAGTGGCATTAATAAGGTTGACAATTAGTATGGATGGGATTATAGAGGGTTTTCTCTCAATATTGGGGAGAATAATGATGCATGTCTTGACTTTGATGATGTTTGTGGTGGTTAGAAATGATGATGGTTTGAATATTTTCTAAATCTAGGCTTTGTTGATGGGTATTATATTTTGAACATAACTAACAATGGTTGGTGAAGTTTGAGCATCACAGACTATGGATAGGGAAGGTCTTAAATAGTTTGATGATTTATCTAATGTATTTGCATGACTTGCATTTGACATGTTTGATCTAAATTTTATGGATAGGGAAGGTCTTAAATAGTTTGATGATTTATCTAATGTATTTACATGACTTGCATTTGACATGTTTGATCTAAATTTTAAATATTTAGGCTTGGTTGTAATGAAGGTAGAGTAGTCAAAAGTTGATCTTTATTGCTACATGGGGGAATAGGCTCAACTATACAAATGTGACAATTGAATTTTTTTGTTGCTTTAGCTTTTTGAGGTTGTCATTGATTGGTTGGTCAATAGTTTTATTGGGCATGATTAATGGTTGTTTTGAGGATTGTTAGGGAAAGGGTTCTAGTGAGTCATTGATTAATTGGATCCAAGGGTGGTTGAGTTGGGTAAGTTGTTTGAGCTGTCCTTTCTCATGTTGATTGGGGGAAATGCCATGATATTCTTGAGATTCTCTAGTTTAGCTTTTAAAATTTGTGTTGCTCAGATTTGTCTCTCTTATCATTGCTTCATATAAGAATATTCTCCTAACATGAACATGAGTGCGAGAGAAAATTTCAACAATCTTTATGGGAATGCCCCCAATTGCGTCATAACACATGGGTGCCAACTCAAGGCATGAAATAGGATTTCTAGATGATAGTGATCCTTTGAATTCTTCAAAGCCTAAAGGTCTAAAAAGATATTGTTGTTTTGGTTGACGTTGAACATTATTTTGAGCATATTGACATTGTTGAAGGAGAGATGACTCTCTTTTATGGTTGTTAGGAAGTTATAAACTTGGTTGAGAGGTGCCATTTGACTTAGGTTTAACATTGGGGTTATTTGTAAAAAGATTATGGGGTTGGCTCATGTGCTGGCTTAGAGGTGCTGATCATGGATGATAAAAGTGAAAGAAAATAGAGGATGAATTTATAAAAACATAGGGGAAAGCAAAGATGTCCTAGTCTAAGGGATGGTAAGATTTCTATCGAGTTCACTAATTATGTATAGACTAAGATAAAGTCACTAAATGTCAACCGCTAAATAGGGGAAAGGTAGAAGATCTATATTAGTGGACAAAGTATTGCAAGGTGTGTGCCCTTCATCTCCTTGTGCTGTGCAGCGCAGCGCTCGGGTTCGTGACATGTCTTAACCGCCACCCGTGGATTCATTAACTCTGGCCGTTGTATCGGGCATTAACAGGTCGATCTTTTGGTGCAACGACAACTGCCTTTGCAACAATTGGTATTAGAGCCTGGGTCACGGGTTCGAACCCCTTGCTTGCGCGGGGGGGGATTGTTGCAAGGTGTGCGCCATTGGTATCCTTGTGTTGTGCAGCGCAACGCTTGTGTTCGTGACATGGCTTAACCGCCTCCCGTGGATTCATTAACTCTGGCAGTTGTATCGGGCATTAACAGGTCAATCTTTTGGTGCAACGACCATTGCCTTTGCAACACAAAGGACAATATGTATAGGATAACAATGAGTATTTAAACTAGAGGCTGTATGTAGGACAATACTGGTGGAAATAAGGTAATGACAACATGCAAGATAACAAATAATACAATGTAATAAAGCATGTAATTTAATCAATTTTGTGTAAATAGAGGAGATAGGGTAGATGAATACTAACTTGGGTTGACTTGTTGGTACATTAACCTCCCCCTTGGTTTAAGCACTTGTTGAGAGGTGGTTCTATGTAAAGTCAAGATGCATAGTAGAAACCCAAGTACTATAGTAGGGGACCCCTAATACTTGGTGTACATTGTTGGTGAATTTGCTATTCTTGAATCTTCAAGATCTTGTGTGAAACTTGTCTTCCTTTTGTGAAGTTCTCTTTACTCTAGAACATCTAGGATCTCCTAAGGGTGGTGTGCCTAGTGTGAGCTAAGGGGAGAGAAAATTGTTCCATTCTTTTGGAAATGTCATTAAGAAGCCTATATCTATGGTCCATGTCCATAAAAATATCATTTCCTTACAGTCAACTTGGTTCTTATGGGGTCTAGAGGGGCATATTTATGAGATAAATATTGTAGTATAAGATTATTCTTTATGTATTAACATTTTATATTCTTGTACATTATCTTATAAATATTCTAGTATAATATTTGCAAGTGGTTTTACATCTCTAGAAGCTATAATAAAGAAGATAGTTCTAGAGTACCTCTTTAGATTTAGATTTAGACATTTTTTTAGTAATTTAGGGTTTTAAGGTTACATGGTGTTTATCTAGAGGACAATTAGGGGTCATTATGAGGGAGACACCTATGGAAGGCAATGAATTAGAACTCATTTTTTGATAATGCATCTCAAGTCAACTTGTATCAACCCTAAATGTTGGAGGTTAATGAGGTGTCAATGGATCTCAACAAAGAAATTTTTAGTAAAGTCATTTTAAGGTGTATACAAACTCATTGTGATTGGTAACATTGATTGGATACATTAGGCTCTTACTGTTAGGAGTATGTTAATTGTCCTAAGTGGGTTACTATTGTCCTTGAAGAAGCAAAGGGAGATAGAAGAACATGAATGCATCATGGAAGACAAAGTTGGAAATAACGTTCCAATTATATTGTCATGACTTAAGTTTTGGGTACACGTGAAATTCAAGGACAAAGAAATTGGAGAAGGCAAAGCTGATTCTCTACTTCATATTTGGGAAAAAAATGATTAGTTTACCAAATTATGGCAGTTGCTTGGGCTGTTATATATTGTCATTAGGGGGATTTTTAGGTCTCTCTTCTTTCAAATGGTTTGGATTGTAAACACAACATTCCTTTGGTTCTCCAAGTTGTGCTTTGGTGGAAATGCTAGGAGTGTAAAACCCACCTTGTTGACACCCTTGCATTGTTGATACTTTTGGTATCCCATTGGGTTATTTGTACCTTGTAGGTGTAACTTGCATACATAAAGTTGTACCTTGCATTTCTAATTTGCACTATTTGTATTTTAGTTAGAGCCTTGATGGGTCAGCGTACCCTAACTTTTTGAGAGGTCTATAAATAGAGACAGTGCCTCCCACCTTTCCAATAATTTAGAATCATTTCATTACTTTTTGTATCCATTTTATGAAGTGATTAATTCTTTGGTATCTCTTGACATCACTACACATTGGTGTTCTTTCTTGTGCTAATGGAGTTAATTATTTGCTTGATTATGGACATGTGTGATTATTTTCACACTACTTTTGAATGTAGAGGAGTAAATGCAATTGTTTTATTTTCATTTGGAAACCATGGTCCCATTTGCAACACTTATGTGGGTTGAACCTACTGTAGGAATTGCTTCGAAGCCGAATGGCAAGGTCTAGAGTAATAAGCAAACTTGCTGACATAGTTTCTTTGCTAATCACTATAGAGGCACTCAAAGTATTTTGATTTTCCTTGTGTTATTAAGTGGAACAAGTTGGAGCTCAATGTTTTATCTCCATGGATTTTTTTTGAAGCAACTCATGATTTGTGGCTATTGGTTTCAAGTTTGACGTTTAACCTTAGATCAATTTAAGAAAATATGAGCGAGTTTCTTTTTAGTTTCTATCAGTTTTAGCATGTACTTATGTGGGGTATAATTGAGGAAACATTAAGATCCATTATTTTGAAGGGTGATAATGTAGTACACTCCTCTACTTGGGAGGTGAAAGTAGGAGAAACTGTTCTTGTTTAATGACCAAGGAAATAAAGGAATGAAACTATGAAAGATCTCATCAATCCATACAATATATGTTCATATTAACATTTTTTCTTGATATATCTATTGTATTATCAGCTATGGCCATTACACCTAGGAGCTATCTTTTTTTGAGTTTATGGGATGGGGGTGTGGGATGGCAAAAATTTCTTGAATTTTGAGGACACCAAAGGGACACTGAATTTAACTATGCCTTCATAGATAAAGATAAATTTAGAAAAAAACATATTTTAAATTTTCAATTATATAATTAAACTTTAAACATCATGAAATCTTGAAAGCTCTCATCAATTCATACAATACATGTTCATATTAATAGTTTTTCCCGATAAATTGGTTGTATTATTGTCTATGGTCATCACACCTAGAAGCTATGTTTCTCTAAGTTTTTGGGATGAGGATACAATGTTTGGCGTGGCAAAAATTTCTTGAATTTTGATGACACCAAAGAGACGCCAAATTTAACTAATATGTATACCTTTATGAATAAAAGTAAATTTAGAAAAACATATTTTTATATTTTTCAATTATATAATTAAACTTTAAACATCATTTAAGCCTGATAAATAGTTAAAATTCAAATATTGATGACATCTAGCATCGAGCATCGAGCATCGAACATCAAACAATGAAAATTCGCATTGATCACTAACAATTAAAATCTAAAATTGAGTGATGCCCTTGAAAGGGTTAAGAGATAATAACTTAGGGGCTATTACATCAATCTTAAATTCAGAAAGGAGCAAAGAAAAGAAGATAGGTACAGAAATGTGGTTTGGCAGCCCCCCTCCCTCAGGCTTTGTTAAGCTAAAATTTGATGGGGCTTTCCACAGGAACCTTGTGTTGGCTGGGGCTGGATTTGTTCTCTGACAAGAAGATGGAATTTTTCTTCATGGCAGTTCACTATATCTTGGGCACAAGATGAATAATGAAGTAGAATGGGAAGGTGTAGTGGCTGTTGTCAAGTGGAGTGCAGAATCTTACAGTGGAAGGGGACTCGCTTATTGTTATTAATGTTTTGAATATGGGTAGTCGCCCTAATTGGAAGCCTGGAAGATATCTAGAGGAGACATTCTTAACTGTTTACATTTCAAGGAGTTAGCATACTCTCTTTGTAGAAGAATTGCTACTTTAGTATTAGATTATCTAGTTAATTATGGCGTAGATATGGAGTCTTTACTGCATTTTATAGCTATCACCTTTCATGAGGTAAACATGGAAGGTTTTTAAATTTTATCTCCCCTTAATTCTTTTGCTTAGGGGCCCCATTAAGGGGTCTGAATTAAGAATGCCAACGGGTTTAATATCCAACATTTAAATTAAGTACCTGCACTATTGTATAGAGGCTCATGTGGTAATATTATCATCAAAGCTAGAATGTGTTTCTTCATGGGAAGGAAGTATTTTTTTTGGCATGTGGTGGAGGAATTTCATTGCACATTGGCTTGGGTGGATTTCAAAATTCTAGCACTTGGGAACTACTTTGGCTTTGTGTTTGTGGGCTCTATATTACTTTGCTATAGTCATGGCCTGCAAGAGGAGCTTTGGCAAAGGTAGGGATCCTTTGTAGAAGGGTCATGAGGTAGACTGAAGGTTGAAACGAATGTTTGCTTGAAGCAAGATGGGAGCACCAGGGTTTATTAAGGGTGTTCTTAGTAAATAGGGATTGGACTTCATGGGGAGCTAAATTCGAAGCTTCAACTGCAGATTTTATATCAAAATTGGCTAGGGATGTACCCAATGTAGGGCTGCAACTTTGTTTGCTATGTTTGTTCTTACTAAACCAATTTGGTGATGTGATGATGGTGGTGGAGGAGTTTGGCAAGAAACAAAGCGGAGCGTAGGTGGGAGAGTTGGTGGGTTGGGGAAGCAAAAGAGATTTTGGCATGAATCATTGGGGAGATGTTATAAAAAATGGATGATGTGCTTGACCTGAAATGTGCTATTATTTTTACATTCATTACTCTCCACAACGTAAATTCCACAATCCTCTTTGTGATGAAGAAAAGGAGCCTTATGCTTAGAGGAGTGTCTTTTGAAAATATTACCAAAAGACTTATTTTTATTTTTCTGTTTTCTCATCTTTTCCTGCTAAGTTTTCTTTCTTTTTTTTTTTTTTTTTCCCTTTCACTTGATCACATTTTGGACACAAGTGAGGTTAATGCATAAATATGTTGATGTGTTGAAGGATAGGGAGGCAAATGAATAACAACCTTCTTCATGCAGTTCCAGCAAATGAAACCTAGACTTCAGCGAATTCAACACAATATGAAACAAACAATAAATTAAGTTTCAGATCTGATTTGTTCTAGGAACCACATACACATGATTTCAATGAAACATAACAAGATGGGAACAAGATATTGTTGATTTTATTGATCAGATATTTTGAGAATGATTATAAAGATCTAGGGAAATTTTGGCAGTGTTTTCGCCTACAAAATCACACTTTTTAACCTACAAGAACTCCCACAACCCTATCAACACCTGCGAAACACAATAACTGACATCCAACAACCCATAGGCTAACTCTGAGCTCCCAAAACTTCCAAAACAATGAAGATCACCACTAGTCTTCAACCTGCAATACAATCCTATGGAAGCAAGCATTCTTCAATCCGTACTTATGTTTTTTATGCCTTTCCCTCCACATATGGTACCAAAATCAGGAGAGGATTCAAATGCATAAACACGTACCCACATGCAAATGGGTCTGTTATGTTCCAAAGTAGACTTGGAGTAGTCATAGATGCCTTCAACAAGTAACTCCCCATGCATTATAGATGCTCTTACAAGTAATAATGACTGTCATAGGTAACCTCCCTCATGAAGAGGTGTCATAAACACATTGTCAACTTACAAACAAGTGTCATTTGGAATCTCCAAGGTCCCTGCCAAAGTGGGATGTCCAAAATGAGAGGGAAACAATGTTGAATTTGAAAATTGACTTTCACACCAAGGAACCCAAGCTTAGCACAAAGTCAAACAAATCACAATTCAACAGAAAATATTTTTGGTGATATTGATTGCTTGAACCCTCTGATGCTCCTGCAACATATGTGAAATGAAGTTACCATATTAATAATTTGGAAGGTACCTTGATAATGGCTCAAGAGTTCCTCAGTCTCCCCTACATTTAGTAGTTGAGTTTGCTACTGCCTTCAGCTGATCCATTTTTGTATGTTCTTGGAAATGAATGGGATGAGTAAAATCGGGATAGAATGAATCAAAAGCTAGAAATGATACAACTATACTGAAAGCATATAGGGAATATAAGTTTTTATTTGTTACATTTCTTGTTTGTTCTGCTGTCGTCTCTTTTTTTGGAGGATAATACTACATAAATGGCTGCTGGGATAAAAATGATATTAATGTTGCCCGTGGTGGAATGGTAGGAATATAAAATATGATTACTACCTAAACAATAGAGAAGAATGCTTTCAGTTTTTATTTTTTAAAATTTGTCAATATAAATATGCAATGAGAATGTTGTGAATGAATATATAAAAGGAAAAGAGAAGACGAAGGTTAAAGAACCAGAGATATGCAGCTTCGTGTGCAGACAGATCTCCTACCTACTTATAGGTTTAAGATCCAATGAGAAATCAGAAAACTATATCTTTACTGTTTGTTTATATAACAAGCTGCATTGTATAAGTCCATAACAATTAGAAATGATCATATATATACGTATATCTATATATGTATACATATATATACAAATATGGATAATAGATTCTAAGTTGTTATGTTTCCTTAATACGAATATGGATAACAGATTCTATGCATTTGATCTACACTAACGATATCTTCTGAGTGTTAAGAACAGATCAATTGAAGGAGAGAATATACAGGCCAGCAGAATATACATGGTGTAGCATAGTTTGATATAAGTAACTGTGATCATTAATTTAGATATTCAAGATGCTAATGGTACACATCTGCTATAATTTCTTCCTTATACCAGTAAATATGATCAATATTTGTTGTCATAGGCCTTGAGTGCTTGGCCATGATAGGAGCCAAGACTACAAGAGGGAACAGTGATGGGGCACTCTCCTAGGTATGCCACCTCGAGTGGGGACCTGATGAGCCCCATGGGGCCAAGGAGGTACAAAGGGTACTGCCTTTGGGCTTAGGAGAGATAGCATTTTCAGGGCACTCATTGGAATCTCACTCCTCCATCATGGATAATCAGCATAGGGAATCAGATCATAGGGAGAAGGAAATGATTGGCAAGCTGAGGGGATAACGGAAAAGACACCTCCTAGATAGATCGCCTCATATGGATGGCATGCGCCACATGAGGCCAAGGGAGATGGTATATCCCCTTGGGTCTAGGGAAGAAGGGTCCAAGGCACCCCATCAAGTCACATTCTCCCACTCTTTCGTATGGTTGAACTCCTCCAAGGATGTTAGAGTACTTTGTGATTGAATTAATCTGGTAAAAAATTGGCATCTATGATTAATCTCCGTTTATTAATATCTAATTATGGAAATCTGCTAATTATTATTATTGTGGTAAATGATTCTAATCTGCTAATTAGTTTGATTATGGTAAATGGTTCTAACCTGTGTGTAGGGCTTCAATCAGAAGAAAGGTATTATCTAACCCCATTGCTATTTAAATTGAGGAAAATTAGGGCAAATTTGGGGCACTCCCAATTAGGGGACATTACAAGTGGTATCAGAGCATGTTCCTGCCAGCCTGTGGGACATACCTATCTTAACCGCCATTCAATTAGAATTAACTATTCAACCCTCTTAAGTAGGCCAATAATGCATGCGTGTGCCTTTCATGTGTATACTTTATGTATTACGTGTATTCATGTGAATACCTTGCGACTTACCTATATTGATGTATACTTTGTGGCTTACATGTATTCATGTGAACACTTTATGACTTATGTGTATGTATACCTTGTGATTTACGTGTATACTTTGGGACTTACATGTATTCAAGTGTATACTTTGCAACTCACAACTTAAGTGTATTCATGTGAATACTTTGTAACTTACATGTGTATACTTAATGATTTACGTGCATTCTTGTGACTTATGTGTCTACTTGGTGACTTTATGTATTCATGTGTATTCTTACATTCTTGTGACTTATGTGTATACTTGGTGACTTCGTGTATTCATGTGTATACTTTATGGCTTACATGTATTAATGCGACTTACATATTCATGTGTATACTTTGCGACGTGTGTGTATTCACAAGTGTACTTTGTGACTTATGTTTATTGATGCGTATACTTCATGACTTACATGTATTCTTGCGGCTTATGTGTATTCATGCGGCATACGTGTATACTTCATGTATTGTGTGTATTCACGTGTATGCTTAATGCTTCGTGTCTTATGTTTATTCATATGTATACTTCGTGTATTGCGTATATTTATGTGTTTGCTTCAACAAGATTACTCCATGTATGCATATGATTACTTTATGCTTAAAAACTATAAAAATGTTAAATTTTTTTGTCAAAATGCTTCATGAAGTTGAGAAGCACTAACAAATTGACTTATCTTTGAATTATTATTAGTGTCCAAATGAAATAATGAAGAGTTATATCATTGTCTAGGATCCTTAGGGTAAAGAAATGAGAGAAAACTTGTCTTAAGTAACAAGTCTTGCCAATTTCCAACTCTTGGTTTTGTTGTTGAAAGTTATTGGAAAATAGTAAGAAGACTATGGGACAATAAATTGTCCTCGTAAGTTAGAGGATGGTATTAACCTTATTGGTAGTCAAGTTGAAGCAAGTATACTAGCAACGACTCCTCAAAAACATCATTGTAGTGAGCAGATAGACATAACCAAGATAATTGGCTACTGGTGTTAGTTTTTATGATCAGATGTAAAAGCAGAAATTTAATTCAAAATAAGACACAATAACACAGCATATACCCTGGGAAAACCCTCCTCTTGAGGGAGAAAAACCCAGCAACAATATATCACTTATATATTGAATGACAAATAATGAACTCCTTTACAATGAGGCCAACAATGGGGGCCGAACACAGCACCAAAGTGATATGATATCACTTGAAGACAATATAATGCACTTGATGAATATATCGACCACCTTCAATGACACCGATCTGTACTTGGATAAATCTGCACTTTGCTTGAACTCGAACTATTATGATAGAATGTAATAATCGAATATGTCTTGCCATGAATGAGCATCGAACCTTTATACAAGTAAGAGGGAAGAGACGCATCTCTCTAAACTCCATGTCGGCTATCACAAGAAGTCGTGTCTCCAACATACAATAGGTCGGCCTCAATAAAATAACAACTCTTCATGAAGTCCTGCTTACAAGATGTCGGCCTTGTTACCAATAATTAAATATTAATTTATTATCAAATGAGGCGCCTCCTCATAATCGATATCATCATAAATTAAATAGCCAAAGGCTATTATTTAATTTATCCATCAATGCAAAGGAGATCGGGCTGGAAGAGATACCCGACGCTGTAATGTAACATCAACAACTGGGAGGGAACCAAAATCTTTCATTATCCCAATTTGAAATTGCTTTAGGACAAGCAAATTTGGGAAGGGTGGACTGTCATGGCCCCGCCATAATCAAATGGCAACACTAAAATATGAAAACCAAACATGAAAATATAATAAATATAAATATTTATAGAACAGCATTCAGGAGAAACAATAAAAGTTAAATAAAGCTACGATTATTTACATATCCAAGGTAGCGATCAAACAAATAAGATAGAAATTAGTAAACTATCAAAGCAGGCAGTGATTGGTTTTAATGACTAAGGCACCGATCCCAATCATATGGTGATTTTTATTAATTCAATTAAGCAGCGATGAAGTATGAGGAGAACAGCAATTAAAGGGGATAAGGTTCAGGGATTTAATTACTGAGGAATAACAATTACAATTAGTTTTAAAGAGAAACAATCTTCCTTTAACAAAAGGCATAGATTGTGACTATTCTAAGGGATGTCTCTTTTCATGAAGAGGCACAAAGAAGATATAAATATATAGGAAGTAAAAAGAGTATAAAATAGATGATCAGCAGATTTAATCAGGGGAGAGAAAGACATCTGGAATATATTTCTGAGTATTATAACTGATTTAATAGTGAAGATTATATGAGCAGACTAGGATCAGGAGTGGAATATCTTTTGGAAGTTGAAGCATATATGAAGAAGAAGTATATGGGAGTAAGAAGGCAGACCAAGGATTAGTCAATAATAAGAGAATTTAAATAATTACATATATATATATAAAGTCCATATCAATTAGAAATATTGATCATATATATATATATATATATATATATATATAGACATACGATTATGCAATAATGATGCATGCAGCAATTATTGAGGCTTATAAGTTGTTATGTTTCCTTAATACGAATATGGATAATAGATTCTATGCGTTTGATCTACACTAGCGATATCTTCTGAGTGTTAAGAACAGATCAATTGAAGGAGAGAACATTCAATATACAGGCCAGCATAATATACATGGTGTAGCATAGTTTAATATAAGTAACTGTGATTATTAATTTAGATATTCAAGATGCTAATGGTACACGTCTGCTATAACTGCTTCCTTATACCAGTAAATATGATCAATATTTGTTGTCATATGCCTTGAATGCTTGGCCATGATAGGAGCTGAGACTACAAGAGGGGAACGGTGATGGGGCACTCTCCTAGGTATGCCACCTTGAGTGGGGACTTGATGAGCCCGATGGGGCCAAGGGGGTACAGAGGGTACTGCCTTTGGGCTTAGGAGAGATGGCATTTTGAGGGCACCCATTGGAATCTCACTTCTACATCATGGATAATCAGCACAGGGAATTAAATCATAGGGAGAAGGAAATGATTGGCAAGATGAGGGGATAACGGAAAAGACACCTCCTAGATAGATCACCTCATATGAATGGCATGCACCACATGAGGCCAAGGGAGATGGTATATCCCCTTGGGTCTAGGGAAAAAGGGTCCAAGGCACCCCATCAAGTCACATTCTCCCACTCTTTTCTATGATTAAACCCCTCCAAGGATGTTAGAGTACTTTGTGATTGAATTAATGTTTGGCCCTGAGTTTATTAATAGCTAATTATGGAAATCTGCTAATTATTATTATTGTGGTAAATGATTCTAATCTGCTAAATAGTTTGATTATGGTAAATGGTTCTAACCTGTGTGCAGGGATTCAATCAGAAGAAAGGTATTATCTAATCTCGTTATTTAAATTGAGGAAAATTAGGGCAAATTTGGGGCACTCCCAATTAGGGACATTAAAGAAGTACATAAAGCAAAAGGCTCAACCACTTTTCAGTGGGATCAACCACTTATTCAGTAGGGTAAGTATCCAAATAACATGAAATCAACTAGCTGATTGGTACTACCAATTCAGAGTTACAATGGGAGTCTGATACAAGATAATATGAAGTGAACTAGTCAATATTGTGAAATTTTAATATCAGATTAAGTGCACAGAAATTAATTCAAAAAATAAACACACAACACAGCAGATACCCTGGGAAAACCCTCCTCCTGAGGGAGAAAAACCCAGCAACAATATATCACTTATATATTGAGTCTCAAAACAAAGTCTCCTTTACAATGAAGGCCAATAAGAGGGCCAAGAGATAACACCACAATCTGATGAAACTACAGAAATACAGTGATGTAATCTGCCAACAAAATACTCAGCCTCCCACAAATCTCGATTTGCTCTTGAAACAATTCGCACCTGAGAGAAGGATGGAATGAACTTGCTTGATGCACCACAAACAGATGCAACCATAGTAACAATGTAATACAATCTGCTAATAATATATTCAGCCTTCTACAGAATTCGCACTATCTATGATGACTTATGATGAACAACAAAAAAGGGATGATCGAATGAATGAACCTCATTGAATATATATACAAGTGTGGAGGGAGAGACGCATCCTTTGAAAAACATCAAGTCGGCCTCCAAACAAGAGAGATGACTTAGATAATCACGTCTCATCATGAGGTCAGCCTCAAATAACAATAACTAATGAATTCGCATTCATAAAGCATATAATGTCAGTCCTTTTTAGAGATCGCTTCTTTTCTTAATAATCGTGCCTCTTCACATTGATGTCTCTATAAGTTAAATAGCCTTAGGCTATTATTTAATTTATCATCATGAGTAAAGGAGATCGGTTGGAAGAATATGACCGACGCTTCCATTAACATCAACACTCCCTCTCAGCTAGGGAGAATACTTCCAGTTGCACAAGACATATCACCTCATCGTGATGTCTACCACAATGGCTACACCCATATGTGGAAAGGAGAGATATCACCTCATCGTGATATCAGCCATCATGGCTACACCCATAGATGGTATGTACAAGTGCCCATCACTCAACGTGATGTTGTCACCTCATCGTGACATTCACCATGGCTCCCCCAGAGGGTGAAACACAAGTACAAGAAAAATCATCACGGACTCTCTCACGTGATGCTGTCATGGAGTCACACACATGACATCCACCATGGCTCTCCCAGAGGGTGGAACAAGGGATTTCACCTCGAACTTCTCTTTACAGAGAAGAACTCATTAATCAAGGGATTTCACCTCGAACTTCTCTCATAGAGAAGAACTCATTAATGAGGATCACTGATACCGAGACTCCTTCTCAGTTAGGGCTGTATTCTCCACCATACCAAGCTTATCTCGAAAGTACTCAAACTTTATCCTGGAGAGAGGCTTGGTGAGAATGTCTGTCGTCTGCTCATCAGTGCTGATATACCTCAACTGTATAGCTTTCCTCAATACCATATCTCTAATATAGTGGTATTTGATCTCAACATGCTTGGTTCTGTCATGAAACATAGGATTGACAGAAAGCTTCACACAACTCTGGTTGTCACAATGAATGATAGTAGGCTCCATTGATTGCCCAAACAATCTTGCAAGGAGCTTCCAAAGCCACACTGCTTCTCGAGCTGCCACACAAGCTGCAATATACTCTGCCTCTGCTGTACTCAATGCTACAGATGACTACTTCTTGTTGCACCAGGATATCATCGCAGATCCCAAACTGAAGCAACACCCAGAGGTACTCTTCCAATCAGTGACATATCCTGCCCAATCAGAATCAGTATAACCATGCAACTTCAAATCTGCATCTGAAGTATATCTCAGCCCATATCCAATTGTGCCACGCAAGTATCTCAGGATATGTTTAGCTGCAACAAGATGTATCTGTCTCGGTTCACACATGAACTGATTAAGTGCACTCACATCATAACATATATCTGGTCTAGTGTTAACTAGATACATCAAGGATCCAATCAACTGCCTGTACAATGTGGGATCCACCAGATCTGAACTAGTTGCAGCCTCTTTCAACTTGTGCAAGTTGGTCTCCATAGGCGTAGACATAGATTTGCAATCCATCATGCCGAACCTCTTCAGAATATCAATAGTGTACTTCCCTTGACTTAGAATCATCTCATCTGGTTTTTGCCAAACTTCTAAGCCAAGGAAGTAATGCATGAGCCCAAGGTCCTTCATTTCAAACTTAGAAGCCAACTCCTTCTTACATTTGATAATGAGGTGCTCTTCACTAGTGAGAATCAAATCATCAACATACAGGACCAAAATCAAAGCTTCACCATTAATTACCTTAAAGACAGGTTCGAGTTAGCATCGTTCTTGAGGAAGCCCAAGGTTGATAGATAACGATCAATCCTTTCGTACCATGCACGAGGTGCCTTCTTAAGACCATACAAGGCCTTCTTCAGCCTGCAAACATGAGACTCCTTCCCATGTACCTCGAAACCATCAGGTTGCTTGATATAAACTTCTTCCTCAATCACACCATTCAGAAAAGCTGTCTTCACATCCATCTGATGAATCTTCCATCCTTTAGATGCAACAATGGCAATGATGGTTCTGACAGAAGTATAGCGAGCAATTGGAGCAAATGTTTTTTCATAGTCAACTCCCTCTTTTTGTGAGAACCCCCTAGCCACGAATCTTGCCTTGTACTTCTCAATGCTCCCATCAGCCGCATGCTTGATCTTGAAGAGCCATTTTGAAGATACCACAGATTTGCCTTCGAGTCTAGGAACGATGTCCCAAACATCATTCTTGAGAATTGACTGATACTCCTCTGTCATAGCATCTTTCCAAACTTGTTGACTAGAAGCTTCCTCAACACTGGAAGGCTCAGACTCAATAATCTGACTCATCAAAGCAACATAACTAGAGAACTTGTGAGGTCTCTTGCTTTCTTTGAAGGTTCCCCTTGGAGCTGCAAACCTTTCTGCCTCCTGCATTGTTTTCCTAGCCCAAAGAGGTCTTTTTCTTCTAATCACAATATCAGTAGGCCCATCAGTAGGTTCCAAGGGATCAACAGGATCATTGTCTTCTTTTGGTTCAGGAGCCTTCCTCTGAATCTCAGGAGTGTGGTCAACTTCCATATCCTGTGAAGGCTCTTCATGATCAATCTCCATCTGAGTGCCCTTGGATCTTTTGAATGCAACATCTTCCTCAAATGTGACATCTCTACTGATCTCAATTTGCTTCTGACCTGGAATGTAGATTCTGTAAGCTTTAGTTGACTCACTGTAACCTACAAATATCCCCTTCTTGCCAGAAGGCTCCAACTTTGTTCTCTTTTCCTTCGGTACATGAACATAAACTGAACATCCGAAGATCCTCAAATGACTCACTTCTGGCTTCTTCCTAGTAAAGGCTTCTTCAGGAGTCATGTTCTCCAGGATTCAGTGGGGACTTCTATTCTGAACATAGACAGCTGTCCTGGATGCTTCTGCCCAAAGGAATGTTGGAAGATCTTGGTCATGGATCATAGCTTTCGCTGCTTCCACAATAGTCTTGTTCTTTCGTTCAACAACACCATTCTGTTGAGGATTGTAAGGGACACTAAATTCCCTCTTAATCCCAGCTTCAATGCAGTATTCCGAAAGCTGTCGGAAGTGTACTCTCCTCCATTGTCGGATCTCAGAACTTTGATTTTCTTCCCCGAAAGATTCTCCACTTGAGCTTTGAACTCCTTGAACCTTTCTAATACTTCCTTAGATTCCTTAGATTTTAAGAAATAAATCCAAGTCTTTCTAGAGTATTCATCAATAAAAAGAATATAATACAAGAAACCACTCGAAGAAGCAACAGACATTGGACCACATAAATCAGAGTGAATGAGATCTAGAATACTTTTGGATCTACTTTCTCTACTAAGAAATGGACCTTTAGTATTCTTACCCAAAGCGCAGCCTTTGCAAGTACCTTCGTGCTCCTAGTCGAACTTTGGAAGGCCCGTGACCAACTTCTCTATGATAGGTAGGGCTCGAAAGTGAAGGTGGGCCAATCTTCGATGCCAAAGATCACACAAGCTTGAGGAATCATGTACCAACGCCTGAAGTGGCCGAGTGCATAGCCTATAGAGGCACTCATGTCGAACCCCGATCACACGAGCAATCTTGATACTTGAGTTCTTTGTCCACACAAGAACTTTATCCTTTGAAAATGCAACTTGGTATCCCTTGTCTTCCAAGGCTGAAATGGAAACAAGGTTTCTCTTGATGCCTGGAATAAATAGCACATCATTCAGCTGTAGGGTAATGTCGGAATCTAGGTGAAGAGTAGAGGTCCCGACACCTTTCACTATGTAACTTGCATCATCTCCAATAATAACTTGTTCACTAGAATCTCTCTCTACCAAGTTAGATAGATGTGCTTAGGATCCGGTGATGTGGCGAGAGGCACCACTATCAATCAACCAAGTGTTGGTGTCGGTAGGTATGCTGCTTGACAAAGCCAAATAGAATAAGTAATCACAAGAATCCTTCTGTGGAGAAGCTTTGCCAACATCTGCTATGGTAGCCTGCTGCTTATGCCTAGAGGGACACTCTTTAGCAAAATGACCATACTTGTCACATCTAAAGCATTGAATCTTAGAAAGGTCTCTCTTCTTCTTGAATGCAGGGGCACCATTGGATTCCTCATCTCTATTTCTCTTGAAGTATCCTTTCTTTCCACCTTTTCCTTTCTTCTTCGATGAATGGGTGGCAAGAACATGAATCTCCTCATTAGTGGAGCTTTGACCAATTCCTCTTGCAGCTAATCTAGACTCCTCCTAAATGCAATCCGCTCTCAACCGATCAAACTTAGGAAGTTTCATTCTTGCACTGATCCCTTGAATGTAAGACTCCCATGATGAAGGAAGACCATTGAGAGCAAGCATGGTCAAGTCCTTGTCATCTACCACATGGCCAATTGTAGAGAGTTGGTCTCTCAACTCTGAAATCTTCATGAAGTAAGCAATAACCGATTCTCCTTTCGCCATCTTCACATGATGGAATTGTTGCTTTAGTGCAAGAGCTTGACTCGTGTTGTTGATTTCGTAAATCTCCTCCAAAGACTTGAACATCTCCCTCGCCGTATTCATCTTAGAGATGATAGGAACAATATGATCTTTAACGGAATCAACCAACATCTATGTCTTTCTTCCTCCATTGCAACTTCTCTTCTTCCTCTTCTGGTTCGGGAACTTTGGTTTCCACAAACTCAGCCTTAGTGCAAGAGCTTGACTCGTGTTGTTGATTTCGTAAATCTCCTCCAAAGACTTGAACATCTCCCTCGCCGTATTCATCTTAGAGATGATAGGAACAATATGATCTTTAACGGAATCAACCACATCTATGTCTTTCTTCCTCCATTGCAACTTCTCTTCTTCCTCTTCTGGTTCGGGAACTTTGGTCTCCACAAACTCAGCCAAATCATTCTCTTCCAAGGTGAGCATGATTCTGAACCTCCATGAAGTGAAATTTGATGCTCCCTCAAGCCTATCCTCAATCTTCAACCCGTTCACCATCTTGACAAAGAGATAGAATTACTCAACAATGAGAGAGAGAAAAGAGAGTATCGCTGTAATGCACAATCTGATCAAGATCTTACTTCACACCCGCTTTGATACCATGTTAAATTTTAATATCAGATTAAGTGCACAAAAACTAATTCAAAAAATAAACACACAACACAGCAGATACCCTGGGAAAACCCTCCTCCTGAGGGAGAAAAACCCTGCAACAATATACCACTTATATATTGAGTCTCAAAACAAAGTCTACTTTACAATGAAGGCCAATAAGAGGGCCAAGAGATAACACCACAGTCTGATGAAACTACAGAAATACAGTGATGTAATCTGCCAACAAAATACTCAGCCTCCTACAGATCTCGATCTGCTCTTGAAACAATTCGCACTTGAGAGAAGGATGGAATGAACTTGCTTGATGCACCACAAATAGATGCAACCACAGTAACAATGTAATACAATCTGCTGATAATATATTCAGCCTTCTACAAAATTCGCACTATCTATGATGACTTATGATGAACAACAAAAAATGGATGATCGAATGAATGAACCTCATCGAATATATATACAAGCGTGGAGGGAGAGACACATCCTTTGAAAAACATCAAGTTGGCCTCCAAACAAGAGAGATGACTCTTAGATAATCGCGTCCCATCATGAGGTCGGCCTCAAATAAATGAATTCGCATTCATAAAGCATATAATGTTTTCCCTTTTTAGAGATCGCTTCTTTTCTTAATAATTGTGCCTCTTCACATTGATGTCTCTATAAATTAAATAGCCTTAGGCTATTATTTAATTTATCATCATGAGTAAAGGAGATCGGCTGGAAGAATATGACTGACGCTGCCATTAACATCAACAAATATCATAGCCCAATACATCAATAATCAATCCCTGCAACATAAGATCAGTTAGGCATCATAAAACATGAAAAAAACAAGGAGTATCAGGTCTGATATGACTGGTGCAACAGTCTGATATGCATGAACAGCGAACACGAACAGTCAATCAACCCTCATGAAATGGTCATAACTCCTCCAAAACTCATTGGAATGATCTCAAATCACTTGCAAATGAAATAGCAGGCCTAGGCATCCAAATTGAGATAGCAAGCCACCACAAATAAATCTGATATGCATTGGCATGAAACCCAAGGCACTTCTAGCAAATGGTACGACCTCCTAGGTAGGTCAACCTCTTCTTAAAAATCCAGCTGTCCACCTAAACTTGCCTAACTTTAGGAAAAGGGGTGCCCAAGCATGAGAAGAACATAGGATCAACACCCACAAAAGGATTTCAACCCCTTAGGTTAGTACAAGCAAAAACGTGGGTCAGCTAGGCATAAACCAGCAACATCAAAAACTGATAACACACTCCAAAAAAACTCCAAAGAGCAAATGAACACACCAACACACCAAAATATCACTAGAAGACATCAAAGCTAATCAAAATTGAAGTAAATGAGATAGCCATCACCAATGTTTGCTCAACTGCAACCCTTGAAATGAAGCTGCAACATTGTTCAGCTAGGAGATATCTCTCAATCTCGAAACTGAAGTTAGCTTGGAGGGATTTCATCCTCAAAGCCCCAAGAGTTGATTTTGCATTTCGGCAGCATTTTGTTATATCAAGATAGCATAACCAAATGAGAGCAAGAGAGGGCATATAAATAGGCTTAAGGACCTAGAAGTTTGAAATGCTTTTCCCTCCCAAAAAGGGATGCCACTTTTTGGAGAAATATACTATTTAATTAAAATCACTTTATACCTCATACTTTGGCATCCACCCTTGATATGCATAAATTCAACCTTTTAAAATGCTTAAGTCTTCAAGTTAGGTGTCCAACACATGAGTCCCCTTTTTAAAAACAACTTAAGTTGCTCCCTCTAGGCGTGGGGGCCAAAAAGAAACATGAAAATATAAAACAACTTAAGTTTGCCAACCCTTTGTTTTTGAACTCCAAGAATGTTGGAGAAGCCATTGCTCAAAATATCAAAATGCCAAACACTGCATTGCCACACTGCCAGAAATAGCAACTCTGAGCTGAAATGTTGCCAAGACCATTGCCAGAAATAACACTAAAAATAGCATATTGCTAAAAATAGGAAGTGACTCCAAACTCAAAATGAGCACATTCTGGGTAGCCATCGTGACTTACTAAAAATAGACATTGCTAAAAATAGCAATGACTACCCATCAAGGTTCTCGGAAAACCTAGGAAGACCTAGAAAGCATATTGACAAACTCTTGCAACAAACTCTTAAACACTGACAAGAAACCTCCAAGAACCTTGGAAACCCTAAAATTGTCTTTGAGTAGCCTACGGGTCTTTAGAAATAGGCTAACGGTCACATAAGTGTCTAGGATTGAGAAGGGGACATTACACTCTATGTTATCTTCTTGTTGTAGTAATGTGTGTGTATGTTTCTTGTGAGTTTATGCTTTGTTTTCATGTTTCTGTTGAGTTTTCATCATATTCAATATAAACTCAACATATTCAATATATGGTACAATAAATTGTATCCTCATTTAAAGTGTTCAGATAGTTTTGAAGGTTGTAGACAGGGTTGACATCGAGATATCCTTATCTTGGTGATCACAAGGATAATATCTCCTATGTTTTATGGATCAAGTGGTATTAGAACATTAGTAAGATCATAAATTGGAGTTGTGAGCAGGTTCTAATCTACAAGGTCAAGTAGAAGTGGAAATTTGATCCCTTATGAACCCAAACTTGACTTAAGGGAATGTATTAGAGCAACTATGTAAGATCATAAGAGAGGAACAAGATGGGGAAATGCACTTCAAAATACTTGAAGATGATGTTGTGAGGATATCTATTTCAGTTGGGAAGATGCACTTGAGAGCATCATGTTGGCCTTGACTGAGAAAATTGGATTGGCAAGGTTTCATAAAGAAGAGAAGGAACTAGGAAGGCCAGATCAGAGCAAGGTGAAACATCCCATGGAGGCTTGTTCAAAGCTGAAGCACATATAGACATATAACCATTTAGTGGAGAAAACAATGTGGAAAAGCTTGATTAGTGGATTGCTCATATAGAAGTCTACTAACTCCTCATCACTAAATATCCTTTGCAAGGCTCAATCTGTTCGGTCACAGATTAACTTGGTATGAGAGTTCCTCATCAATAAATATCCTTTGCAAGGTTTAAGCTGTCCAGTCATACATTAACTTGGTATGAGAGTTATGACTTATCTTTAGAATTTAAAAATGGGAAGACTTCAAAGGTCTGTTGAAAAAGCAATTTTAGCCAATTTGTCATGAGGAACAGAGGGTTATGTAATGGTACTCCTTCCATCAAAGGCAAGGACAAAGAGTCCAACAGTACACTAGCAAGTTTAGGAAGAGAGCAATGCGATTGGGGATGTTGTGGACAAGGAGATCTTGATTAAATACATAGGTGGGCTGTTTGAAACCTCAAAAGTCTTGTTTTAATGGCAAAACTTGACAACATTAATGAAGTGTGCTTCAAAGCACACCATCTTGAGTTAGACAAGAAGAAAATCTCCTCTTTGAAGCAAAAACAAAAGTATAACGAACAACAAGAAGCTGGAAGCAAGAATAAGGATAAAAAACAAGAAAAATGCCTATGCATCAGTCTAAGAAGTACAAGGGTTAGGGGAAAAATAAGTTTCATTGTTCACATTGTGATTAAGATGCATTCAGATGAAAGATGTTGGAAACCACATCCTAAATTAACACCCTCATGAAGGAAGAAAAAGAATGACAAAAACAACACCTTCATGATCAAGGGCAAGGAGATAAAGTGTGACTCTGATATGGATGACAAGCTGTCATGTACCATAGTGCGGAAGGGTGTGTGTGGTGGGAATTTTATTTTTTAAAGAGGAAGATGAACTCACTAAATTTTTCCACATCAAAATCAAAGTCAAGGATAAGAAGGTTGATGCACTTTTTGTACATGCTCATAGGCTAATCTGATTTCTCAAAAACTCATTGGAGAGCTTAGATTGCAGCTCATGGATCATTCTCAACCATACTCTCCTGGTTGGTTGAAACATGTAGTTGACATATGAGTCAAGAAGCAATGTCATTTGTCAACTCTAAGTTTAATAATGAGGTTCTTGTTGATGCAATTCCTCTTGTTGTATGTAGAGTTATATTTGGCAGTATATTTGTGTGTGCATGATGCCATATACTTAAGAAGAAAAAATCAGTATAGACTTATGTTGAATGGTGAAGCATTCACATTGAACTCCTACATGAGAAAAGCTAAGATTCAATGTTTAGTGCACATCAGGCTAAGCAATTAATCAATGCAAGTGTGAAGTTTGCTCTCTTGTTGCTTAGAGGAAAGGGAGAGCAAAAAGTGTTTTGAGATTAAGAACTTACATGGGTGGCATACTCACCAAGAACAGTGAGAGGTAGGTGAGTTGGTGAAGGAATTTTCAGAATTATTCTTGGAGCTTGGGGGTTGCATCGTAAGCATTCTATTGAGCATGGGATGCAATTGAATTGTCCGTTGCCTAATATAGGGATCTACTTGTGAGAGTTTGATTGAGGCAAATGAAATATCTCCTTGCGATCCTTCTATTGTTGTAGTGCCAAAAGATGATGGATCATGGCTTGTGTGTGTTGAATATCATGGTCTAAACATAATCACCATCAAGAATAGGTATTTGCTGCTCCAGATAGATGATTTTGATCAACTCCAACATGCAACGTACTTCACAAAATTGGACTTGAAATCAGGGTATCATCAAGTTATGATCAAAGAAGACATGAAAGACAAAGTTTAAGACCAAGAAAGGTCTTTATGAGTGGCTTGTTCTACCCTTTGGCTTATGCAATGCTCCGACCACCTTCATGTGGTTGATGAATGACCCTTGATTGATTCACATGTCATTGTCTACTTCAATGATATCTTGGCTTTTAGGAAAGCATATGGATAAAATCTTTTCCATCCACCTTCATCTGGTTGATCAATGAGTACTAAGCCCCCTTATTTATTAATGTGTCATTGTTTATGTAGATGATATCTTGGTTTTTAGCAGAACATATGAAAATCATGTTTTCCATCTTGAGAAGATGTTCTAAATTTTGAAGGAGAACAAACTTTTGTTGAATGGAAAGAAATGTGAATTTGCAAAGACCTTACTTGTGTACCTTGGTCATATGTTGGGGAATTGTCATGTCCCCTTTTAAAACAATCCAAACTCCAAATAATTTAATAATTTATATAAGTTGCCTGGAAAATTATTTTAATTTATTGAAAGGCAACTTGTATTTTATTATTAAATTAAATGCTCCTCAAAATAATTCTATAAAGTGATTTTTGTAAGGACACTTTGAGGACTTGATTGGAAAATAGAAGAAAAAAGAAAAGAAAATAATTTTTTTTCCCTCGAAAAGATATAAAAGAAGGTTTCGAGAAGAGAGAATTATTTGGAACAATTTATATTGAACTCAATTTTCTTTGTGAGACTGAACTTTGTTCATCTCAAACGCCTTAGATGAAACCCTAAGGTAAGATTGGTTTCGGGAGTGAAAGATCTTCCCTAGCCAATATGGCATGACTCATTTGGGGTCACAGAATGTGCTGAAAAGATTTAGTTTGAGATTTTGTGCAAAATTGGAAGATTTTTTTCCTAGGTTTCGGTAGGTTTGTAGTTTATACCTGGTTGTGTGTTTGCAAAGGAGGTCAAAATAATAGTTAACTGGTGCGAAATGCTTGAATAAAAGGTCATGTAGGCACGGGAAGTTGTTACCCACAACTTTTAAAGTGGTATTAGCAATTTTAAACTTCCCCTCCTTAGGCCTTTCGAGTCTTTTACCTCATTCATTTTCAATGCCTTGCTGTTTATTTCTCTTGACAATTGCTCAAAGTCGTGAGTCTTGTATTTTTCCTAACCTTGGTTGCTAGTCCTCTGAGTTTCATAACCTTGTCACGGAGTTCTAAATTTTTATAACTTCCCAATTGTCTGACTTGGTTCCCTTTGTTGAGTTGCAAACCTTTGTTGGTTGTCTTTGAAGTCGGTGGGTCGGAGGTTTTCAAAACTTTGAAACTCTTGACTTTAATTCTAAGGTTCGAAGTTTCCGCAACCACGTGACATTGTGGATTTTTCTTGGTCTTAAAAGGCGCCGCCATCTCATTAAATGATATGCACGGACTAACCTTGAGTTTTCTTTTCAAGGTTTTCAAAAAAGCATGCAGGTTTAAAGGCTATCTTTTCGAGGAATGAAATTGAATGTCGCATTAAATGCACGTCCTATCAAGTAATGACATAAGTTGGGTGGCGAAGTATTCATTAAGTCATTTAGCTTGCACTCTTATTCTCTGCCAATACTTCTCAAAGTACAAGCATTCTTTCTCCGTGGATTTGCGCTCATGCAGAGTGAATTCAAAATCACTAGTTTGGCGTGAGGAACATTGAAATTGGGCACCTCAATTTGGAGGAGTTTTTGGTGTGCCTAGAGCAAAATAACGGAATGCCACTAGGAGATAAAATTTTGCAAAGTGGTTTGGTGTGCACGGGAGCTTTTCTCGAAGCTGTGCAAAGCATCAACCTAGTGATTGCGTGTGCAAGGGGCTACATTCCAGAGACTCAAGAAATTAGAGCTGTGGATGGGTCTGTCATTGCAAGAATCACTCCTGAAGTCATTTCTCGCGCATTAAGCGTTCCAGAGAGAGAAATTATGGAAGAAATGTCTGTAGCAGTCGGTGACGAGTTTTTCAGAATGAATGAATGGTGCAGAAATTCCGTTGCAAAGAATTGGTTGAAGTCTGAGAAAAAGGGTAAGTCTCAGTTGCCCTCAAAACTTAGAAGGGTCCATTTTAAGGATGAAATTTCATATGCTATCACCATGTTGCATCGTGTAGTTGGAAATGCATATTCAGACTCTTGAATTTTGGACGTGTTGATTCATTCTGGTAATTTGTAGTGAAAAAAAATTCATTGACTGGGTTGAGATTATTAGTTATCACTTAAATGAGCAATTGATAAATTTCTGGCAAATTGTTGCATTCCATATGTGCTCATATCTGGTCTACATTTTAGCCAGTCAAGAGGCTGTCTGGGCAGGGTTGGAACTGCAACGGTCTCTGACGTTGGACACGCCTGTGTATAGAAGCTTTCCACAACTCACTAAGCAGGTTGGAATGAGGAATTACTGTTGCGTCAATGACACATTCTTGATGTAGATTGTAAGAAGATTTGATGGAAACCTTGAGCTTCGGGTTTCACCTGAAGCGGCTGCCATGGTAATGAGATTTGGAAGTTTTTACATTCAGTTCAACAAATTCACTTATCTTAGAATTGGAGGTTTTGAGAAGGCTCCATTGAGGTTGCCTCGTTATCCAAGTGATTTTCTTGTTTTTCTTGAAGTTTGCCGGCAGATGGCCATTGTGAATGTTAAATATTCAAGAATGGGAAAGAAGGGATATGTTTTTCCATTGTCCATGCCTTCATTTTCCTGTAAAAGTAATAATGTTGCTAGGGGTGCGGAGAAAGCCCTGAATGCGTTTAATTTTTAGTATTTGCTGGCGAGAACTAATTTTGATAGCAAGGGCTATGTTAAACATAATTTGTATGGAGCTAGCAGTTATGAACATCACCTAGATATTAAGGATTTTTGGGAAGACTGTATAGATGAAGGTGAGGTGCAAAGGAGCTCTGTTATGAGGTTGACCTTAAAGCAGATACAAACTTTTGGTATCTCCTTTAATATTCCAGAAGATGTGGAGGAAGATTCGGTGATTATTGATCTCGAATATCAGGTCTTTGCTGCTAAGCCCTCGTATAGAATTAACTGGTTGGAGGATGAAGTCTCGGATTTAATGGTTCGTTTTGCTCCTGTTTTAAGAACTTTAGACTGGTTAAATGGAAAATGGCGGCAGAGTGCAGGTTCTCCTTAGGAGCAAAGGACTTCGCAAAGAAATGAACAAGGGATTGTGTAGGTCTTTGGCATAAATATTTCGTCTAGAAAACAAACGACTAGGTCGTCTGGCACTGGCTCACAATTGGGAGGAGACGGTGAAAAGCCAGGAAGTTAAAGTCAATTTGCGAACAGGATAGTATGCCCTCCTCGGTACCTAAGAAAAGAGCCAGTCAGGAAAAACCAGCGCCTACAGACTATAAGGGCATTTTCCAACATATAATTGAAGATAATCCTTTTCCCACATTCTTTGAAGTTCCTCCTCCGGTGCGAGATACTTCTGTTTCTATTCAGTTAGTTGAGAAAATGGAGAATGTAAGTGCTGAAAGCAGAGATACTGGGCTTGTGGCTTCTTCTCCAACATGGTTAAAGAAAGTAGTAGAGAATAAAAGAAAGAATGTTCTTGCAATGGCAGTTGAGGTGGATACAGTTGCTATGCTGCTACAAGGTCATCAGAAGCCAAAAAAGGCCAAAAGAATGTCATGGATAGTCACCGATTCTGCTTCTGGGCATCAACTGCTGGAAATCGCTGATCCTGTAAAAGACTTGAATGAAAATGAGATAACAGAGGCCAATTACAAGGTTACTCACATTGACATGGGGCCACCTACTTTTGAAGGTGATGTCTATCATTCTGATTACTTTTTTAATGCATTGATTAAAAGAGCGAAGGAATAGAAAAAGGAGAATCTCTAGTTGCAATCTCATATTCTTTCTTTAAGAAATTTTATTTCATCAATTGTTACTCCAACCCCCGGGGAAGCCTCAAGCTCAAATGTTCAAGGTATTGATTCTGACATTGTGCAAAAGGTCAAGAAAAATTTAGGTTATGCTAAGTCTGCCAGCGAGTGGATAGAAAGGCTTTACCAAGATGGCCTTTTCTACATTTGTAAATTTGTGCAATTCTATGTTAATGTGTCTGATAAAAGTAAGGAGCTGGTATCTGAACTCTAGCTGATGAGGAGAGAACATAGTAGCACATATGTGCTTTCTAAGGAAATTGTAGAATTACTCTCCATGGAGCACACTTTGTTGATTAGGGAGAAATTGGTAAATGATCCCAAAGAAATTGATCCTAATTGGTTTGATTCCTTGGATTGGAAATTGTCAATATCTGAGGATTATATCAAGGAGATCAATAAAGTGTTAGAAAAATATTTTGACATATTGGTGAAGATCAAGGAGAATTTCAATGACCTCGAAGTGGACCTCACGGATGAATTTGGTGAAAAGAAATTGGATGTTGCAAACATATCAAAACAATATAAAGAAGTGTATCACAATGAGGTAGGTGATCCAAAGACAACCACTGTAGACTCATTTAGAAAATTGAGCAATTTATAGACCTATATGAGTGCATTTAAGGCTGGAAGTGACAACATCTATGAAACAATTGCTGAGTCAGACCGTGTGCTTTCAAGATGGAGGACAAGAGTACAAATCACCACGACTCCAGGAAGCAAAAACATTACTGTAATTGTCACCAAGTACTGGGAATACAGGCAAAGAGTAAAGGCATAGGAGGCGTTTCTGGAGCAGCAGGAGGTGGAGATAGTTGGAAGCGAAAGAATCGGAGCTGGGACTGCTGATTAGTTTTAGTTATGTTATTTTCTTTAATTTGGCTCTCTTGATACTTTAAAGACTTTTATTTTAATTTCTGAAACGGTTGTCTTCAAGAAACCGTTATCAAAGAAAATTTGTAATCTTTAAATATGGGGTGGATGCTTGGCGATAGGGATCTTTTGGGAAAACTTTGTTTTACTCATTAGAGCAAAAAAAAAACTCTGTTATCTTTAAGTTTTACAGCTTTTTGTTATTTCAATATAGAAAGACAATGGTGAAGTTCGTGCATGCATGATCTTTGTGTTATGGTGTGTGGATTTACTTTGCTTATGCTGAGTATTTTTCCAGTGAATTATCTATTATTGGAGTGATGGATGTTTGATTAGTTTTGTCGCCGTGGAATGTTTATCGGTGAATAAAGATTTTATGGTGATGGATGCATAAAGATTTCTTAAATATAGCTTTGGTAATTTGGTAGTTTAAGTTTTCAATATTTGATGTTGTATGGATGCCTTTCAAAGCTTTCTGGTTAAAAGCATTCCTTTCATTTGCTTTATGGTTAAAAGCATTTCCTTTCATTTGCTTTCTAGTTAAAAGTGATATTGGTTAAAAATCATTCATTGAATATCCGAAGAAGGTAGCTGCCACCTTGTAAAACAAGCAGAGAATCGACATAAAACACTATTATGACTGATTCAACTGTTGTTACATTTGTCACCTTTGTGGGTGTGGGAATATAGAGTTAGGTGACAAATCTGTTAACCAACAAAAGTTTAATAAAGAGGGCATGACTTATTGTTTAATAGGTCGGATATTTGTTTAATCACCCGATTCCTACTCAACAGGATTGCAGGTTGCAGAGTGTTGGGATTGGCTTGGATGCGAATCTGGGTGTGTCTCTGGCTCCTAGATCTGAAGTTATGAACATTGTTCAGACGCCTGTGAAGGATCTCTGCTTTGAGTTTGGTTTGGTTGACCTCCCTTTATCCTCTGACTTCTCTAGTGAGTTAGATGTTACAGCTTCACCTTTGGGTTTGGATGCTGTTAAGGGACTCCTCCCTATGTGTGAGGGGGATGTTGCTACTCCTGTCCAGGCTAAGGAGCAGGGGTTCTTGGTGGTCTCTAGCCTCTCTTTTCGGATTTCTGATGCTATGGTGGAAAAATCTATTACTGCTGTTGGTAATGCTCTTATTGGGAGGTTCTTAGGCCCTTGTCCTAATATTGACTCTGTTCGCAATTGGGCTCTAGTTAAATGGAAGGCTTTTGGTCTATTGTAGGTGGCTTCAATGCCTAAAGGATTTTTCCTTTTCTCCTTCCAACTCCTTGAGCAGAGTAAGGGTGTCTCAGTTGGTGGGCCTTGGTTCTTTCGAAAATCTGTACTCCTTTTGAAAAGTTGGACTACGGGGTTTGTGGTTTCCATGGATAGCTTCGATTGGGCCCCTATTTGGGTAAGACTACCAACACTTGCTTTGGAATTCTAGGATCGAGAAATCTTTTGAGATATTGGTAATAGTCTTGGTTCTTTCTTAGTCATGGATAGGATCACAAAAGACATGAAACACTTAGTTTATGCAAGATTTTGTGTTTTGGTTGAATTTGGTAAGCTTCTACTAAATAAAATTAAGATTCGTTCCGAGTTGGGTGTTTGGGAACAGAGTATTCTCTTTGATTCTTCCTCTTTGGTGTGCTCTCATTGCCTTAGAATTGCTCACTTTTCCCGCTCTTGCCAGGGCTTCAATCCTTTGAAGACTTGTTCTGTTGGGAAGGCTTCGGGCTCCTCTATTGTTTTTCCCATTGAAAGGTTAGACTTGGTGAACCCCTTGGCAAGGGAGTTGGAAAGCCCCCTCAAGGATAATTTTTTTCCTATTAGTATGAATGAGATTGATTCGTCCAAGTTTATTGGACTGACCCATTTAGATCAAGCTCCCCTTATGAGCTCTTTGTTTGGACACAATTTCAAACCTCCTTGATTGGTGTGGCTCTTTTTTGGGTGTGGCCCCTCTTGTCTTCTAGCTTGTTTTCTCTTGGTTTTTTGGTGGCCAGGTGCTGGTTGATGGTTTTTTGTTGTGCTATGGTGTTTCCATTGTTTCTTTGCTTTTTGTGAGGGTTTCAGGTGCCCTTCAAAACCTTTTTCTGCTGTTTTGTTTTGTTGGCAAAGTTTGATACTTTGGTGCTTGGCTATGTTCTATTTCTTCGCTTTGTACAAGGTTTTGGGCCCTTTCAAAACCCTGCTTACCTTGTCAAAAATAGGTTGGATATCTTAATAAAGGTGACATAAATCTGAAATATACAGACATGAAACAGGGTTTTGGGGCAGCATGGAGACAAGGGAGTGATGTATGCACACCATACTAAGTCATGTGAATATTGGACGCCTTGTCTGCAGGATGTGAAACTTGGTGAGGCATGAGGGCTTACAGGAGTAACTTGTGGGTCTATTGAATGCTGAGGAGACATGGGGAATAGCTATTTATGCTAGTTGCAGCAATATGGAGGCATGCTGATGAGGGTGGCAACCTCTAGAAAGAGTGCCTGAGGGATTTTAAGAAGTGTACCAAGTCTGAAAGGTTTATTTAGCAGCTGCCGCCATCGTTGGAGAAGTATGAGGGTGCCACACCAAGCATTAAGGGAGTTCATGAGGAGTTTGCGAGAGTTGTGAAGGAGTCTATGAGTCTGGAAACTATTTATTGGCAACAGTACTTTATATAGCCAACAAAAAATATACTCCGGGTGTAGTACAACAGATTTGAGAAATCTTGGAAGTAATGTACAATGCTCAGACCCACAAACTAGTAAGGGATAATACATGAATGGTGACATAAGGATTGACCCATATAAAGTAAAGGCCATAATGAATTTGCCAACGCCCACAACTGTTTGAGAGATTAGGATCTCTGTTGGAGCAGTCTAAAACCTCAAAAAATTTGTGAATTGTTTTTCATATGTTGCTGCTCCTTTGTATGCCATAACAGGGGTTGGTAAGAGTTTTCATTGGGGTACAAGACAAGAGCGTGCTTTTGATAGTCTTTATCACAAAATTAGCCATGCATTAGTGTTAGCTCTTCACAGTCTTCAACAACCCTTTGACATTGAGACAGATGCAAATGATGATGCCATGTGAGTAGTTTTGTCGCAAGGAGGTAAGGTCTGTTTGTTATCATTCTGAGTTGTTTAAAGGGGTTTTCTTAAATTATAGAATCTATGATAATAAGCTCTATGCTTTGGTCTCAACACATAAGAATGGAAACACTACCTTATGGGTAAAGAAGCAGTGGTGCACATTGATCACCAACCTTTGCAATATTATCAAGTACAGACAAGTCTACAACAGTCTCATCATTACAAATGGAAGGGTTTCGCAACAATTTCATCTTATGATTAAATATAAGTGTGGTGTAACTAACAAAATGGCTGATATACTCTCTAAATTGCCACTTCTTTCAGAGGTAAGCACACTTTTCATGTTGGAGCTCTTTGGAAATGAAGTATATGCCAAAGATTATGAACACGATGTTGACTTCAGTGAAGTATATCAGTCAATAAAGAGAGATATGGTGACTGGGTTTGAACCTAATCTTCCTTTCTACCTCAAGGATGGTCTTCTATACAAAATGGGGAAACTATGCTTGCCAAAAGAGAAGGTTTTTGTTCACGAGAGGCTCACACATCACATATTCCAGGACATTTTGGAGTGACAAAGCAAAAAGAGGTATGGTGGTTGGGCTTGAACCTAATCTTGATTACTATCTCATGGATGGGCTTCCATGCAAAGCGGGGAAACTATGCTTGCCAAAAAAGAAGACTTTTGTTCATGAGGGAGGCTCAGACATCAATTATTGTAGGACATTTCAGCGTGACAAAGATGGTTGCCAATCTTTAGTAGCATGTTCATTAGACTTACATTCAAGTGGATGAATCTAAATTTGTTAGGAGTTGCAAGCCTTGTAGTATAAGTAAGCCAAGCAATAGGAAGCTTGGGCTGTACCAGTTATTGCTTGTGCCTACAAGGACATGGGAGAGCATCTCAATGGACTTTGTAGGTTGGCTCCCAAAGACAAAATATGGGCATGATTATCTATTTGTTGTAGTGAAAGAAATAAAGAAATTATATTAATGTCCATGCATGACCAAAAGTAGGTCAATGGGACTCAAGAGTACACTAGTTTACAAAGAAAGTTCTAGGAGGAGAATCCTAGAGAGGGCCCACAAAGGGGAAGAACCAAAAACAAAATATAAAACAAGGGACCACCAATATAATTGGTCAAGAAACCAATACAAAAAGAGTGAAGTAGGGGGAACAAGAACCCCAAAGAGCATAAGTTGAGGAGTACTAGAGAGAGAAGGTCTCATCATATCATAGTCTAGGCTAGAAGTGGAGGAGTCACCAGTTTCATCATTGATCACTATGAAGGGGCTGATACAAGATATGATAGTGCTCATTGTAGATTATTTTAGCAAGACGTGCATCTTGATTGCTTGTAAGAAGACACTAATTGAGAGAGTCTAAACTCTATCAACATAGGATGGACAACAAGTTCCAAGTTTGTGACAAGATGTGGCTGTACATCGGCAACGAGAGATTCGATGGACCTCATAAAATTTGAAACCAATCAAATATGGTCCATTTCAAATCTTGTAATAGGTGGGACAAAATGCTTTTCAGTTGGAACTATTTGCATACATGAAAATATACCTAGTCATCAACGTGGACTAAATTGTGTTTGCTTGAGGGTCCAATGTTTGACGAGGAAGAGGATGTTTACTTGGTGTTCAAGAAGAGTTGAAGGATAATGTGGTACTAGATAAGAAGGTAAGGGGAACAAGTCATGGCAAACACGAGATGTAAATGATTGGGATAAAAGGTCAATGGAATGGATTCCCAAGGATGATGTGGGTAATATATTTTCACATTTGGTTAATCCTTGAGATTTTGGGGACAAAAAGCCTCCTAATGGGGGAAGTATGATCCAAAAATTGGGTCAAACTAAGTTTGAATAGTGGGGTCAAGAAAAACAACTTTAGTCAAGAATGTGACTAGTGACTTGGAAACATGAAATTTACATATGTGCAATGCCCCAAGCCACACACACAAGACTCTAGCCAAGCAAACATTTTTTTTTACAAGGGCAACACAAGAATGGCTCTAGTAAATAAGATAAGACATTGACATGTTGCATTGTATGCTAATGTGCACACAAGTGTTGTGTCAAGCACGACACACATGACATTGACAACACTAAAAGCATCACCATTGCTTTGAGCAAGGTGGCACAAACAGAAGACTTACAAATTGTGTGATGAAGTCAACATGATGGACCTATGAGAGAGTGGAACTACACCATGACGATGATCGGGTTCTAACCTGCGACTGCATCCTCTTGCGAACTCAAGGGCAAGATGAGGGAATCATATATCTTGAATCCACTCCCTAAATACACTCAATGACAATCACAACACCAAGGGAAACCCATTAGAATATATTGTCATTGATGCCAATGGGAGAATATGGGAAATGGTTGTCATTAATGTCAAATCAAATGAATGAGATATGTTTAGTAAAGATGAAATGAATGTCATGATGATAGACAAAGAGCAGATTGAGAAAACGGAGATTTAAAGATCAAAGTCATAATATCTAAGGCAATGCCCAAACAGATTCAATACAGTTGATTATGAAAGAGCTTTTAAAATGACATTATTTAGAGGCTGACTAATAGATGTGTAATGTTGTAGCCGACCTGTGAAAAAGAAGTTGGTCTTTTCCAAAAATAAAACAAAATTAAATAAAGAAAAAATTATATAAAATGATATTGAATCTTGATATTAAACAAAGGCAAAAATCACATCATATAAAATGCAGCGATTGAATTAATTAAAAGTAGCAAATGATTTATGAAAGTAAATGAGACAAAAGTTTCATAAGAAAAAACAAAAAGCATATAGGACAAAATAAGGAAAAAGACAAATGTTAAAAAGCAGCGATGAAGATTAGTAAAGTCAGCAATAAAAAATACAAAGCAGCGATTAATAAATGATATGCAGAAAAAGACAAAAGCCAGCGATCTGTTTTTATTTTCCATAAGGCAGCGATTAAAATGAATTAGAATTAGTATGCAAAAGGTGTGATTTATTAAGAGCATAAAAGATGCAGCGATTCATTCATCCAAAAGAAGTAGTGCTTCATCAAAAGAAAGCAGTTGGGCAATGATTTGGTTAAAGAAATAATTACATCTCATAAGACAGCGATTGAGTCTATTAACTAAAAGACACATCTATATAAATAGGTGTTTCCTTTCAAATAGACACATCTCTTGGCAAATTGAAGTGGTATAAACAGAAGCTCAAGTGGAAACCAAAACATAACAAGTTCAATGAATAAAGTCTGAGCATAAGGAAGAGGGAAAGCAGAAGTATGAAGAGTAAATTTGATTTATGTTGAAGATATTTGTGTGGAATAAAAAAAGGAAATACATCATATACACCAGGTTCATGAAAGATTATTTGCTGACTTATGAATACCAAGTTGTGAAGATTAATGAGGAGATTGTGAGAAGATTATGTGCAGATTTGTAACGAGATGGTGATCAGATTTCTGTGGCAAATTTATGATCAGCTTACAACATATTCAAGAAGAAAATTGTACCTAATTGGGAAGAGAGTTATAACAGAATTTCTAAGAGAATTCGAGTGGGTTGGTGCTCACAAGTCATATTGTATAGGTTGGTGCCTCAAATAGGTCAAGGTTGGTGCCTTGCTAAAGAAGAGTTTGGTGACTCTCACTGAGTTGGTGCTCAGTCTAGGGGATTGGTGTCTCCTGTAGGTTGGTGCCTACAAAAGTTGTAATCAGTAATTATTATATAAGTACATTATTTTGTACCGTGGTTTTCTCCCATAAGGGTTTCCACATAAATCTTGGTGTTCATGTGTTCTTAATTGTTAGATCTTGCATGGTTGTTATTGTTGTGGTTAAGTAAATTTGAAAAAGTTAAAATTGTATTAAACTATTCACCCTCCTCCCCCCTCTCTGTATAATCGTGTCCTCATCAAAACCTATGTAAGAGGTGGGACAACTAGGAGATACCATACCTTGACAAGTTAGAATGATCATTAGTTTCTTGAATACATGGCACACTTACCAATGCAAAAGTGGAAATATCCCCTCTTCAAGGACACCCAACACAAGGGACAAACCTTCATAGGAGGTTGACCTACTAGGAGGTACAAGCCCTCAACCAACGGGAACAATTGATCATCTTCATGCAAAGGCACACTTCCCAATGCTTAAGATTGTATAACTTTTAGATTATGACACTTGCCAACAAAATGAAGACATTGGAAGACTCACAAGACCAAGGGGAACAACTTCCATATACAAATCTTCCTTGTGAAATGATTGGAAATGCCTAGTGTTTGAGGATCTAAAGGACTACAGTGCGCTAGACAACTATAGCACCTAGAAAGGACACTATGTAATAAACAACCCCCAATATTTTTTTTTGATTTGCACCCTTTGCTGATATAATTTTCTGAGTGTGTTGTTTGACAGTTTTTGCATTGTTTTCATGTGACTTGCATTTTTATTGAGCTTGCATTTTATAATAATTTAAGTGCAGAAACGATGAAAGAATACACTTGCAATTAGCATTCAGAGCATTCTAAAATCTGATTTTTATAACCACAGCAAAATACAGTCTTGAAGTTACAAATGGCATAATCAGACAATAACTTTTCAGACCTGGATAATGAGCATAGCAGCAGATTCAAGCTCCCAAAGGCCACGAACTGCAACAATGTCTTTGGCTACAAACACCCTGATTTCAAGCACCCATTGCACTGCACAATCCGTCCTCAATATTAAACATTAGGAGCCAATATATAGCAGGTCACAGTCTGAAGTTTTATCACCAGTAAGAGGCGTCCCTCAAGGAAGTTCAATTTGCTCTATAAATTCAAAACCTTCACCAAAAAATGCAATCCAATGCTTGTTTGAATTGCCTTGATAAGAGACATCATCCTAACCAATACCCATATTGAAATCTCATTCCATTTCAGAGCTATGATCAAATATGTGAGTTCAGGTCCAGAATATAAGTGCCCAAAAATCAATTTGAAACACACCAAAATCACCAACAAACCAAACCAAACAGAAATCTCCTCAAAAGAACTAGAAAATCTTCATCTTTGTCGCCCAGATGTGATTCCTGATTGAAATCACCATTCACTAGCTTGAGTAGGTCTTTCACTACCGAAACTAGCCTCGGATACGCAGGGTTTTCGTCCTCAATTCCGTTCTCAGATCCTCTGGTAGCAAACCAGCAACATCTCTGTAAGTCGTCAAAGCATCCATAAAGAAATGAGCTTGAAAAAAGAACTTTTAAGAGTCGCTTCTCCAAATTAGGGCGACCAAGCTCAACCCTAAAACCCACGCCTACTTTTTAAAACATTTGTATTGGTTTTAAAATAAATCTCAAACCCAAACATTAGCTTTTTATTGTAATTTTCACTCATCTCCTTGCTTGGGTGTCCAACCTTATCCAGCCTTCAAAAGCGTTTTAGATGCTTTAAAAACAACTTAAAGTGATTGCATTAGGCGCCATGGTACTAATTTGTCCCCTTATGACCCCCTCAATAATAAAATATAAAGTTGCTTTATAAAAGACCACTTTTCGAAGCATAAATAAAAAATTTAAATGACCAAACCTTAGCAACTTTATACCAACAAAATATGTGTCGCTGAGACAAGCCTGACCTGGTCCAATTACCCAAAATAGACTTACCATTTTTAGTAAGTACTAAAAATAGCAAGTGACATCCCAAAAAATCAAACTGGAGAAATACTGATATGCGTTGAGACTCACTGTAGACAGTGAGCACCAGATTGGCCCTGCTAAAAATAGAAAGTCTCCCTGAATACTGAAAACCCAACACCCAAAGCTGGAATTGAGTCCCCTTATCAGAACCTCTTAGCCTACAGGGACTTTGGAATAGGCTAAGGTGATGTCCATTGCTTAGAGGCTAGGAGGGGATATTACACACTAGCGCCCAACTACTCCAGTGCCCACTTTTGGTGCTAGAGTCCTAACTAGAGATTGAATGGATGATTGTTCTAGGTCTCATAGTTAGGGACAATGCCTCAGACTCACTAAAAGATGATTCAACTTAAAAAAAATCCAAGCAGCACCTATAGACTATTGGAAGACCAAAGTGGAAAACTAGGAGAAGACACCCGATCTTTAAAATGCAAGAAAAATGGAGGGACACTTCCCAAAGGCTAGGACGTCTACAAGGAATCTGAAATGAACCCAAGGGCATGAAGGATGAAGGGGAATATTCCCAACATTGTAACATATTCAACTTTCAAAACAGGAATTACTTAATGAATTAACTAAAAGGTAATTGCCACATGCTAAAATTCCGAAAGTAAATTTTTTTAACTTTCATATAACATTTGTTTAACATGATCCATAATAAAATGAATAATGCAATAATTACAATTTGGAAAATAAGATAATCTTCTCTTTTACAATACATAGATAAATTGCATTTAAAGTAAACAAGTTTACAATACATAGTAGGTGTTACAAAGTCTTCCATACTTGGAAATCTGCATCTGTCTCACAAGTCTTGGCGAAGTCGTCTCCAAGAGGGAGAGCATCACCCGAGTGCTTTACCTCCAACCACAGACCGGTGGTCCCCCATAGACCTTCCATCTGGAAGTGGCCCTACCTTTCACAATTACTATAGACAAAGGAAACCAACAAATACATGCCATCTGAGTTCTAGTGCTGTGTCCTACATAACCAATCAACCATACAACTTTAGACAACTTCTAACTAAGAATGACCAATCTGACTGGATTATGCAATTTGGAACACTGTGAACCAACTAATGGAAGTAGAGACTTTTGCATTACTTTGGCCAAAGTCTTAGAATAAAATAAACCCTTCCCTAGGAAATGTAGTCATGAGTTCACACACCTCTAACTCGACTTGGAAATGACCTTTCACCTAAGGTTTAACACATGGTTGACTTGTTTGACTGTTTGTCTAACTTTTCACAAGGATTTAAGATAAAAATTGTATAACTTTCTATGGTCGACAAATGACTAAGGTCACAGAAACATATTCTTGACAATGAACATCTATATTGCGTACTCGTAATATCTCGGACCCTGGCTACTGCCACTTGTTCATATGTTTTTACATTTATTTTCAAGAGTGAAATACTCTCCTATTTTCATACACAATACTTTTAAAATTCTTTTACAAGTTATAGTATTTTCGAATAATGACACTGACTCGTGACTCTTTATTTGTCACTTGAGTTCTTGTCAACTCGTAACATAAGAAATAATAAGAGTTTCATTCACTAATATCAAAATAATTCATAAATAATTCTGATTTTTCTATGTTTACCTTTTCTTTCATCGTACAAGAACACATTTTATAATGCTGATAAATGTACAACATACTGCCAAATTCTTTTGTAAGAATAAGTACATAATTACGGTGTTTAAACCATAGTTACAAGACTCGGACTCGCCTCGGACTCGGCAAGCCAATTTTTGACTCGGACTCGGACTCGGCGCCCAGACTCGGCAAAGACTCGGCAAAGACTCGGCAAATAGAAAAACCCAAGAAATTCAGAGATTTTTAAGGATTTAACACTTGTTTCACGCACCCTTTAATAAATAAACCTTAAAGACACAATAACATCATCAAATAGAAATTACTATGATCTCATACACAAACATACATCGATCACATAAGTATAAACGCAAATTTTCGCTGAAGGAAATAACACATTCAAATATATAAATATTGTCAAATGTATACAAAACTCATGGAATATGAAATCCATGGCATCAAAACAAATATCAAAATTAAAAATATAAGTCTATGGCTCAAAAGAGCTTGCATTACTCATCCCAACATCACGACAAGTCATGCGCTAGTGTCTAAGATAGGTCATAGATGATGATGCAGCCATGATATTTTCTTGCATCTCAATGATTGGTGTGTATATTCAAGTGAGGAATTTATTATTAAATTTTTATTGTAGCCTTCAAGACTGCATGCTTTGTTGTCTAATGTATGGAACAAGATAATCCTTGATTATGGCTTTGACTGCAAAAGATGCAAAGATTTACAACAGGGGATATGTATTTTGTAGGTTTAACGATCATGATTCATCATTGGCCTATAACATGCTTAGACCTATAGTTTGATGAGGTTTTGGGGGAAACACCCCAATAGGATCAAGGGGTAGTGCCCTTCGCGGGGGTCTGGGGGCAGCGCCCCTTGCGGGGGTGGGGGCAGCGCCCCCAAGGGGCAGCGCCCCTCGCGGGGTCCCGGGGCAGCGCCCTGGGCGCGCTCCCTGTCGCGATACAGGGCGGGGTCGAGGGGCGGAGCCCCCGCCACCAAGCCCAAATGAAGACCTTCAAAACCACACAAACCTTCATGGCGCGCACCATTTAATTAAAAAAATTGTAAATTAAAGACACTAATTACATATTTAAAAAACATCAAGGTCGAGATTTAGCCATTTAATTAAGCAGTTCTGAAACTTTAAAATGTGTTTTTTTTGACACACACGCCCACAAACTGATGGCCGAGTCTTTGGCTTGGGACTCGGCGAGTCTGGCGAGTCTCGCGAGTCTCGGCGAGTCTGGCGAGTACTCGGCAGCCGAGTCCCAAAGACTCGCCCAGCCTCACTCGCCTCGGGACTCGCCAAGACTCGCCGAGTCTAGGCGAGTCTTGTAACACTGGTTTAAACCTTATTAATAGCTCTGAATATTAATCTGATTTCTTTCAGTCAAAATATTAGTGTAAGCTTCAAGCTTATCATACAAATTTATAAATATATTACAGAATATTCTTTGCATTCTCTTATATATATATATATTTATATATCTCCATATATGTATATACATATATATTTATTGATCTGCTTATTTATTTTCCCAAGTAAATAGAATATTTTATTCAACTTACCACAATAGGGTAATAAAATTCTTCAGAATATTTTATTCAACTTACCACAGCAGGGTGATAAAACTCTTCTCTGCTGTCTTATACAGTCCTAAATAGAGAATTTAAATAATTTCATGCACATGTCTGTAAAATCAGACTACTTTATCTCTAATTTCCTTCAAAAATATTCAATAAATAAACTCATATTAACTTCTCAAATCTGAAACTTCATCTGCATATTACCAAAAATAAAAGAATGAGAACAGATTTTGTGTTCATGCCTGTATTAATTCTATACTTCTGCACTTCCAGATGTTCAATGCACAGCTACAATACACTTGTCAAGCTTCTACAAGTAACCACAACTTGCTTATAGTCTGAAAACTTTGCTCTTACTTTGGCAAACAAAAAGCTCTTCACTTCAAAGTCATATGACTGCTCTTCTCCATTCCAATGTAGATGAGCATCATCAAAATAAGAATGATAATCCCTTCTAAAACTTCTGACTTCTTCTCAATAACCAACTTCTAATTATAGTAAAACTAAAACTTAAAGGCACGCCAAAGCAGTTTAAACTTATGCCCTTCCATTATGCCCTCATTCGATGACATTAATATCAGTTTAAAAGCCAGGAATATAGCCTTCGACGAAGGCTTTTAGCCTGTACGTGACAGCTAAGTTGTTTGGTTTTATTTATTTCCATAACATGCTTTAAATGGTATGTTAACTGCCGTAGCAGCTGCGGGCTTCTCATTAATGCTAACAATACAATATACTATATATATTTATATGTATATGTGTATATATGTATATATGTATATTTATATGCATATTTATTCACACATTTTAAAAAAAAATTCATTTAAATAATAATCAAATAAACTTTTATATTAATTGATAAATCGAAAAGACTATGTTGAAACAACATAACACCTTTTAATTGCAAAAGACTAGGCCAAAGACCAAATATGATTTGACCTATTCTTACGACTCAACCACACTAGTCACAACACCAGATAAACTCAACCACCAGATCTACTATTGTATTCTTTCAAATCTTTGTCCACATCTAAATACTAGTCTTTGCCTTAGCCTCTAAAAAGTTTAGTTTATCATTTGTGCTTGATAGTTAACCCTCCTTTTTATCAGGAAATCTCATTGTAGGGCTTGATTGTTGGTAGTCCGACGCTTGCATCTAGGACAAAAACATAGTCAATTAGATATTTACTATGTTCCATGGCATTTTGGGGAAGGGGACGGTGGGATGGCAAGGGATGCATTTTGGGGATAGTAGTTCAAGGGCCATTTTTTAAGGTGTGGGGACAACAATACACACACACACACATTATAAATAAATATATACATATTAAAAATATATATAAATTATAAATATATACATATTTGTAGCTTAATAACCAAAATAAACCTATTTTGTATTAGATTTATCGTACAAAAATATTTATAAGCCTTATATTAATATTTAATATACTAACTTTATAAATAAAGTTTATATTAATAAATAAATACACTAAATAGTCAACAAGTAAAACTAAATAAATAAATAAATAAATAAATAAATAATCATGGAGTCCATCAACATCTCTAATGGTATATTAATATAATTTTATAAACTAATTGCTTAAATGGGAATATTTGGTTGTCATGAAATCATGTGCATGACCTGCAATAGACCTTTCTTGGTTGGCATTGAGAGAGCTAATTGGGGACCTTTCTTAGTATGGGAAGCAACCTCTCCATTCTATTCTCTGCATTGTTCCATTCTCTGTGTCTGGTGTTTGCTTTGTTTAGAGAGTGAAGACCTTTGTTTTGCTAGAGGAGAAAGAAAGAGATTTGTTGTAGTTTGTCCAATAGTCTTCCCTTTAGAGTTATTACAAAAGAAGGCACAAACCTTTGATGGATTTGCATAAATTTTTTTGACATTACGAATTATTTTTTAAAAAACAATGTAAAAACTTGCCTTACCATTGGGGATGTTTGGCTATTTTTGGGACAATTGAGGGCTTGATTGCCTTGGGGATGGCAAAACATCTCTACAGCATTCCTTGTTCTTGCAATGTGTTGCAAAAACATTTCAAAGTTTTGAAGATTTTGGGGACGGTTAGGGATCTCCCATTGTATGCGAAATGCCATTAGAAAAGGGGATGGCGGTGTGAGGCCCAAAGATGTGTCCCCGTAGAACACAAGATATTTACATTTAATGCAAAACCTCTTGAAATCCTATATAGTGTGCACATTTGTCAATTTTGTTTATAGTTTTAGGTTTTTGGTCTTAGTTAACTTCCCATTTTAATTTGAAGAATGGTTCTACCATACATACTGTTTTCGTTTGAGTTGACCTGAAAAGGACAAATCAAAATGGTAAAAAACTAGGGGTGGCCTAGACAACCAAGTGATAACCAATTCACATTTGATAACCAAGTGAACATGTTGCAAGAATCCATCCACTTGTAATGCCTAGCCTATTGTAACTTGGTTTGAGCTCACAAATATTGGAGGCATTGGTGATCCATATGAACGATTGTTTCTTTGCCCATTAAGTAGTGCTTCCATTCTCAGCCGCCTAGACTAGAGCATATAATTCTTTGTCATATATGTAATATTTTAGGACTGATCCATATAAGAGTTTAGAATGATAGCTTATTGGTCTTCTTCCCTATGTAGACCAGCCTCCATAGCATTATCAGTAGCAATTGGTTCCATTCAAAAGGTTGTTGAAGGTTGGGCAAGACCAAAATGGGTGCATGGCTGATTTTGTGCTTCAATTCCTCAAAAAATCTCTGTTGTTTGTTTCCATATTTGAAGCACTTTCCAATGTAGATGAGGTTGTTGTGCAAACTCACACTTTTTACTATTTGATCGCAACTTCTCTCCCTCAACATTTGCAAGACTTGTTTGAGAGGAACCAAGTGTTCCTCATGTCTTGATGTCTTGTTGTAAACCAGAATATCATCCAAGTAAACGATCACACAAGAGTCAATGAATGGTCTTGATTCTCAATGCTTGGCTCATGAAATTTGTTGGGGTGTTGCACAATTTGAATGGAAGTACCAATCATTATATAGATGTTGCTTTGTCTTAAATTTCTTTTTCTCTCATCTTCAATTCTGACTTGTTAATATCTAGACATGAGATCTAGCTTGGTGAAGTATTTAGCATGTTATAACTGATCCAAGAGATCATCAATTCATATTAGTGGATATCTTTTCTTGATGGTTGTCTTGTTTAAGGCTTTGTATTACACACTTCTGCCAAGTGCCATCTTTCTTAGGCTCTGCCATTATTGTAGAACTATGAGGCAAGGTGCTTTGTCTTATCACTCCTTAACGAATGCTTCTAGATGTAACTTGACTTCATTGGCTTGAAGTAGGGTTTGCCAATAGAGTCCTATGCTGAAAAGTGGAAAATCAGGGAATGATTATATCTCATGCTCTATTCTATTTGGTAGCAACCCCTTGGGCTCTTAAAAGAGCTCTCCAATGTTCCAAACCATTTTATTGGATGATCCATGGTCATTTGTTCCTTGTTTGTATGCAGTCCACATTGAGGTCACCTCCTTTTCTTGTTTCCCATGCAACAAAAGCAACAAAAGCAACAGAAACTTGTAACTAAAATTGATATATTGCTTAGCTTGTGAAGCACACACCATAGATTGCCCACTGTTACCCTCGATTTTAATCATGAAAATTTTTGAGAAAATTTTCCCCTATCAAAATGAGTTGGATTCTAAAGATGCAGCAACTTATGTTCTTCGAAATAACCATGCAAAAACTGGCAAATTGTTTTAAGATTCAAATCATAAAGCTTTATGCAAATTGGATAATCGGCTAGACAAATGAAGGCAGCAGGAAACAATGTTTTTGTGTAAGTTAATGGTGATGATTAAATGAACTATTGGCAAGTTAAATAATGGGCACCAAAAGGGCATCTTCTCCTCTATGTCCTTAAAGCATTAGTTGCAATGATGGCTCAGATCTTATATATATAAGCAACAGCCCTTATTCCCAAAATGGTTGACAATGCTTATATGCCAAACAGTATATCTGTCACTTGCAGTGGACATATGGATTCATAAAAATTCTTTCTCCAGGCAATTGCAGTATTTCAGTTATCCAAAGCGGTTTATTGTATTCTTTAGCAAGTGAAAGATTTGTGGGGGCTGGTCAAGATGTTAGTGTAACAAATTGTGATTGTTAAGGTTCTAGATTTGGAGAAATGCAATAGAAATTTTAATGGAATTCATCGTGAAGTGCAAATAATGAGCATGATTGACCATCCAAATATTTTAAGAGCACATTCTTCTTTTATAGCAGACCACGGTTTTTGGGATTGTAATGCCATATATGTCTGGGGTTTCTTGTCTTTATATATTGAAATCAGCCTACCCAGATGGATTTGAAGAACCAGTTATTGTAACATTCCTGTGAGAGACTTTAGGCGCTCTGGATTATCTACGTAATCATGGATACATACATTGATATGTTAAGGCCGGCAACATCTTAGTTGATGTGAGTGGTGCAGTTAAATTTGCAGACTTTGGGGTCTCTGCTTGCATGTTTGACTCTGTTGATAGACATGTTCGAGGAACACTTCTGAGTGAACTCCATAGGTTGTCACTGAAGGGTTTAAAATCACTCTTGTGCTGAAATATCAAAATATTCTCTAGCTCCTTCAAGAAGCCTCTCTATGAACTGTGGAGTGAAACCCATTGCACTATATGGAGTTTGATGATATTGGATATGAAAGTACCAAAGATTTACATCCTCATGCTAGCAGTCATGATGAAATCACATTACAAGAAAAGCCACAAGATTTTAAAGATGGAGTTTGGCTGCAATCTTTAACCAGATTCATGGTACTGAAGCTACTTATACAATGTTCTCCCTATATGAAGGCGACCAAAGGCAGATACCTAATCTTCATCTATGTTCATCAAACTGTGAGATAATACCCTTATTGGCTTTCAGAAAATCTAGGGAGGTGAAGAAGCAAGCAGATTTAGGTCTGGTACAACTTCAACAATAGAATTGTTTTCCATGACTGAAGTATCTGCAGATGAAGCATCATTAATTAATGAAAGAAACACTAATTTAATATCAGAGACTTCAGGAATAGGAAGTCCAAAAGCTCTTTCAAGGTCACTGAACCTTTTATCTTTTAAGCCAGCATACTAATATATACCCAGTTGGGAATTAAATAGACATCTGCACCGAAAAGTCTGAATTCCCACACAGAAGATCTTCTTCTCCACAGAGGAAGATATAGATTAAAAGGGCTGGAAACAAGCGGCAGTGGTCGACAGCCTTATTGAAATTGATTTTATATAAAGACTTGAGCAAAGTCCTTTTTAGAAACCAGAGGATGTTGAAGCATTGGTAAAATTAATAAGCACTATTGGGGACATAACCTTGTTGATTCATGTAACCAATTTCAATTTATAAACTCTCATACTAAAGGATATTTTGAAAGATGCAAGAACCGCTTGGGGAGCTGGCAATCAATGGTACAACTACATACAAAGGCTCTTGGTGTCTGCTCAAGCATTTTCACAATGCTTATCAGATGATAAAAAATATATGGTCGGGTGATCTCATCGAGGGGAATGATTAGTATTGTGGTTGCTCTAGAGTTTACCATTTGTGAAATTTACTGATGGGTAAATAAATATGTAGTGGATGATCCTACACTTCCCAAAGCAGAAGTTCGTAAAAAGAAGGAAAAGCCAAAGATGGGAATGATGGAAAATTTCAAGTTCCTACTAAGTTCAAGATATGTAAGAGACTTCGCTACTTTTGTGGTTGCATACTGTGTTAGCATCAACTGTATTGAAGTGACTTGAAAATCAAAACTAAAGGTCCGACTTCCAAGTCCAAATGAGTATTCTGCCTTTATGGGAGACTATTCGATATGCGCAGGGATCACCACTTTCTCCATGATGTTGCTAAGAAGAATTATATTCCACAAGTATGGTCGGGGATGAGAAATCACAACTACTTCTGGGTGTAAGATATGCAAATAGGCGACACACAGCTGGAGCATCCTCTGTTCTATTTAATATGTAATGGCGAGTACATTGGAGGAATGGCAGAGAATGGCAATTGACAAGGCAATGAAGGCATTAAGGAGGCACCATGCTCTCGAAGAAGGCGCTCGTGCCCCTACTATTTCATTATTTTACAAAGCCTATGATTCCCATGGTGAAGTGTGGAAGGAAAAGTCAGAGAAATTGGAGCTTGAGTTATGAGAATGCTGCAAAGCACAATCAAAGCTTTCAGAACAACTGGTGGAGGAAGTCTCTGAGTGTCGAAATTTGAAGGCACAAAATCAAGAAAAAGATACTTTGATAAATGAACTTCAAAGTGAACTTCTTTCAAAAGAAGGTCAAGGAATTACAAGGATGTTTGGAAGAAAAATCTAGTGGTTTTGATCTTGTTGCAAGTGAAAACCATGAACTCCGTAAGCAAGTGGCTGACCTGACATCTAAACTAGTAGTGCAGAGGCGTAAAATCATATGCTAATTGAAAGGTGGCTGTCATTCTTTGCTGTTTGAAAATAATAATGATCGTCTAATCACTGGTGGACAAGATATACTAGTTAAACTTTGGGATATAAATTCAGTCTGGTTGTATTTGTCATATTTTAACAGGTCACTCGGATAAGGTTTGTGCTACATATGTCACCGAATTATCAAATAGGAAAGCTTTAAGTGTTGCTTATGATCGGATCGTTAAGGTTTGGGACCTTCATAAAGGGTATGTGGCAAATACCATTATCTGTCACAACAACTGCAATTCTGTGTCCCTAACTGCCACTTGGGTACTAAGCACAAAAGAAGCAGCAATCTCTACGCCTCTACTTCTTGCCTTTCCAGTGCTGACAATTTGGTTTCACAAGTATTGCAAATCTCATTTTAAACCTGCCTTCTGAAGATATCCACTGGAGGAAGCCATGATAAGATATAAGATATGCATTGTCTAGGGTAGGGGGGATCTATTTTGCTGCTTGACAGGGGAGAAGAGCTGTGTATAGGGGATTTTTATTTTGACATGCGGGGAAAGTCTGTGACCTTGCTATTCTTGAACTATTCTGAAATAAAGAATCAACATTGAAGAGTCTGTGTGCTGTTTAACTTTATGCTGATTACTAAATTATTGTTCTTGTGTGTACAATGATCATTTTTGATTATTCAGTCTCCCGTGTTAGTCTACATTCAAATTCATTTATGCTGGCTGATCAGTATTGAAATGGTGTGTTAATCTGTGGGTTAATTACCGTTTCGAAAGTTAATCTGCGGGTTAATTATCATTTTTGTGTATTTGGATTTCCGAATTAACCATCTGCAAATCATTAATTTGGTTTTCTTTTCAGAATTTCATTTGCATTCTTGCCTTTCGTACTTTTGGGTTAAAAGTGCCTAAAATCTAAAATCACATTATATGAGGGAGCTGCCCCCCTCAAACGCAGAGGAGAATCGTTAATCTCGTAACGATTTCTCCATTTGTTGGTGCAATTTGTTGTTGCCCATTGGGCAAGTCAACTAATCTTCGCAGTGACTAAACTGTTTACCAACACCTGCATACGAGTTGAGAACATATTTGACACCATTCTATACTTGTTCTCTCTCCTATAGTAAATAACATCCCAAAAATAAAGTTATGGATTATCAAAATAAGCCCACAAACATCCAATGGAATAACATTTAACACCACCTCAATGAACTTTGGATTAAGCCTAAATCTGATTTTGCACTACTTCATGATTATGATTTCCACCCCTCGTTTTAGTCTTTGGATTCAAGACAAGTTCATTCACTACCTTTTAGGAATCAGGAGTAGCTTGAGAACATGTATCAATTAGAGATTCTATTTTACTTCCTTTAAGTTGAATCTTAATATGGAATCTTTTTGAGTAGGCACTATTGAGGATAAGGTGTCAATTACGTGGGCTTTACGATTTATAGGGTGTGGAGAGTCATTAAGCTTCCCACCTTTATAGAGGGTGGTTGGGGCTAGGGCCATTAGATTGGAAGAGTCAAGGCTAGGGCCTTGACCTTCACTAGACTGAGTTTATTGCCCCAACTCCCACTTACCACTGGCAACACATGCAACTTTTCTCGCTGTGACACATGACAACTTACCATCTATCTCAAATTTGCAGTCAAACTCCTTATCTTTGCTCACAAATGAAATATTTATCGTTGCCCCCAGGCCCCCACGAGGGGCGTTGCCCCTCAATCCCACTGGGGGTGTTGCCACCAAACCCCCACTAGGGGCGCTGCCCCTTGACCCTATTGGGGGCGCTACCCCTAGACCCCCACAAGGGGCATTGCCCCCAAACCCCCCCCCAAACTCATTTGATTCATTTTGTAGCTATATTTTGCATAAAATTTATCTTTTTAAAAAAAATTAAATGTTTTTTTAAGGTGTTGAGTTTTTGCCAAGTTTTGTTGAGTACTCTTCGAGTCAATTTTTTTTTGGCTTGCCAAGTACTCTTCGAGTCTGAGTTTGCGAAGTATGCTTTGAACAATGCATTTCTTTTAAAGTTGCCTTTTAGGTCCTCTATTTTAGTTTGGTTTTTCCTCCAAGTATTTAATAGTACTTTTTAAATTACATTATGTGTTTAAAAGCACTTTTTGAATTACATATTAAATTAAGTGTTAAAAACACTTTTTTAATATTACATATGCCCTACAAGAAAATTTAAGTTGCCATTTTGAAAATAAAGTGATTGGCCCCATCTTAAAATATTATTATTATTTCCCTTATCTTATCCCATAGCCTATGGGAAATAAAGAATAGGCTATGGGTCCTTAATTCATTCCTTTAGTTTTGAAAAGGGGACATGGCAAATGCCAAGAAATCAATTAGGAGTTGAACTTCAACAATTAAGTCTTGAGTGATGTCATTCGTCAAGAGGAGTCTAAGATGCCACACAAGACTCAAACATGACTCCAACAATTTAGCAACTATGACATACAAGACGCATGATGACATGCAAACTTCTCTCTTAATTGTAACTCTTATTTCATATTGGCGCACCAATTGGGATTCAAGGCATGCAAACAAGAATGGCATGTGCAATTTGCAACTCCCTCTAAGATTAACTCCACAAACTTCTCTTTCCAATTGCTTGGATTGTTAGTTTTCAACTTATGTGGCAAGTGGAGGCCACCTATCGAGGGCACCATTTTTGATAGGGAAAGTGATTTGAATTTTGAATTTAAATGTTCTCTTGTACATGTTAGAAGCCAAAATTTAGAGCCAATAAAATGAAAACAAAATATTTTTGAAAGTTTCTGATTGATCGATTCACTTAGATGGTCCTACGTCATTTACTCCTTTTGAGTAAAAGATGCATTTTTCTTCTTGTCCATCTCCATATAATGAGTTTGAGCACATGCCATGTCAATATCCTTTGGCTTGGCCATCAAAATGTGCCTCTTCAAGTGCCCAAGCAGCTCGCCAATGTATTTCATTAGCACTTCATAGTCCATTACATCTTTTTCCAAGTTGGACTGCCTTTTTTCAAGATTCGCTTGTATACTCTTTTACATTTTGGTGTTGTCTTTGCCTATAGAAGTGCATAGAATAATAACAGCGAGTAGTATGCAATACTATATTGTTCATTAGGATTAGCCTTACATTGATTGCATTTGGCTTTATAAAAGCCTCTTTCTATCAACTGCCCAAACTACCCTAAGCAACCTCTATATGGGAAAGTAACTCTTGAAAACCAAATCTAATATTAAATACTAACAAAAGTTATTAACTAACATTATCAACATGTTTATTTGTCTAAAACTGTACTATGCTAACCTAAACTATAAATGTAATATCAAACCCAACATCAATCTGAACAAGGGAAGGAGCATTGAATGGATTAAACACAAGAATCCATATGGAAATTTGATGAAGTGCCTCCACCAAATCTCCTAACTCACCCAAAACATACAAAATTGATCACATTAGGGATGTCCTGATTGTCAAACTCTTCAAATATTTTGTACCACATGAGAGAACAATTCCCAGTTTACATGCACAATGAGAGAACAACTCTCCTTTCAGAATCTGTTGTCCTTTGAGAGTGTTCAATCCCTCCTCTAGTGCCAAAAGAAAACAAGTCTCCTCTAGTGTACAATAGGAACAATATCAATAAATTTAGATATTTAATCACACCTCTTTCACTAAGTACATTATCCACAAAAATAGTAAATGTAGATACACAAATCACACCTCTTTGAGTGATGACACTATTCACAAATACTACCAAGAACTGCCAAGACCCCCTTGCTCCAAGAAAGGACACAAATTGATGATGCTTCTCAATTAATCTACTGTCCCTAAGTGAGAAACTAGCTTAAGATAGGAAAAAAATCCTCTAACCTTCTCTCTAATCTCCTTAGAGCTATCCATCTGATGTAGCATTAAATCTTTGAAAGCCCGATCTGTACAACACATGAAGGGAAATGCCCCGAAAGAACATGTGATACATGTGGTCATATTCAAATGTGGAAAAATGGGTGTTGAATTCAACCAATAATTCACCATTTACAATCATATGAGTCTCCAACAATGAAAAAATTGGAATTACAAATCATGAAGAGTACAATCCCAAGGATATAATAAGCTAATAGAAAATGATCATAAGGAGCTTTGAATTTGTAATTTATTGGTTTGATGAAACTCCTTGACAAAGTTCCTTCCAACCAATTTTACTACCCTTCTCTTTTATAAGTAAGTCAAAGTCTTTTATTTAAAAGAATCCCAATGCTCTTATAAGTAATAATCAATATACCATGAGTGAAAAGGAATAATTTGTGCCAAAGCTTTTAACCAAGTGATACAAGCACTTGCTGAAAGAGTTCACCTGCAGATAGATGGAATATGTTTGCATGGAGCAAGAATTAGTGACATCCTTCATTTGCATGAGAAATATCTAAAATAATTATGTTCTCTCCAACCATACTATGCTTTGTTTTTATTTAAATAGGACTAAAAATTTATGTCAAACCCATACCTTATTCTTTATGTGAATGCCTTCATCTCCATGCAATTTTCAGATGTGTGCTGGCTAGGCATGACAACATATGTCATAAATATATCAGTTGTATTTACTGCATTCAATCAACTGTGAATCCATGGCTTTTTGTGCATTGGTATGAACAACAGCAACAGGAACAAACATGCTTCACCAATGTTTTTGCACTGCGCTGCAATCTGGAACTTCAGAACCACCTGTTCCGACTTTGTGTCTGTAGCTAGAAACATCACACCAATCCCTTCAAAATAACATGAGTTGTCTCCTCTTCCTATGCACTGTCAGTAGTGAATCTCATCCAAAAAGTAAACAGTTGTTAATGGAAAGTAGCAATATCAATGACAGGGATCTACATGCAGCCAACAACAGAATCACTTTGATTTCATTTGGATGGCAGCATACACAGTATCTGTAATAACCACTGTTTTTGAGATTTTCAACAACAATAAACTCAACATGAACTAGCCAAACTCAGATATAACTGCTGCTAAGTCTCAATGCATGGAAGTGATAGTTAGTGCAGGTCTAATTTCAACTAAGAGATGTGTTGCAGGTCTATGAACCTCTGCTGCAAGTTAGAACAGTCCCCTAGTCATCCATAAACTACTTTGCACAATAGATTACACCACCAGCCAATGCCAAACAGTAGGAAACACGCTCAGCACCACTGAACAGCAAGCAACTCAAAGGAAAAGGGGGCAAATCATGCCCAGAAACTCATATCAGGTCTGCAACATGAAATATAAGCTGCTGCTACAGCAGTCCTGTGACTGTACGGCCTCACAAGAGACCTCATATGGCATCCAACATACTCTATATCTCTGCAAATACCTTCCAAACCACCCAGCTACGTCAAACAATGATTGAAGACCAATGGAAAGGCTCAAAACTTAGCCTGCAATGCACAACAACCTCCAATTGCCAGGAAAGGCATAAACATAGGTCTGTCACAAATTTCAGTCACACTTGGGACTGTACAGCTCTAAGTTTGGGCATCAAAAACCTCCAAGAACAACTCCAAACTGCCATAAACAACTATCAAGGTCTGTCTGCATCCTAACAGTCTTGAAACAACCTCAAAGGGTCAGCCCCTATGCTGGGATTGTCTCACACCCAGCTCCTGGAAGTCTGTATGGCCTGGAACAGAAGTACGACTCCTCTAGGAATTTACACCAGCAGATAAACCCTTGGAAAAAAGTCATGAAATGGTCGCCCAGCAAGTAGGAATCCCTTGCACCAAGTTTCAAAGCCACAAACTCTTTGACCTCACTTTCAAAGGCAAAATAGGATGGTACAACCCCTCACTGTATGGTCCAGCAAGGAGACTCTGAAAACACTTTCAAAATCACCACAAAAACTCTGAAAATGATCAAGCAATACACACCAAAACTCTGCAATTAGAAAACCTTGAAAATCTTCATTATTTTCGAAACCTTGAATCTGCAAACACTGTGAAAACAATGGTGTTCCCTATGTGGAATCACTCCAACCAGCTAGGGACTGTCCTTCAGATCCGAAACCAGCAACCAAAAAAAGATTTTCGTCCTCGATCAATCTTGAAAGAACTTAGCAAGTTCAATCCAACAATATCCTGTTATGTGTACACTTTTTCCTAAAGAAAATGAGAGCCCAAGACCTCCTTTTATAGAGTTGGAGGGAAAAAAGAGTATATTTAAATTCAAAATAATTAATTTTCCCTCAAATGCCCTTTTTGACAATTTAAATTTAACTTTATGTACAAACCACCCTTCCCTAGGCCTCCATTTGAGGGGACATAAAGTAACTTTATAAAATATAACAATAAAGTGAAATAATCATAGTTGCCGCGAGACTGGTACTGGTACTGGTACGGGAGACTGGTACGGGTACCGGTACGGCATTTTTTGAAAATAGGAGACGGGGGTACTTGGAGACGCCATTTTTTTTTTAACATAAAAATTAATAATATATAGAAAATCTGAAAATATAATGACATTGAACTTTCAAAACAATAGCAGTAGTAAACTGTAAAGTTAAGAATAAACATTAACTTTAAATACACAAAATTCAAATCCAAATGTCGTTGTCACATTACATATTCAATTACATATTGAAAATCAGAAATATTGATAGTTCGATTGGCTGATATGCAAACAAAAAACAAAAATCAGAAATCTATCTGATATCTCATATCATCTACATCACATCAATTATCAATATCATCCATGTCAAGGTCCTCAGTTATGAGGCTCTCCAAATACTCATCACTCTCTAACTCAGGTTCCTCTGATGGTAGTAGAACTGGGGGTAAATCAATAAGGCCATCTGGTTCAACCGCTTCATCCACTATGGCTGCAACATCTTCATCAGGTGAAATTTGGTCCCATTTTGCTGAAGGACCCTCATTGTATGTAGGATCTACACGAGAGAGAAGGCGAAGTGAGCTATGAATGTACACCAGGTTCTCTGCTTTCTTTGACCCCAATCGGTTCCTCTTTAGTGAATGAATAAAACCATAAGTACTCCAATTTCTCTCACAAGATGAAGAACTGGCTACTTGTGAGAGTAATCTTATTGCAAATGATTGCAATTCAGGTGTTTCACCTCCATGGTTCCACCACCACTCTATAGGGTCTTTCTTTGCTCGCATATCATACAAAGCTTCCAAGGAAGAAAAGTCACCATGTCCACGTGAAAACTTATTCCATTGAGTCCTTATAACTGATGCTTCCTCACCTCGGCCATATATTTTTTTTATTGCAGCCCAAAACCCCTTCATTACCTCTCTATCCTCATATGGAGCCCTCTTATTGGTCTCTTCTATATTATGCCATTTAGGATTTAAGGCATAGGCAGCACAATGAAGAGGTGTATTAAGTTTGTTCCATCTTCCATGTAACTTTCCTTCTATCAAAGGATATAGTGAAGGATCTTTTGCATCTGTTATTTGCTTAATTCTTTCACACATGGAATCTATTTCTTCATAAATTTCCCCCAAACATGGCTTGTCTGAATCAGCAAATTTGATCACCTCACATATGGGCTGAATAAAGTCCACAACAAATTTAACCTCAGCCCAAAAATTCTCATCAAGGATCATAGCTCTCACCTCAACTGCATCAGTTGATGTAGATTGCCTCCAAGCTGCCCATGCATCACTAACAACCGTGGAACACAAAGCACCTTTCACTTCAAAAAGACGGTGAAGAAGAATAAAATAGGAAGCAAACCTTGTATCAGCTGGTTTGAGAAGCTCCACCTTGGCAAATTTTCGATAAATAGCTTGTGTTTGGTGATGGTTGCATATAAACATTTGAATTTTTCTGCCCTTTTCTATGAGAGCTAAAACCCACTCAAACTTGCCAATATCTTTGAGTGCATTATTCAATGAATGCACACAACATGGTGTCCAAAAAATATGTTTGTATTTCTTTTGCACCAACATACCTGCTGCTTTACAAACAGGGGCAGCATCTGTAACAATTTGGACTACATTTGATGCCCCTACCTCCTCAATGCCATCACATAGCTGGTTAAAAAGATACTCTGCATTTTTTTCATGCCCCGAACAATCCAATGCCTTCAAAAAATAAGGCCCTTTGCTACATGTTACCATGATATTAAGTAGTGGACGGTTTCTAGTATCCGTCCAACCATCCATCACAATGCTGCATCCTTCTGAAATCCACACTCTTTTCAATGGTGCAGTTTGTTGCTCTAATCGAATTTTTTCTTTATCAATTAGAGTAGTGCGAAGCTTTTCATACATAGGTGGTCTATATCCAGCTGGTGCATTGTTGATTGCTTGGACCATCTCTGTATAGAAAGGTGATCGAGCAACATTAAATGGTATTCCATTGGCATAAAAGAAGCGTGCAATTGCTGCATCAACCGCTTCTCGACCTTGCACATCAAATAATCTGCCTATGGGGTTTGAGCTGCCAATGTGTGGCCTCTTGTGAGAACTCTCTGCTGCTACATTTCTTGAAGACACATCCACCTCTGTCTCTCTATTGATATTCTCATTCTGATTTTGATTTGCAGCAGTGTTTGTTGAAGCATGAGAGCTCATATTAGGAACTTTACCATTAGCCCTTTCTTCATCCCTCACAGCATCATATCGTTCCTTCTCATTTGTACAAGGATCAACACCTTTTCCAGGCATGTGAAGGAAATGAGCTCTCACCCTTGTGTAAGTACCTTGCCATGACATTGGGCATAATTTGCATGAAATAGTGGTTGTTCCACTTGAACCTTTCTGCCCCTTAACACGGTCAACATACTTCCACAACGGATACAAGCCTTGTTTGTTTCCCCCACTCGACATTCTTGATTTAATGATTCAAATTCTACAAAAAAAAAAACAAAATGAATCAGGATTAGGCAAAGTATATACTCTATAATTTTACAATTTACATCTTTATTTTACAATTTACTGTTATTTACACCACTTTACAATCAGATTGACAGATCCTTAATGCATGAACTGACTCTACCTGAGATCTATTAGCATTTTTAAATTTTAATATATAAATAATAAAATCCTAGGTTTAGTAATAAATATTAAATTAATAAATAATAAAATAAAATTATAAATGTTATTGCTCAGCTGTAGATGAAAATTGAAATCGAATAGTGTTACACAGTGGACTGAGCAGTGAGCAGTGATACGAAAATTTCAAAATCAATAAAAATTAAAAAATGTCTGTGAATACTGAATCAGAATAAATATAATATATAAAATTAAATATTGAATGGCAATGGTTAAATGCTAATATTATAAATTTATAAATTATAATATACAAATTTGAAATTACAATTAATATTATTAATTTTATAATTTTATGAATTTAATAATTTTAAATTTAATGGTGCAGGTTGTATACGGGTCTCCACAAGGGCATTGCCCCTGTTAAAATCGCGGAATACTCTCAGGTATTCCGCGATTTTAACAGGGGCAATGCCCTTGTGGAGACCCGTATCTCTCATCAATCATCGGACTGTTAGCAAGGTATTAACTGTTAATTTATAAAATAAAAAAAACGCAAATGGAACCTGGTATTTGTCCTCGGCTCGTCGCGCCCTTTCTCAGTCACCTGATAAATTTTCGTCGCCAATGCCTGTCGTCGCCAGTGCCGTCGAACTCGTTTTTGCATAAATATTTTTAAAAATAATGAACTTTGCTTTTAGATGCCCGATTTTTGACGGGAGACGCAGGAGACCTGACGGGAGACGCGAGTTTTAGGGTTTGGAGACGTGGGAGACGGCGGGAGACGTTTTGAAAGTCTCCGAGCTGGAAATGAGGTCTCCGGGTGCGGGTTCGGTCTCCGAGACGCGTCTCAGAGGGGGGGAGACGCGTCTCTCGGCAACACTGGAAATAATATAACATTAATAATAGAACTTTAGTGCATATTTTAAACACTCCCATCTGAGTTGCAAAAAGCATTGCCGAGGCATCAAAAACCAAATTTGAGCATGTTGAGATGTACCTGAGGCAGTGGGATGAAGACTGGTGGCAACTCAAAAACTTTCTAAAAATAGATGTGCTCTCCAAGAAGTTTGGAGAACACACTAGGAGCCCAAAACGCTTCTGGAAGCATCTTTGCATTCCAAATCACCAACTGAGCTCAACACCAATAACAAATGCCAAATAAAATTGAACCCAGATCCTCCAAGAAGCTTGGAGTTCTCCCTAGCACACCAATAGGCTTATGGGAAAAGTCAGAAATTGGCCAAAAGCCCACAGAACCATATTGCCCAAAAAATGGGGGCGTTACAGTATCACATTCATGATCTCAGACAGATAGGCAATAGATGTTTCCTTCGAATCCGCTTTCAACTCTACAGGGATAGAATTGAAGATTGCTTATTACAATGTTGAAATGGTAAGCTGGTTGTATATACAGATCACACCATTATTACATAGAAGAATAACACTGAATAATGTGTAATATTATATTGTTTATCGGGATTAATTTTAAATATTAAATACTAACAACACTTATCAACTAACATTACCAATATGTATGTTTATTTAATACTATACTATACTAACCTAAAGTATAAATTTAATATAAAATCCCAACATCATTCTCATAGCACATAGCATAAATTGCTTCTTGAGCAGCTCCCTGATGTCTTCGCCCATGGAGTTTGGTGCTACTTTTTGCATGTGCAAAGAAGCTGCATAACTTTTGTACCATGTGAGAGCATGACTGGATAGTTTTGGCTTTGCAAATGACATTTTTTGATGTGCATTCAACTGATGCAAAGTGAAATAGACCTTTAACCACGCTATCCAATGGTCTAACTTCTCTGCACTCACCTCTCCATCAAACAGTTGAATGCTTATTTTTGCTTCAACCTTGAAAAGAGACCATTAGAAGATAGATTTTCTGAGTTTTGTTCATAACCTTTAGACTCCTTGAGCAATATCCTACTTCTGGACAAGGCTAAAATGATGTTTTCTAAACTATCTAATTTCCCCATAGAAAGAAATCTAAACCATTTCTTCTTCCAACCCGTGGAATCTTGCTTCATCGTCATCCATCTCTCTACCCATGTTTCTTGATCCTGTTTTCACTGCCCTATTCCAACCTTTAATACCTATTTTGAGCTCAAATGGAATTAATTCACTATTCCCATTTGATGTAGTTACCATCTGATCTGTAAACAGGTGTGGAGATTCAACCAATCCGTCCTCCAACTAGAGATTTAATTTATACCAGTTCAATAAGCACTTCCTAAAACCAACAAAACAAGCCTAATGCTTAAATATATATATTTTTACTTCAGAGTTATAATGCAAAAGCAAGTAGAAAACTACTGCAAAAGGACTGAAAACAATAGATATAAGCATGAAAATGGGTCTGGACACAAGTACACCTAGAGAAACCCATAAATTGGATAAAAAGCTCTACTAAGAGTGAGCCTCAAACTCCTTGTGTCACTATATATCAGCTTTACAAGTAGGATTAATGTTTGCAAGGACCACCTAGAATTCATGTCAACATGTACAACTTATTCCACACCTACAAATATGCCAATTTAATCTTTTTTGTGTAGGACATGTATGTATGTCTTACTTTACGATATGACAACAGATAAATGGTGAAATTTGGGGAAACCTTGCCTCATCACGTCCATTGGATTTATGAATATAGAGTTCACAAAACATTTTATGTATGTCAGGAGCATTTAAGGCTAGGTTAGGGTTTAGTGGCTTAGTCATAATGTTAAAATTTATGTGCAACTAAAATCTTTGGATTTCAAATTGGTAAAATTTTAGACTTACTATCACAACTCGTTTTGCAAACAATTAAATCACGTTGCATTTATAGAACTTATTTTGGATAATTAGATTATGCAATTAAATTTGTGATTTCTTAAGGATCCTTGGAATAAAATTAAAAATATAGTTTCTATGTTTTGATTATTCAAGAGCATGTGAAATGTAGATGCTAGTTTCAATGACGTGAGAAATTGAAATGGCTTTACTTTATCATTAATTTTGATTATTTGATTATTAGTCTGGTTATGGTAAAAATGATATAAATGTGACTAACAAAGTAACTACTTTGTGGATGATGCGGTGGATGTAAGATAGTTTAATTTCACTCTCCTAGTGGAGGAGGGAGAGAATCATTAGGGAGAGGGTTGTAGATCGAGGTGTCTAGCAAACATATTATGCGGCATGCCTTTGAGAAAAGTATTTTCACACACGCACATGAGGTTTCATATATACTTAGAGGTGTCGGTCTATTGTAAGTGTGTCCATCTATGTTTGTTCATAAAAAGGTAACTATGTTGGCATTAGTAGTTTAATTGTCAAAAGTTGCCTTGTTTTTTGGCTTCGGAGTTAGTAGGATTTTTGCTCGATTGTCTTCTCTAAGATGTTTTCATGATCACCCTAATTTTTGGCCATTAACTTGGTATTGTGGAAAGAGAGAAAATCTATTCTCTAGTTAGGAGATTGTTTTTCCATGTTAAGGTGATTCAAAAATTAAGTTTTAATTGTTGAGGAATATATTAAATTAAAAAGAAAAAAATTCTAGGGTTACTCGGGGATGCGTCCCCCGCCCTCAAAATCCCCCGTCCCGGTTCTGGGGACGTCCCGGGTACCAAGGGACGGCAAGGGGACGGGGGGGGACCGTCCCCCTTTTTGTCCAAAACTCCGGAAATGTACCGGGGACGGGGGGACGGCTTATCCCTAAAGAGGGGCGGCTGGCAGTCCCGGGGACGGCAGGGGGACGGTTGAGCCGTCCCTCGACTGTCCTGGGGACGGCCGGCCGTCCCCCGCGTTTTAAAGCGCTTTTACATTTAAAAAAAGGCAAAAAATTTAAAAAAAACGCCCTGCCTACGTGGCATGTGTGGGCCCTATTAGGTTTCACTCTCTTATGAATGAAAGAAGGCCTCTAAAAGTTCATTATTTTCATTTTGTTTGTGCAAGGAGCCAAGGGTTTGAGAAGAAAAAAAATTGCAGCCATTGAAGGAGAAGGAGCAGCTGTTTGAAGGAGGAGAGGAGGTTGAAATAGTGTTGTTGGGAGTGCAAATCCATCAATAAGGTATGCATTTTCTTTCACTATTCTTATTTTTTCATTTTTTTGCAAAATATGAAGTATACATAGTCTGATTTTTTTTATTTTTTTCATTTTCAGTCAAAACTTACATTCTAAAAACAGAAAACATGAGCAACAGTGAGGGTGGGAGTGATAGTGAAGTTGAAATGCAAGTTAGAAGGCAAACTAGAGAGCAAATAACCCCTACCCAACACCATTATTCATCAACCAATACCAAAGCTATGAAGGACTATGCAAAACACCCAATAGACAAAAAAAAACCATTCCTTCAATTTGTGACAGCCATGGGTGAAAGACAAAAAAATTCAGGGGGGAGTAGGGTTTGGTTGTGCCATGTTTGTGAAAAGGAGTTTAGGGGCAGCTACACTAGAGTTAGGTCTCATTTTTTGGGTGAGGTGGGCCATGGAGTTAGAACGTGTCCTGCATTGACAGATGCACTATTTATAGAGTGCCAAACAATTCAAATGGAGTGTGATGGTGGGGTTCAAACTGGGTCTCCTTCTTTCCCAAGTTCACAATCGTCTATGCCTACTCCTACTCCTAGTCCTTCCACGGTTGGTAGTAGTGTTATCTTAAGAGGAAAGAGGAAGGTGATTGGTGGTGATAAGGGAGCCTCAGTTGAGTCCATGTTTCAAAACCAAGCACGAGAAACCTGTGAATCCTCCATTGCCAAATTCTTTTTTGCCCATGCCATTCCATTTCATGTGGCCCGTTCCTCTTATTTCAAACAAATGGTGAAAGACTTAGTCGTTGTTGGTCCTTCATTTGTACCCCCTGGAGATCATAAGCTACGCACCACCCTCCTAGACAAAGAGTACTCCAAAGTTAATGTGTTAATGGAGGAGATGAGGCAAACATGGATGAGGACGGGGTGCTCTATAGTGATGGATGGGTGGACTGATTGTAGACGTCGGCCACTCATCAATGTCATAGTCACATGCCCTGCTGGTTCTTATTTTCTTAGAGCCGTAGATTGTTCAGGGAGACGTAAGGATGCTGACTTCCAATTTTCCATTTTGAGAGATGCCATAGAGGAGGTTGGGGCTGCAAATGTGGTGCAGGTGATCACCGATTCAGCACGTGTGTGCAAATCGGCTGGGTTGATGGTGGAGGGTACTTACAGGCACATATTTTGGACCCCATGTTGTGTTCATGCATTAAACAATGCATTGAAAGACATAGGGAAGATGGATTGGGTGAAGAAAACGGTGGCAGAAGCTAGAGAAATTCAGATGTTCATTTGCAACCACCACACCTCACTTGCTCTTTTCAGGACATTTTCAAAGAAGGAGTTTCTCAAACCTGTTGATACAAGGTATGCCATTTACTTCATTTTGTTTCACTTTCAATTTGTATTCATAATCTGATTTTGTTTTAAATTTTTATTTTTTAATGAATCTTTGAATTAATGAATGTAGATATGCCACATACTTCATCCTATTGGAGAGGATGGTTGAGGTGCATGAGCCTCTACAACTGATGATGGTCAATGCTGAGTGGACTAGATGACCTAATGCAAGTTCCACTCAAAGAAAGAGCATCAAACAAAAGATCCTCGATGATGATTGGTCGGCCAATGTGAGGTAAGACATATTAGATGGCTGATTTTCATATTAAATTTCTGATTTTAATATTTTAATTTTATTGTCCAATGTTCCAACTTTTGAAGTTTCTAACATGTCAAATAACTTGTCAACTAATTATTTTGAACTTTTTGTTTGCATTTTGCAGATATATTTGCTCCTTTATCTCGCCCATTGTAGATGTCATTAGATATGCTGATACAGACTCTCCTAGTCTTGGAGAGATATATGAGACATTTGACACTATGCTTGGGAAGATAGGCAAGTTATTTTGGCAAAGGACCCCACTTTGGATTTATATGAGCAACACATTAGGCCCATTGTGACGCGGAGGTGGAATACAATGAACACCCCGCTTCATATGGCTGCCTTTGCTCTAAATCCAAAATGGTATGCACCAAGGGATGGTAGGGTGCCTCCATGTGATGATGCTGAGGTTTTAGATGGGTTCACACGGGCCATTGAAAAGATTTATCCAGCCGAGCAAGCTTCAATACTTCGGTCACAATTTCTAGACTTTGCTAATCTTAATGGCCCAAACTTGAGCAAACCACAGGCGAGGTTGGATAGAGCTATATTAGCTCAAGGGAACCCTATTGGATGGTGGACCTATCATGGGAGAGATACACCGCAGTTGAAGATACTTGCCACTCGCCTTCTTGCACAGGTTGCTAGTTCCTCTGCTGCAGAGAGGAATTGGTCCACATATGGCTTTATCCACTCTGTCAAGAGGAATAGACTTACCTCTAGACGAGCAGAGAAGCTAGTGGCCGTTCATAGTGCTCTTCTTTGGCTCAGGATCGACTCCAGAGTATCGACTGCACTCAGCTCTACGGTGGGATATTGATCCCGAGGACGCGGCTCAGATAGATGAGGAGGAGACAGCTGAGGGCTTGGTTGGGGTCCCATTGGCTGAGGAGGAGCATTACGTGGCAGTGACTCAGAGGATGACTCTGATTTTGATGCAGTTATGAGAGATGATTAGGGCAGCAGTGCTCTTTGTTTATTTTGTAAATTTGTATTCATTATTGACATACGATATTGTATTTTGATTTTCATAGCAAACTAAAACTTTAAAACTATATGGCAGCAATGTAGCCTTTGGGCATTTTGATATAAGTTTATAAATTATAACTTGGAGGTTGTTTCATGATTCGTGTAACTGTATGTTAATTTTGAATGCGTATTGACTCTATTGAGTATTGGCATAATGTTGAACACAAATGTTATATGTTAATGTTCTATAATGTGTATTATGCATGCCTTATTCGTGTTATCTATTGAATATTTAAAATTTCCCTATATTTTTAAAATTTTCCCTATATTTTTATATAGCCGTCCCCTGCCGTCCCTAATTTTGGCCTCAAAAATCGGAAACTTGGGGACTTGTCCCGCCGTCTCTTGCCGTCCCCATCCCGGAAACTTGGGGTAACCTTGAAAAATTCTAAATGCTTAAATGCTTGCATGACTAAAATGAGGGGAGTAATTGTGGTGCACCTATAAAATTAATTAAAACTCCTCTTAAAATACTGCTGCTCCACTTGTTAACTGCCCGGCAATGAGGAAAAGAGAACAACTGAAGTAGGAGTGGGAATTAACTCTAGTTGAGTGGAGAGGCGTAGTTATGGCATGCATCAAGGTGGCACAATAAGAGAGAAAGAGGAAAACGGAGTATGGTGAGGATTATTCAGGAAAATCCTAAGGAAAAGGAGATACGTCTTCTTGCTGGGAATTGACTAAGGGTTTTGGAAAAGAAGAAAGAAAAGGAAAGGAAACAAAAGTAGAGCAAAGTTATTCTTACCAGGTTAGATGTATACTTATTTTTATGTTTTTTTGGTATAAGGAATTTGTTGGAAACTGCTGTGTAGGATACTCTCCTTTTGGGAAAATGATAAGAGATGCTATAGGGTAAAGAGAAATGTTCCTTTCAGGAATATAAATCATTTTATGAATACTATTGATCGTTACCTTGCTGCTAGAGCTCATGGTATGTGTATTTTGTAGCTCATTCCATATATATTCTATAGCTCGTGTCTATATGTATTCTATGTTTTATTTTCAGGGAATGTGATGTATACATATGTGTATATGTGTATACACACATAGGCATACATATGTTGTATGCTTAACAAATCTCAGAGGAGCCTAAATACTAGTTTAATTGATGCATGGCAACAAATGAGCAATCCAGTCATATTATGGCTGTATGAGGTAACCAGATCCATAAATGTAGTTATTGGTCTATGTGGAATCATAATGATGAGACTGTGAAGTTTAACATATAGACTTTATATTTTGAAGAAGCCACAAGTCTGGGCCAAACCTATTTGCCATATAGATACATATAATGATTTTACTATTCATATAAGAACTCATTTACCCAAATAGATATTTGTTGTTTTTGCTGTTCATATAGAACTTATTCATCCAAATAAATATCTGTTGTTTTGCTGTTTATATAGAACTCAGTCGACCCATATAGATAAATATTATTTATGCTGTTCATATATAGCTTATTCGGCATGTAGAAGAATATTGTATTTTTCTGCCATAAATTTTTGGGTCAAGCTAGTTTACCAAATGACAGGTTTTCCATATCAAGAACTAAACCTATGGATGGGTCGATCAAAACCAGACCTTCCAACATAAAGTGCTGTTGGATATAAAGGCTCTGTTTTTAGCCATCTTATAGTATGATTGTTCTGTTCATGACTGAAATTATGGTTGATACTGTAATACCTCAGTAGATTAATTTTATTAATGTCATAGAGTATCTTCTTAAAACTAGTCATAAACACTTACCTTCAGGGAATGTATCCTGATTAACTTGTAGCAGATAATCCATATGCTACCTGCCACTCAGAGATACCTTTCAGATCATGAAGTAAACTATAATTAGCCAAAGTGATACTGTGGATCATTACTTGCAAGCATAAACAACACGATTAGTCATCTGTAGTATGAAAACAACAGAGGTATTTACTCTATAAAAGAAAAGAAAAGATATAGTAAAAGAAATTGTTAATACTTTCTGGTGAGATGCTTATTTTCAGTCCCATTTATGGTTATTGTACCAGTTTATTATTGAAGCTGTTTCATAAATGAAACTATGTGTAATTAATAATTATGAGTATATTTTGATTCATAAGTGAAATTATATTCAAACTAGTTTGGGTTTTTAATGATTTAAGAGTATTTTGTCAAAGGTAAATCAGAAACATATGTATATGTGTATATAGGTATATACAGGTATATGTGTGTGTTTATATATATCCATTAATACTTGTTCTTGACATTTAAAAATGGAGCATTGTACTGTTATTTTGTAAATTGAGTATTTCTAGGGACTGCATATCCCGATGAGTGAATTATTCAATCTAGTCACGATTTGATTATTTCTCAATTAGTGGAACTTGTTTATGTCTAACATCTTTTATGTGTTGTAACAATGTATGCATGTGAATATAATGTGGTTTTTTGATGATAAATTTAAGAAAGAGGTGTGTGAACAATGATGCACATATCCATATGGGATTGTGACTTTATATTACAAAACTTCGGCCAAAGTAATGTGATTTGTTACTTGCATTGTCTGTTCACAGTGTCTGGTAGGTTGTATTTTGGTCGGAGTTGTCATACTTAGCTAGAGGGTATCTAGGGTTGTATGGCAAATTGTATGCGACAGAGTTAACACCACACTAGTTCTCAGATGGCAAGATATGTTTTGCAGACTTTTTTATTTGCTAGCCCCGTGAAGGGTATGGCCACTTCCAGTTGGAAGGTGTGTGGGGGACTGCTGGTTTGTGGTTGCAGGAGAAACACCCTGATGATGCTCTCCCTTTTGCAGCTGAAGAGCGCTGAAGACTTGATTATGTAGAAGAAATTCATTATATTACCTTGTATACTTGTTAATGCTTTTGAGATGTTATTAAGTATTTAGTTTGATCATGTCATTATTCTTTTGATTAAAAAAAAAATTAAGGATATATGATAGAAATATTAATTAATAAACGGTAGTTTGTTGCACTTACATTGATCTATGATTGTTTGTAGTGAATATTGATGTTGTATGTCAGCAACTTTTAGTCTTGCCAGTTTTAGGTTATCGCCAATGGATGCATGCCAAGAACAAAAGTTGATTGCCACATTATATACTGCCTTCCAATAAGATATTTATGTGTTCTGATCTTTATTTTCTTTGCTTAAAATTTCAGATATTATTTGTATGCTCCTTATGCTCTTTGATATAAATTGCTTTGAAATGGATGCACCTATTTAACATGAACATTTGCTGGGTATAAAATCTGTTTGACATGCTAAATTGTAATTGATATTAGCTTTGTCATTTATTGCTTTATGCTGCTTACACACTGATAGTTGGTTTGTAAATGCAGATGAAGAAGATCGAGCAATTGTTGCTGCCCATGCAATCCATGGAAATAAATGGGCATCCATTGCAAGGATGCTACAAGGACGAACTGACAATGCAATCAAGAACCACTGGAATTCCACTCTAAGACGCAAATACCTTGGAATTGACAAGTGGAAGAAGGAATTTTCTTCAAGTGGGTCTGAAAAGGTGAAAGAAGAATATAGTGATATGGAAAAGAATAAGCTAATTGGAGACGACAACAGTGCAGATGGGGTTGTTAATTCTCTGAAGATAGAAGACAGAGGTGAAGTTGGAAGTCCTGCCTTAAGTTATCCAAAGACGGTACTAGAGAACATGCCAGATAAGGTAGATGACAAGAATAGGAAAGGGGTTAATCTAGACGATAATGACCAAATACAGACTGCCGAGCATAAGCCTGAGGCAAAAATAAATGATAAACTCATTCGTCCAACTCCCAGATTGAGTGCATTTACCCGCTATAGCTCAGTTGCAAATCAAACCAAGATTGCTGGAGGATCCATGGAGTCCAATGCTTTTGTGTCTGGACAAACTACAAGGGTCTCTCCATTTATACACCCCTCAACGCATGATAAACCTTACTACTCTTGTTTAACATCTTGCAGTCCACCTATATTTCCAAATCAATTATGTGCTGGTAGCTTTCCAGTAGTACCTAGCCACTGTGGTCGTGGTTGCTGTGGAACTCAAACTCAGAAACATGAGAATTCACATCACACACAAGGATCTTTGTTGGGCCCAGAATATGTTGAGTTTTCAGACAATTGTTTTGCATCTTGTAGTAATATTTTAAATTCTTTCAGCCCGAACAGAATGGCTGGAGTAGGTAGTGCATCATCTGAAAGCTCCACAGAGAAGAACATTTCTGTTGCTTTACATTCAACAATTGCTCAGATGATGATGCCTAAGCTCAGGTCTCAGACAGAGCAGTCTCAACAGAATAACGTTGAAAATAACATACACTTCAATGCCAGTCAAGTTGGTGATAGTTTAGTGAGCATGATGCGGGAACTAGTATCAACTGAGATCTCAAGGCATACGTTGGCAGCAGTTCAATTTCATCACTTAGGGGAACAAGCAAAGAGACCAAATAGTTGAGGCTTGAGATATATGCTCTATACTTAAAAGGAAAAAATCATCACTAAATTTCTAGTATGAATACAACTTATAGAGACCAACTGGGCTACGGTCCGTGAACACAATAGGTTCCTGTGTGGACCAGGCCATGACATTGTGATCACTAGCAAGGAAGAAGTCTTAAAATGCTGAATAATACTGGTTAAAAATTGTGAAGGAATTCAAGTCAGGTGTTGGCATATCTAAACACAAACAATTGTGACTGCAATAGACATTAGAGTTATGTTTAATGTTAGAATTCCACTACTGTATAGTTGAGCCGGGTTATGCTTGTGTTCAGGTCATCCTGTATTCAGTTGTACCATTCAATGATCTCCAGCCTTGAAGGCAAAAATAAAATTTGCATCCAATCTAGCTCAAAACTTTGCTGAAATCAAATCAGGAGAAATTACATGGTATCCCTAATGGTGTACTCAATAGCCGGTTTGGATGTCTTTAATACCTTTTTTCTCAATTTCGTTTGCATGTCTGCCTTGTAACCTTAGCCTTATAGATTTTTCCAAAATTGGATACAAGGATGCTCTTTCATATAAATTATTATTATTGAGAGAAATGAATATTTTATTTATTAAAAGGAACAAATAACTATAATCAATCTAGCAATATAGTCACAATGAAAATTCCTTTCAAATCAGGCTAAAAAAGCCAACATCTAAGCTTACATTTGCTTTGACTTCAACAAGCGTTTCCAACTCTTGAATGAAAAGTTTCGAAGTTCTTTAAGCAAAGAGGCGAGGGGAGCAAATGAATGCGTTGAGGATCTTGAATTTGCTGATGAGAAATAATCTATCATGGAATCGCTTCATTGTTCCATCAATTTTCAGAAAGAACATTATGACCACTTATCTTAGGTGTTCGTAAGCCCCCTTGATTTCTTGGCATTGGAAACATTATATGAATTTGATTGGATTTTCATGGAACATTATTTTTTGCCATGTATTGCTCTGGATCATACAAGGAAAAAAAGGGTAACCATATAAATGAGCATACAAGTTATCTAACAAACATATTATTTTGCGGAGCTCATTGTCAAATCATGTTTTTACTCAGTTTATCAGTTATGTGCTGGTAACATTTATTTCGTCTTGGATCATGTTGGCTCAACGCATGGATAATTGGATTTCCTACAATTTAAAAAGAAGAATGTACAATAAAAAGAATACATTTTGTTTGGTATCCCTTTTTTTTAATTGGTGGCGGAAGTCATTGAAGCAACATAATCTTGATTGTGTGACAACCACCAAAACTAAAGGGAAAACATCATCATAACCTCATGAAACGGGAGTTATAAAAGATTCATCTATTAGAAAATCAAAAGCTATGATAAATTGTCTCATTAATTAAAATACTTAATTGTTGGTGCATTAATTACCACTCAAAATTCATTCCTGCACTAAAGCAATCAACAAAAGTATGAAGTAAAACTAAACAAACTATCAATTATATAGAATCGGGGGTGGAATTTGATGGTTACCCCTTCCATGCAAAATTTTGTGATGGTTTGGTCATTTAATTGCTTTTCAAAAATATATAATTTATCAGAAAAATATTATTTACTTTTTTCACTTTTTTTTTGGGTTAGGCGGGGTTTCCTTTGCTTAGGTGAGATTTTGAGAATACATAGACAACTTTATTCCTAGTAGACAATAAATTGAATTCTAACTAATTGTACCTACAATGTTTCTTTTTAATTTTTCAAAATATTGTTTTAAACTGGAAAAAATCAAGAGCATGGTGTAATAATGTGAGAAATTGGTATATAAGTAAAGGATTCATTATAACAAATATAGTCCTCCTATTAGATAGTGATTATTTATTTATAATTAAAATATTAAAAATATGATTATATTACTTAATGTTATAGTCTAGCAACAAGTCTTCGATGTGATTTTATTTATTTAGAATTAAAACAACTAAATCAAAATATTAAAATAAAACAATTATGATTGTATTCCTTACATATTGTACTCGAACAACAATTCTTCTTGATATCTCCAATTCAACAAGTCTTCTGGATCATTTTATAAAAATGCAAGTAGAATTATAATGATGAATAACAATCATTACATTTATAAAGCTCATTTTTTTTAAAAAAATTATAGTTTAGTTAAAAGTAAATTTATAAATTAATTTTAAATATTCAAGATAATCTTATTTTTAAGGGTTAGAAACATTCTAAAAAGTTCAAGATGCTTCCTTTCATTCCCTTTTCCACTTGAGGTTTTCCCTCAACCAAGAATGATTTTGTGTTATTGGATTTGTTGGTCAACCTCATGCGAAGCTTCAATTCCTCCCTTATGACTTGCTTGGTTGATAATGGATTAGGTCTAGGGAAGTTTTTTGCATTACAAAAAGGGTTTGTGGCATTCAAATAGATTTGGATTCTCTTTGCATGAATGGGCCTTCTCTCCATGCCTTGCCTTTCTTTAGTGGTAGATTTGTGTTGGGTGTGTGTTTCATGACCTTACCCTCTAAATCTTTTGGGGAAGGAGTTGAGACTAGTTCAGATTCGGCAAGGAACTTACAAGTTTTTGCTCTAGTGATAACTAGTTCTCTTGGTTGCTACATTACTATTGGAAAGAATGATATTATTGTAGAGTTTGATTGACAACGTGCATATGCTAACATTCTAGTTTTGTGGTTACTCCTTGTCCTTAGTGAGCTAAATTGTACTCTCTCCCTTGTGCATAATCTTCCCCTATGGTGATTTGTGGACAAGATCTAAACAATGAAGATTTTTATTTGTGTAGGGGTTTAGTATGTAGATTCAACAATTTTTGGCTACCCTTTCTCGATCTTCACAAATGGGTCTTAGGCTCTTAGAGGCCCATTGTTGAAGGCAATATCAAACTCTTCCCTTGTGTCATGGATTTCTTCATTTCATTTTTTGACTCTTCAAAGGATAGGGATTTGGTGCTTGATGGCGGGTTGTGGTTGCGGAGAGAACATTCTCTTGGTCAAGCCTTGGTCCTTTAACCCCCTTTATGAACCTCTCAAAATCATACCAGTGTGGGTTCACTTGCTGAATCTTCCTCTCCAATTTTGCAAAGATTCCTATGATGAGGCCATAGGCAACTCTATTGGATGTTTCCTAAAGGTTTAATTTTACCACTTCTCATAAGGGTCATTCTACTTTCACTTATATTTTAGTGAATATTGACATCTCTAAGCCTCTTCGCAAGGACATGGTTTTGGTGTTGAGGGATAGGCCTTGGGCTCAACAACTTGACTATGATCTTGAAAATGCTTTACCATCATCGACCTACCTACTAATTGTCCTCTCTCCTATTGCAAAGGCACAAAGATGTTATAGAAAAATTCTTTCAAAGATCACCCGACTACTCATGTCTTTGACTCTTTGGTTGATGACTTCTCTTAGGATGATAAGTTTTCTCAAGGTATTGGTTCTTTGGTGCTTGGAATGATTGGTGGATCCTACACCTATAGCTCCATTGGCTTTCATTAGAGAGTCCCATCCACCACATGCTTTGGTCACTTAAGTCTACTATTTCTTTGGTTTAGCTTCAAACTATTTATGCGGTGGCCATTCGACATTTGGCCTCTTTGCCTTGTCATTCCATTGTTCCTTTTACACACATTAATGGGCCCTTTATGGAGGAATCCCCAATCGCTTCTCCTTGGTTTGTGGACTTGGACAATAATATTTCATTGACTATTGTACGAAGGTAGAAGAAAGGTCTTCCTAAATTCATCTCTTAATCTCATACTAAAGTGAATGGTGTGAGATTTAAAAGGGTTGGGTTTTACATTGTTTCATTTGGGCTCCGGGGCTCCATACTGCTTCTTTTTTTATTATTGTTGTGTGTGGGAGGTGGGTTGCAGTTATGTATTAATTTGATTCATTTTGTTAGACTGGTTGGCTTGTCCCATATCTCAGGGTACTAGCTTTGTTTTCCATCTAACTACTTTGATGTACAAGAGTTTAGGCCCTTTCAATCCTACTTTTACCAATATAAAACACATTCTAAAAATACAAAGTTATATATTTTATCTTTAAAAAATATTCAAATGAATATGTATTTCTATGATATGAATTAGAAATTAGAATGTTCTATGAATGATATAGATTATATATTATAAGGTAGAATACAATATTATCTTTATCTATTTTTTAAAATTTAAAGTTCATATATACAATTATATAAAAATATAACAAGTCAAATTACTCCATCCAATAAATTTTAAAATTGTAAAATAAGATTTGAAATTGAAATTCTGTAATTAATCCAATTTACAGTTTGTTATAGTACAATACAAAATAAACCGTACCTAATTGCCATTTTAGACAGGGTGCTAAACTAGTTTTTCTAGTTTTTCTAGAATGATTTTTTTTAGAACCCTCAGCATTCTTTTGGATCAATTCTAAAAATTGCATGTCGTCTCTTACTTGACCACAAACTCCTGGAGACCGTTTGTCAAGTGCCAATTCTTTTTTATAACCATTTGCTGCATATCCTCATGAACTACTGGTGTATTTCTTGAGTTCATAAAAAATGATTTAGCACTTATTATGTGGAACAAATCACCACTGAATTATATAAATGCTTTACAACTTTTTACAATATGCACAAAACATTATTTGGATTTTTGACATGTATTGCAAACAAACTAAAATAAAATTACCCCATCTTTTGATTCTTGAGTATGAGCAGATCTACATACAAATTAGAGATTTATATTTATGACTATAATTTATCAATCTAACCTATACTAAATAATTTATATCCATTATCAAGTATTTAATTTAATAATCTTATCTTAAATTAACACATATTATAATATAAAGCTAGCAAAATTATTAATCTATACTTAATTTATTAAAATTTTCACACAAAATTGTGTACATAATTGATTCTAATAATAATTTCAGTAGCAAGTTCACATAAAACTACACATTTTAAGTGTCAATATCACTTATTTATAAGTGTTTACAAAACTTTGGAGGTTCATGTTATCAATTATTTCTCATATTTTGTATGAGAATGTAATTTATTGAAAATACAAATAAAAATAATTCAATTGCAATTTCTATTAAAAAATAGATTTATTGGAAATAATAGTATCTTTATATACCAAAATATTAAAAATAAATTATTTTAAATTTAGACTTTTTTAATAATAACGTCATGTTAAATATAACAATAATTGAAAAAAAACTATTCTGAAATATTGATGTGCTCTTTTGATGATTCTCCTCTAAAACTAACTCTTTTTTCTTTTGAAAATTTTGGAACTTTAAAATTGTTTATTTAACTTTAAATAATCTACATTTTTTTTTGTCTATTGAAAAGACCTTGCCCAACAAATATAATTTTGATCTTTTGAATCCAATTTTTTGATGCAAGTTGGTGGAAAAAGTTTTTTCAAAATGATAGAATCTTTGGACATTTTTAACATTTAAAAAAATTATGAACTAGGTTAGACTAAAAACTTGCAACTTTGTTTTACACAAATGATCAAATAAAAACTTTATCATATATGAAGATCTCTTTTATGAGATTTATGACATTTTGACATAGCACCTCTCTCATATTGTCTTTGTAAAATGATTCATATACCTAGACATCTTAGTTCGAAAGATTGAAATTTAATATTTTTTATCAATCTAAAAAGATATATGGTCTAGGTTGGGCTAAAAACATGCAAAAATACTCAACAAAAATCATGTCTCTTTTGTATTGTAAAAATAGGTCATTTTTATTTTATAAAGAAAATATTTTATCTAATGGTTATAATTATGTCCCTACTTTTATGACATTTTCCCTCTGAATTTCAAACAACAATTAAAATTTTGGGGGGTGTACATCACTTTTAAAACTTTTTAGATAAAAGTCACACCTTTTGATCCTACTAATTCACTTGTTCACTTTTATTCTTTAGACTAAAATCACTCTTTTTTTTAAAGCCTTTGACACTTTTTTGTAATATTTTTTTCACCCTTTAGACCAAAATTGTAGTTTTTGGCCTCCTTTGACACTTTTCACTTATCCACTTTTTTGGTTTTCTAAATTAAAATCATAAAAAATATGCTTTTGTGTCACCTTTGTCATATTTGCCAATATGGCCATTTGGTGCAAAACTACACAATTCATCCAGTTTTGACACTTTTGCCAATTCAATCATTCCATGCAAAATCACATGATTTTCATGATTTTAGAAAATTTGTAATTTTTTTTACTTTCTCAACTTTTGAGCATGTCTATGGTTGATCATATGGCGTGCATCCACTTGGATAATTATCAAATGTCAATTTAAACAAAATTGGCACAATTGCATGAGTCACATGATTTGATTATGTTCGTCACTTTTGTCACTTGAATTAAATTATTTTTTGATTAAAGGATAATACAGGATTTTCAAAAGGTCCCCAAATCTTAAACAAAGCCTCAATCTAAATACAAGCAGTAAAAAGTTAGAAAAAATAAATACAAAGTGAGACTAGACCTTAATCAATATCAAGCCAAATGCACAGTGGAAGAGGATGACTCAACAACAACCTACAACAAAATTATAACAAAGAGACAACAACATAACAAGCAAGGGAAAACTCAAAATACTCATGAATTTGATCACCTTACATAATTTTGTTAATTCTCACTTAGCTTCTTTTCCCTCCATTGTCTTCCCCTTTTCCTAGGTTTTCATTCTTTTGTTGGCTTCACTTTCCATATAGTTGTCCTTTTTACCCTTGAACCCTTCCTTCAACATGTTCATACTCACAATACCATTCTTGATGGTGGTCCTAATTAGCCATAATTATTTTTCCAAGTTTTCCTTTAGGTCTTGTTTTCAACCTCTATTTGATTCATTCTTTCCTTGTGGATAGGCGTCTTATTCTTAAGCACCTAATCCTTAGCCAAATGAATATTTTTTCTCATCTTATTCATCTATAGATGGAGCTTCGTCATTTTTTCTCTAATTTCTTTGTTATCCTTCAAAATCCATTTCATTAATACCTTTATGAAGATTTATATCATTCTCTAAAGATAACTTTATTTTGGACATTTCAAGCAAAATATCATTGACCCTTCTCTTATTGTTTTAATATTCCCACTCAATACTTTATTTATGGTATTCTTTAACAATTTTCTCGTGAAGCACCTTTCCTATCCTTATAGCAACCACCCAAGACTTTTAAAGAGGGATACCATTTAGAATAAGAAGAGTTACTTTGCAATTCATCAACATCAATAATGACTCTTAACTTTATCTTCAAAAGTTGAGAATCTTTATTCTCTATTATGATGGAAGAAGGGTTGCCAATAGGGGTTTTAACTTGACTAATATCATATTTTTTTGGCTTTTTCCATGATTATTATTATATTCATAACTTTCTTTTCTAAACTTTTACTTTCACCTTGTCTACAATATAAAATCTTTTGTCATTGGCTATAAAATGAATTTTATTAATTTTAAATAAACAAAAGTGAGTATGGCACATAATAATTTCACAATGAAGGCCTAGGTAGGAGGACTGATATATTTTCACATCCTAAACAAATAAGCATGAAAAATTTGGTATGGGTACAACATGTTTCTTGTCTCGGCCCTTCTCATTGGTTGAGGAGATATGTTCCATGGAGAATGAGATAAAGGGATTATAGAGGAGGTTTAAATTTTAGTATGAGGATAAAAATAATAATAGAACAATTCCCCAAACCTCTTAGAAAATTCTAAATCAATTGTTAATAATTTTAGCTAAAAATAAATGAAAATTAAGACCTGAGGAGTAATCAATTGACTTCTTAATTTACTTGCATTATCTCCAAACCTAAGTTTTGAATTTTCTACCACTACAAAAATGACATAAGTAAAATTCCAAATCATAGTCAATTCATAATTCCCTATTACCAATCTTGTCCTCAATAACATATATTAGGAATTGGATTTGACAAAGAAAATTAGATCACAAAGGCACCCTAGACAATTTAAAATATTAAACTTCATTGACCTAAATATTTATGGTAAACCACTTGAAAGGGGAAGGTAAATCTACCTTGAGTCCAATGGCCATTGTAAATGTAGACATCCAAATTTGACCACTTCCATATGGTCAACCTCGTTTCCTTATCCCTTTACTCGCCTATTTCATCCTCTTCGCCAATATTAATTAAATCATTCATTTAATTAATATTTCATCATTTGTATAATGTTTATAAAGTATTTAATTTAATAATTAAATACTTTTACCTTTCATTTCTTTCCTCTCTAAATTAAATAAATACATCACTTTATTTAATTTAGTCATGAGACCTCTTTGAATTTAAGCCAATTTTTAATTCTTCTTTTTGTCTCTCATTGTCACATCCTCCATAACCCTCTTCTAATCATAATTAATTTAATTAATTTATGATTAGGATGTGCACATGCTTAATCCTTGATTAGGATGTGTCACATCCTCCAACTTTTGCAAGTTGGTCTCTAATCCCTCTTAGCCACCTAACCCTCTTCTAATCATAATTAATTTAATTATTTTATAGTTAGGATGTCTCACATCCTCCAACATTTGCCACTTGCTTCTAATATTTAGTTAATCCTCTTAATCATGTGTTTGCACAACCTTAATCAAAGTCATTAGCCACTTTTAGTATGCCTTTTTTGGTCAACCTTTTCATTTGCCTTTCTTGGTATTCACCCTCTTTTCCATGTGAATTTTAAATTCACATTTATTCCTCCTAGAATCTCCTCTTCCCATGTATTTTCTAGAATCTTTTGACTTGTCACATCAAGTTACATGGGGACAAAGACTTCCCTTTTTTGGAACCTTGTCTTGTCCATGAGATTTTTGCAAGTATGTGAATTTTTAATTCACATTTATTTCTCCAACTACTTTCCATTTTCCCATGGGGATTTTTGAGGAATTCTAAAATTCCTCAAAAGTCACTTTCATTCCCACTTGGAAACAAGAAGTTCATTTTTGAGGAAATCTTCTCATCCCCCAAGGTACTTGCAAAATAATTGTCCTTCTTGCACCTCATGTACCTGTTATCAATCAGATATGCACCCTTGTCAGATTTGCAGAAATCAGACTATCTATTGGAACATGGAAACTCTTTTCAAATGTGGGTGATCTGTGCGAAAAGAGAATCTCCAAAGTGAGCTAGTTCTCTGAATGATGAATATTATTGTAAGTAATTTCTGGGAAAAGGGATAGAAGGATAGCTTGAAAATTAAATTTAACACTAATTGATGATTAACTATTATTTCTAAAAAAATCAGATTTACCACTCACAACAATTCCTCTATTACAATAGCTCTCACAATCTCATTGGTACATGGTTTCATCAGTAATTTTCATGAAGATTCGGAGGCATTGAATACATCATACAACCAAAAAACATGAAATTATGTGCAAAGACTCATAAAAGCAAGACATATAAGGCTTCAAACTTGAAAACACAAAGACATCAAATTGCTGTTACAAGGTTGAGACAAGAAATGAGAAGAACTCTGTTGCTTTATTGAAACTGAAAGAGTGTATCTGTCTGAATTGAGTACAACTGAATTTACAAGCTCAAAATGCTAAGAGCTAGAAACTGCCAACTAAACTAAGAAGAAGAAGAAAAACTAAGTTTTCTTCAAGATATAACTCTCCCAAACTCTAATCCGAGCTCACAAAGAAAGCTCAAGGAAAAGGCATCAAACTATCTCAAAAGTCTGCATAAAAGCAGAAAAAACACTCTTTTTCCATGTTCACACTGAAAAGCTCCTAAAAATAGGCTAAATCTGCTTTTAAAGCAAATAAAACACCCTATCCATCCAACAGACAACTCAAATCTGACCCAAGGAAAAACTCAACCCCAACCTGCTAAAAATAGCAAAGAGATAAAAACAATTTGCTTTATCTTTGTTTTACATAGTTGCAGATCTTATCTATTCTCTCAATTAGATTTATTTTTGCAATTAAAGATTTTTAAATCTTTTGCAAAAAAACAACTACCACCTTATTTCTCCAATACAACAATTGATTTTTCTTTAAAAAATCATAAAAATATACAAAGCACAACTCTCCTCATCAATAGCCTAATTTATTTTCTTTAAAATCAATTGAAAATAAAATAAGCCCTAAATATGAAAGCTCATCTCCAAGGCAAAACTGATTATATCATTCTTAGTTTAATTGATCTTCTCCAAAATCAAGTAAAAAATAAAACCCTAAGTCAAAATTAAGATCTCATTATAGTTTTTTATTGTGATATTTTTGACTTAGGAGTTGATTATCTTCAAAACCAAACACAAGGAATTGGCCACCACTATGTGTATTTGATTTGGACATTGATAATTTAAAAAAAAAAAAAGGGAAAATCCCTAAGTCGACCTAGGGTAAAGCAAAACCTTAAGGAACAAAATGTGAAGAATGCCCTATCTTTTCGCTCATTTTGCAAAGTGAACTTTTGAAGAAAATGGCTCTGTTGTGAGCGCCGCCATGAGCTAGGGTTTGACAGTTTAGAGCTTGATTCGAGCTCACTCCTCTTCGATTTGATCATATTCGGCCTCCATAACATAGGGTAAGTGTTTTCTCCTGTATCCATTTCATTCCTTGGCTTCTTTGATGGGAATAAAAGCCTCACTGGCCGCGACTATGAGATAAATATTTGATGAATCTTTACTTTCTGTGCTTGCTCTTGATACTCTGTGTTTCTTGAGGGAGTTCGAGCTTCGAGCTTGGAGTTCCCTGTAAATGTTCTGGCTGCCATGATGAGAGCTTGTTTCTTGGTTCTTGAAAGCTCTGATGAGCTCTGGCCACGACTTCTTGGCTTCAACAATCATGAAATGTAAGCTTCTCTATTCTTTCCTGTTATTTTTCCATTTCTGACAAAACTTACAAAACATTGAGGATTTGACAGCCGCGCCATGTTCACATATCTTTAGTGCATCCCACTTAGAAATGTTGCATGATTATCATTATTTTTATTCAGATTTTGGGCTTTGACAGCTAGCTAAAAGAGAACTCCCGTTTCAAATGACAATTGGGCCTGAAATACGCCTTCTTGGCCGCGACCATTATGGCTCGAAAGGACATCTGAGGCCCCTTGGGCTCGACCCACAAAACCAATTTCTTTCCTCCTTAAGACTTTTGTCGAACCCTCATATAACTATTTGTATTTTCTGAAGAATATGTATTTACCTGGTCTGGAACTCGACCCATGACAATATTTTATCTTCCTTTGCATTTTCTTATAAAACCCTGATATGGGTAACTCAGAAAATTGGAAAATGTTATCCTTAAATTCAAAACCCCAATGTGGGTGTTTTAGAAAAAAAGAACAAGAAACTGTATATTTGATTGTTCATGAAAAACTGGGCTCGACCCATCATGGCTTCTTTTGGCATTTGAACTCTTCAATTTTTAGCATATGAGTATTTGTTGTTTATGAAAAAAAAAATGCATTTCTGGATGTATCTTTAGTTATATTCCAACTCATCCATGGAAACACTGTGTAAATCTCATTTTTTGCAAAACCCCACCTGGGTGTAAAATATTATGAGAAACACATACTTCTTTCACCTTACTGTTGAAAACCCTCATTCGGGTATATGAGATTCTGAAAATGTATCTTTGTTTATATTTTCAATTGCCATTATATTGTTGTTTCCTCCTTACACACAAAAATCTCTTTTTAACTCTGTAGACTATTTGTTTGCTTTAGTCTCTCATACACTCACAACTACATTCTTCAGGGATGCACTTCAAACCTTCATTCAAATTTTTTACTTGTTGTACCATTATTTGAAATACATGATAAATGAGGAAATAAAACTTTAAAAAATAGTGCACCCTTGGACTATTTCATTCCACTATTAGCCAAAAAAAATGTATCAAACACACCTGATCACTGTATTCTGTACTTACAAGCAAGTTGATTGCTTCACCTCTTAATAGATGACTGAACTGTCCATGCATTGATTAGATGCTGTCACTATTTCTTATCTGGTACTCTTCATGCATTTTTATGCTCCATTTAATAAAGTTGTTCCATGCACTTGCTCTCCTCTAAAATGAAAATCTGAAATAATTCTCTTCATCGAGGCATTATGTATGCCTGTTCACTATCCTTGATTGAGAGAAAGAACACTGCTGAACCTTGCATAATATCATGAACATGATGACTCATAATATTATGGCAGAAGAACATAAACCATACAACAATGTTTGAGATGAATGTTTTCAGTTAAATCGATTGAGCGGATTAAACCCACTGTTCACCAGTAGCTTTCAGAAAGCATTTACATGATTGTTATGAATGCACAGTTGGTTTAATGGCTTGATGGATAAACTCTGCTTTACTCTTTCAGTTGCATTTCCTTTCTTGATGAATATGATGATTGCACTCACTATCTCATCCCACTTGTAATGGATAAGGGGCAGCATGCCGAGCTCTACCCTTGTGGGAGCCCATTTTTCTCCACATGCTTGGTCTTCAAATGATAATCAGCTTCATAATTTTCCCTATACCTGCACAAAGAAGCAAACGATGTTAGCATAAAAAACAATATATGATCATGTTGATGTATCTCTTTCAGCTCATGTTTCTACACTTCTCTTTAGCTGGTTTTATGCATGCAAGGATTGAAACATATCTCTGTTAGCATGGCATGCAGTATAGTTCATATCCCGAGCTCTTAATTGATGCCCTTCTTAATCTTTTGTAGGAACATTCAGGAGCGGAAGCAGGATGGAGCAAGCTACGAAGCATCAACTGAAGCTCGACTCAGGCAATGACAGATATGTCCCATGTTACTTGTCATTTCTCTTTCAGTTGTATATTTCATTTCTTGTATGAATGGAATGACTAAAACCACAACTTGTGTGGATATTTAATTTCATTCTTCTGCTTTTCATTTTGAAAAGAAAATGCATTTATAATGCAATTTTTGTACTATCATTTGAATTCACGCAATCAAATGAAATTATGTAAATATGAATTACTTCATGAAATAAATGAAAGCATTTGAAATGCTTTGTTGTTTATATGCTCAATCCTGTCTTTCATTTGATTGTGAAACACTGAAAAGCTATCTCTTGAAAATCTGCTTCCTCATCTCAATGCATAACTATCACTTAAGATGCAATCAACACTTAGCATGTGCAAAAATAACTGTATTTTCCACTTTCAAATATAACAGTATTAATCTAGCTCCACCAATTGAGCTAAGCGAAAAATTGGTAACAATACCCTCCTTCTACCTCATTTACACATCACCATCCCTAAGCCATCTCACATTCCACATGTCAAGATGTGAGGGCTTGTGAGTCCTCAACTCACCATAGCCCTTCATCTTGACCTTGTTGGATGAATCTCAACCATTGAATTCTCTAGAGAATTCAACTTCCTCTATAAATACCCCCCTATTTTCTCTCATTTGGGGGAACTTTGCATTCCATAGCCAAAATATTGCAAATTTGTCACTTGAGCCACACTTAGCTATTTTTTGCATTTTTCTCTCACCATTGCACTTACATCCATTTTCATCCACTTCTCATCAATTTCTCATCCATCTTGCATTTCATATCAACATCTTTTTCCATCCAAAGAGCATACAAAAAATTAACCATCAAGGGCCAACCAAAGGATTGATTCGAGACAAGGTATAATCAACTTCTTTTTGTTATCTCATTTTGTTTTGAATCTAAATAGGCTAATCTTGAGGTGTTAGGTGATTTTATTTTTTTTGTACATTTCTTGTTGCTTCTCATTCCTGGAACAGTATTTTTGCCTGGTCACATTTCTGGCACGCCCGGTGGGACCCATAGATAGGTCCTGTTCTTTCACGTTTTTTGTTTTTTTTATTGTTTGTAGGTGCAGGTTGCAGAGGGCGTGAACCTGACCTATCCAAGGGCGTACCTGACCTATTCGGGGGCATACCTGACCTCCAGGGGTGAACTTGACCTGTCCAAGGGCGTACTTGACCTCCAGGGGCATACCTGACCCAATAGACAGGTGAACATGACCAAAAACAACTTTTTCCAGAAGGTAAAAAGTGAAATTTAAGCATTGTTTTTGATTGTTTTGAGTGTTTCTGACCCCCTAATGTGTCCTGTTTGTGTTTGTGCAAGCATCTAATCAACATTTGGCAAGGAAACAAGAAGAAAAATCACTAACAAGTTTCCTTGTAGGGCTATTTATTTATCAATTGTTGCTTGTTGTTTCTTGATAACTTAGGCACATAACTTAACTAGGGGTGTCAATTTACCTTGTGTATTGTGCTTCTTGGTAAGCTATTTGACATATTCAATCCCCTTGCACCATTTGGAGATCCTGGGTGATGAGAAATCGTAGCTTACCAAGTCCTTTGAGTCACCCTTTTTCTTTTCTTAGCAAGACCTGCTTGGGGATTTCATCACCCCAAGGGAAAATTCCAATCACACATATCAGTGGGGTATATAAAGGAGGGAGAGTGAAAGTTGTACCTCAATCCAACCGCGTCGTAATGGGCGAAGTGTCGAGATGATGTGAAGCGTTGGTGCAAGCCTTTAGTATCTCGCTAAGGTTACCGACTCACGCTTGTGATGGGTTGGTGTTCATGGTTTGGGCCTCATGTACTGGGTGTATATCGAGGAATCCCTAACAACCATGTTCATCCTAGAATAGAAGACTCTGTTGGCCATACCCATTTCTACTAGACTGAGGATTGTGCTATCTGAATTATCTTCTTTGTGTGAAACTAGTAATTTTCTGTTCAGTCGAGTCAGCCTTATCCTGTGAATGTTGTTTGCTGTGTTTTGGGTCCTTTTTCTTAGTCTTTTGTCCAAAAAACAAGTTCAGATTTGTCCACAGGTGTACCTGACCTCCAGGGGCGAACTTGACCTCTTGCAGGGGCGTACCTAACCTCTGAACTAACCCCTTTTTTAGCCTATTTCAATAAGTTTTGATCAATCTTCAGTCCACAGGCGTACCTGGCCTTTAGGGGAGAACCTGACCTCTTGTAGGGGAATACCTGACCTCTAAACCAGTTCCTTTTCAACCTGTTTAAGTTAGTTTTGATCAGCCTTCAGTCAGACAAGTGAACCTGACCTTTAGAGATGAACTCGACCTCTTGCAGGGGCATACCTGACCTCTAGGAGCGGACCTGACCCTTGAACAGTCAGTTGTGTCACCCTGTTTCATCATTCTGAACTCCTGTTTCATCATTTTGAGCGCCCGTTTTTCCATTCTCAGTGACTGTTCACCCATTCTGAGCATTCACCTCCCCATTCTGAAGGCCTATTTCCCCCGATCAAACATCCATTTATCCGTTCAGAGTCATCATTATCCAATCCAAGTATCCATTCATTCTTTCAGACTGCCGCTCACCCATAGTCATTCTTTAGTTCCAATAGCCGTTCTTCCGTTTCGATAACCATTCCTCTGTTCTGGGTTGTTTCTCCATTTTGAGTTGTCATCTACCCAGTTTGGGACTCCATCCATCCATCTCGATAGTCATTCTCTCGTTTCGGGCTCCTGTTTCTTTGTTCCAAAAGGCCGCTCATCCGTTTCGGATTGTCGTTTCCCTCATTTTTGAAATCATTCTCCCATTTCGCTAAACTTCATTTGAATTAGTTATCTGATTTGACCTAGGTGTCTGAGCTTGGTCATCATCCTTCAAAATCGGCTTAGGATTGTTATCCATCCTAAGTCGGTCATCCTTAAATCAGCCCTCTCAATCCACTTCCATCTCAAGTTGGATTCAGTGCCGTCATCATACATCCATCTCTTAATCGATCAATCAACACCTTACGTTACCAAGGATAATTTCTGAACTTGTTTTAGAACCCCTTCACCATCCTAGTCTTATCAATCATTTATCAATCCAATCCAACCCTATCTCATCAATCGTCTTATCGATCAATTTTGTCCAATCCGATTTTACCAACCGTTTCATCAATCAATCCAATTCGATCTCGTCGATCGTTTATCAAATCAAATCCTTTATCAATCATCCACTCCAATCCTATCAAAGCAAAAAATCCACTATGATCTAATCAAATTGAATACGTTATCAATCATCCAATCCAATCCTATCAAGTCACATCCTTGTTGGTTAGTCCATCATCCAATAAGGTCAATCCTTCATCATCTTGATCATCCTCATACCATCTTGCATGCCCGTTTAGACCCGGTCACAAGCAAGGCAAATGGCCGAAAACTCCCAACAACATGCCAAACGTCTCACAAGATCCCAATAACGGTATGAATACTCCTCAAGATCCCCATAATGGTACATCGTCGCAGTCCAACACTGACACTCAAAACACATCACCACCTGGAGATGATCCAGGTGGATCTCGAAGACCTCAAAATTTAATCGGCTCAAAATCTCTCGGAACCAACATCAATTCATAAAGCTCGCGAAGATGAACCCGACACAACTTGTTTCGCGTAAAACGAAGTTCATATGTGCGAGTTATGGTTGGTCAAAGTTTTAGTCAAATGATGATGTCAGCATGTGACATGGAAATTGACTAGATGGTGACGTGGAATTGCAGGTGATGTGGCAAAAATCTCACAAAAATTCACGTACCATGCTTTATTTTTGAAAATAAAGTGTGGAGGCTTATTTTATCTCACAAAAATCCATTTGGTGGGATCGAATTTTGTGGGATTAGTGGATTTGGTGGGATTAAAACAAAATCTCATAAAAATTAAAAAAAAACAAAGATTAACCTCTTTAATAAATGAATAAGCCCAAATAGTTATTAAATAAACGAATAAAAACAAATACCCAAAACAATATAGCCCGTAAATGGAGAAATGACAAGGGCATTATAAACAAATTAAAAATGGGTTTGAAAAGGGTTGTTATTATTTTTTTGTAAATGAAGGGTATTTGTTGGTAATTTGTTATTTTATTTAATATGGTGGTTTTGGTCCTTTTTAGCCAAAATTATGTATAAAAGGGGGGTAGGAGTGTGAGTTTGGAATTCAGAAGTTCAAGTGTGAGAGTGTTCTCATTTAGAGGTTCTAAGAGTTTTGTGAGCTAAGTGGTCTCTTGTATGGAGAGATAAAAACTTAGTGAGTCTTTTGAGAGAATTATGAGTGGTCTCTTAGAAGAATAGGAAGAGATAAAAACTCATTGTTTCATTTGAGAGAATTTTCACAACTTTTAAAAGTCGTTTGTAAAGGCTTGATGCCTCATGTTTTGTACTCTTGTTGAGAGAGTGAGTTGCAATTTTATTGCTTGATAGCATTGTAAAGGTGACAAAGGGGTTAGGCACGAACATGTTGCTAGATATATCCTGTCATTGCAGTGTGGAAGTGGGAAGAACCTGAAGTGCGAGAATCTTCCTTGGAAGCAGATTGTAACTCAGTGAAAGACCATGGTGATGTAAAAGTAGTTGCATCATAATAATGGAAACAATCGCACATATTTGCAAATCCAGAGATGTAGCCATAATCTAGTGAACTCCGTTATCAAATCTCTTTGTCTCTCTTTTCTTGGTGCATGATATTGTCAGCTTCTTTACTTTCCTACATTTTATGTGTTTATTTGCTCAATTCACAAGCAACGTCAGTTTCGATATTAAATTAAATTTGTATCCTGGTGAATCTAACAGTTGTTAAGTGATTCATAGTAAGGAGTTTACAGATCAAGTTAGGTATCAGAGCTAGTCTGGCAAGTTGCAGGTTGTGGAATACTTGGAGCAAATTCAAGTAGTGAGGCAAGATGTCAACACATAAGGAGAACCAACTTCCTTCTTTTGTTTTTGATGCAGAAATTTACAAGGCCTTCATGGCAATGAAAGCCAAGGTTGATGAAATGTATGAGGAATGGAAGTCTGAAAAATAAGGTTTGTTGAAGAAATCCAAAGATACAGACTCAATGAAAGCTCCTCATTCTTCTCATTATCTTCCTGTTCTCTTAGTGATACTCAAAAACAATCTCAAAGTGTTGGATTGGGGTTGTTAACCAAGATGGGCTATGAAGGAAAGCACCTTGGAAGCCATGGGCAAGGCATGGTTGAACCTGTGAAGGTGGAAGCTAGACCTCGCTATGCAGGATCAGGGTATGGTGAAGGAGAATGCTCCAAGGTAGTGGACACTAAGAATACTCCGAAAGAAGAACCATATCAAGAACAATATGAGAGAGGCAATGGCACATTACCTTTAGGCAGTGGTGACACATACAAGATGTCCAAGAGAAGAACAAACATAGATTCTTCTCGGCATGCATGCACCAAGGGTGACTATCAAAGGTATAACAAGCCTAATTATTCCAATGTTTCTTTTGACTATAAGAATATTGGTAATGTAAAAAGTTTATGGTATAGGAAACCATGCACATTTTGTGGGTTGAATAACCATAGTGTTGCGAAGTGTTGGAAAAGAATGGATTTGTACATGAAAGTGGTGTCGACCAAGAAAGGGACAGGACATGAAGACCCATCTCCAAATTGGCAGAAAGAGAAGGGAAAGAAAGGCTAGATGTTAAAAACACCTTGCTATTATTGCAACAAAGGTGGGCATCAAGAAGCTAACTGATGGAAGCTTCGTCCAAAGAAGGACAAGAAGATTGTAGTTGATTCTTCGTTGGTGAACACTGGGCAAATGAAGAGGTTCATGTATGTGAGGAAAGTCTTTGCTCATGTCTGCAAAGGTGGAAAAAGAAGGTGATTTGAAGCATGAAAATGAAGTAGTTGCTTGTAAGCCTAACTATCATGTGTTTCAGGGATCATCAGTGCCGCAACATGAACATTTGCCATGGAAACTTGTTAAGAGGATTAGAAGTATTGTTAGCTCATTGTCATTAATATCCTTGTATTTGTTAATGTTGCTAATGTTTTGTACATGGATAGTAGCTGGGGTAATGAACGCAAAAGGATGTGAGAAAATGCAAATGGGTAGCAATATGTTTGCGATTATCATAATTGTTGTATAGTTTTTTGATGAAGCAGGTGCAAAATCAGGGTGGATAGATACTAGACAAGTGGGAAGGTGTTTTTCTCATGTCGTGTCTGATTAAGAACCCTTTGGAGGTCTAAAAGTTCCTCAGTGGGGAGGAATGATCTAGGTGGATCTCAAAGATCTCAAAATTCAACCGACTCAAAATCTCTCAGAACCAGCATCAATGCATAAAGCTTGCGAAGACGAACCCGACACAACTTGTTTCATGTAAAACGAAGTTCATATGTGCGAGTTATGGTTGGTCAAAGTTTTAGTCAAATGATGATGTCAGCATGTGACATGGCAATTGACTAGATGGTGATGTGGAATTGCAGGTGATGTGGCAAAAATCTCACAAAAATTCACGTACCATGCTTTATTTTTGAAAATAAAGTGTGGAGGCTTATTTTATCTCACAAAAATCCATTTGGTGGGATCGGATTTTGTGGGATTAAAACAAAATCTCGTAAACATTAAAAAAAACAAAGATTAACCTCTTTAATAAATGAATAAGCCCAAATGGTTATTAAATAAACGAATAAAAACAAATACCCAAAACAATATAGCCTATAAATGGAGAAATGACAAGGGCATTATAAACAAATTAAAAATGGGTTTGAAAAGGGTTATTATTATTTTGTAAATGAAGGGTATTTGTTGGTAATTTGTTATTTTATTTAATATGGTGGTTTTTGGCCTTTTTAGCCAAAATTATGTATAAAAGGGGGGTAGGAGTGTGAGTTTGGAATTCAGAAGTTCAAGTGTGAGAGTGTTCTCATTTAGAGGTTCTAAGAGTTTTGTGAGCTAAGTGGTCTCTTGTATGGAGAGATAAAAACTTAGTGAGTCTTTTGAGAGAATTATGAGTGGTCTCTTAGAAGAATAGGAAGAGATAAAAACTCATTGTTTTCTTTGAGAGAATTTTCACAACTTTTAAAAGTCGTTTGTAAAGGCTTGATGCCTCATGTTTTGTACTCTTGTCGAGAGAGTGAGTTGCAATTTTATTACTTGATAGCATTGTAAAGGTGACAAAGGAGTTAGGCACGAACATGTTGCCAGATAGATCCTGTCATTGCAGTGTGGAAGTGGGAAGAACCTGAAGTGCGTGAATCTTCCTTGGAAGCAAATTGTAACTCAGTGAAAGACCATGATGATGTAAAAGTAGTTGCATCATAATAATGGCAACAATCGCAAATATTTGCGGATCCAGAGATGTAGCCAGAATTTGGTGAACTTCGTTATCAAATCTCTTTGTCTCTCTTTTCTTGGTGCATGATATTGTCAGCTTCTTTACTTTCCTACATTTTATGTGTTTATTTGCTCAATTCACAAGTAACATCAGTTTCAATCTTAAATTAAATTTGTATTTTGGTGAATCTAACAGTTGTTAAGTGATTCATAGTAAGGAGTTTATAGATCAGGAGATGAGAACATGGTCGATCGGCCCGAACTCACACTTGAGGAACATTTTAGTAACCCCACCAATGTGCAAATGACAGATCGCCTGTTCGAAAAACATGGGGAAGAAATCTTGGCTCACTTAATTGAAAAAGGTTTCAAACCTCCATCGGGTGTCAACTTATCCAAATATAGAAATTCCACAACTAACATACCCCAAGGTTCACAAAACACACTAGGTGATTCATACATCCCCAATGTTTCTCCAGTCAAGGGTTGTCAACCTAAATTTGGCAACGTTGTCCTTTACCATGTTAATAATCCCCTGCATGCCCCAATCTCAGTCATGGGGGCTCCTCAAATATCCAATCCCAATAACCCTTTCGCTTACAGCATGCCGCAAAGTGTTTCGCAACGTCTGCCATTAATGCTGACTGCACCACCCTTTTCAAATCAACCTCTAGTCAACGTTGGGGGCAACCCTTTCAACATCTTGCCTCCACCTCCTAGGACCACAAATCTACCACCGCCTTTGTTTGCAACCTAAAAACCTCCGCAATCTAACATACCACCCCAATTGCCTCCTCAAGGTACAACACAACCAAATGTTCCCATTGGTACCCAACAACCTCCCTTGCAGAACACTTCTACATCATCTTAGCCACCTCACCAGCAATAACCCCCACATAATCCTTTGATTTCATCACAAAAACCACCACACCAATCGCAAGGCAATCCATCCTAACCTCTCGCCTAGACCATATCCCCATTCCTCGCATCCATTTTACGTTCGCAAGTTCAACCACAACACAACATCCCATCTCAGCCCACACAACAATCGACATCACATCAACAACCTCCCCAACACTATTACTATCATAACCAACAACAGTTCCAACAACCACCCTATGTGGCCTCCCAATAGTCGCAACAATACCTTCAATATCAGCAAACCAATCTGCAACACTCCATTCAAGCTCCTCAACATTCCGTCATACATTCTTATCAAACAAATCCGTACTATACCTCACAACAACAACCCCAGTACCAAAAAACTCCCTCAACATACAAGCAAGGGATATCATCATCTCACTATCAAAATCCATATGTCAACCTTCAGACACTATCTCAGTAGGATCCTTCGTTGTCCTACCACCCATATCCATCCAACCCATTTGCCTTGATTCCTACGCCATCGGTCAACGCGGATCTATTAGAAATCAAAGTTGCTTTGAAATATCTCCAAGCCAGAACTAGAAAGAAATCCTTCAAATATGTCCCCATCTGTTCGATTCCTCCATCTCATTGATCCCCTTCCCTAAACACTTCGAAATACCAAAATTCAATAGATGCAAGGGAAACAAAGATCCTAAAGCCCACCTCCAAGAGTTTTACTCCCAATGCCAAGAGGTTATGCACAATGATAACTACCTCTTGCGTCTCTTCCCATAGAGCCTGACAGGATATGCCTTGGATTGGTTATGGGTCTGGAATGGGGTTCCATCAAATCCTTCGCAAATATTTTAGAAAAAAAATGTTTCTTACTTCTCCTTCAATCTAGAAAAAGACATTGATACCTATTGATGGTGTTTTCTGCACAGCAACAACTCAGACATAATGCAATATTCTATCTCTCTTGAAAGGTTATTTTCAACAATAAATCGTTAAAAATCACCCCAAGGTCTCTCGGGTGTTAGGTCATAACAATGCATAAACAACTCAGATAATTATGTGAAAATGCTAGTAATCACAATCGGACCTTACTACAAGCAAACTGTATCTTTCCACTTATCAGATTTTGCAATATGATGATCTATAATCCTAAATCTAATCAGATAATAAAGAAATAGCAAAAGATAAAGGGTGAGAGAATATGATAAGACCTAAACTATCCCTAGGATAAACAATGCAAATGATAGATATCTGGAATGGACCAATCTCAAATTACCAATTCCTAATCAACCCACAAGGCAATTTCATAAGAATGGTGCAATCTTCTAAGGTGTACAGATTTTCAAATCATAGACCTTCATCTACAATCGAACTTAAGCACATAGGAATATATGGTCCAGGTTGACTTCACCAGCCTACTACAATCAGATAGTTACAGGGAGTATAGACCAGAGATTGCTACAAACATTCCAAATATGAAATCAATAAACATCATTCATCAAACTAAAACTATTTAATTCTGAACACTAAAACCATAAATCTCCAAGCAACTTGAAAGATAGAACAAAAGAACCATGCGAGACAAGATAACACAAGAGATTCCACCAGAAAACCACAATGTCCTCAATTGTATTAAATCATCAACATGCTGCAACAATTCCACTATTCTGAATATAATGTTTGCTTCAGGAAACGGAATATTACTTCTACTGCAAAATACTCTAACTATTGCTCTTACTTCTCACTACTATTGTCTAGCTAACCCTTTACAATGGGGAAAGAATGCCCTTTATAGAAAATCTATAGATATGTCGACCCAGCCAAACATTTTTACAAAATAAGAATAACCGCCCAAAACAAGTCGGCCAAGGAAGAATCAAACTAAGGCACACATTAAATGCCATTCACCATCAAGGTCGGCCTTGACACAATCCTCAATGCAGTCCGGTCCAATGCATGCCCTATGATAATAGGGAAGCACAAATCTCAAAATAGGCATTAACTGCCACTTCCCTTATCCTTTCTCTGGACCGATGACCCTTGGACCCTCAAGAATGTTCCATCTAACTCGGCGACAAGTGGCATAGGTAATACCCTAAGCCGACATTTAATAGCATCAATCTCCTCCTTGGACCGTTCAACAATCTTATCCCAATTTTCCTTGCCAGATAGATATCTATCCATTACTGCCAAGTAGGTGGCTGCATCATCAAGCTGATGGCCTGTTATTACACTTTCAGAATCTGGGGCATAAACTTCATGCCACCACTCCTTCAGCTGTTCCAGACTCAAATATTTTGGAGCTATCTTCCTCCTTCCAGTCATCACCTCAAAGAAGGCAATGCATTCATCATATACTGCAGTAAGATCCCCATTAATCTGTTTCTTCCGCTTCTGAATCTTCTTTATGGCATTCTGCCTAATCTACAGAGCCTCAAACCATTCCCAAGGTTCATCCAATCTGGAAGAAGGAAGAATTCCATCTGCAGCCAGTTGTTCCTTACCATGCCCCATGATAATCTTGGATTTCTGCAACAAGAGGTCCATGTCCTCCTTGTCCTGGGACAGCACATGCTCCAACAACTCCTTGGCAAGGACTGCATCCTTCCCAACTGACATGATGTCCTTGATTGTATCATCTCCCTTTGCTTGCACATCCTTCAGCCAATCCACTGTAGCTTGGGCAGAGGTCTTCATTTTCTCAATCTCAGAGATAGTTTCCTTGGGCAGAAATTCGGGAGTGGCAGAAGAAGATGGATGGAGGGACTGCAAGGGTTTCATTACCTCCTCCAAGCATTTCCTTAACCTTTCATTTTCTTTCTTCAATTCCTGCTTGGTCTGGGTCTCCTTCCTCAACCTACCAACGATCACCGCACTGGACCCTTCAAACTCTTCTATATCCTGTTCCATGGATGCCAGCCCAAGGTTGATCGTTTGTAGACTGTAATCTTGACTGGTGACATCTTCTCTTGTCTTATCCGCGGCAGGAGTGGCAATGTGGATAACCCTGTTATTTGTTTCATCTCTTTCCACCTTGGAAACCACCTTAGCTGCCCTCCTTTTCTTCCCTTTGCCGATTTTTGATAGCATCTCATCCCAATCCAAGGGAGTGTCTTCGACTACCACCTGCTTCTTTCTTGAAAGCTCTTTTTCAAGCCAGTCCGGGGCTGCAGGCTCTACCCGAATTTCTTCTGTCCTTATTTCTTCCGGCTGTTCTGTCATTTTCTCTTCCTCCTCTACAGTTACTTTATCCTCCTCTTTCTCAAGGAGCTTCTCACCTTGATCAATTTCTTCAAGCTCCACCTCTGGCTGCACCAGCGATGGGGTTTTAGCAGGAATGTCCTCCTTTTCAGGTGATCCACGGCTTTTGTCACTTTCTGGGAAATCTTCATATTGCACCAAAGGAGAAGTGTGCCTTTCCTCCTCTTCAACTTCAAGTTCAACCGCCTCACCAAAGAGTGCTCCCTCCTTGAATGGCTCTGCCTCCCCACTTGTCTCATGTTGTTCTGGAGCCCCTTGCTCATGTACACCTGGTGGAGGAGAAGCAACCTTGGGTGGTTCCATGACTAGTGATTTTGGTGGAGGATCTGCCTTTGGCACAGTGTCCTTTGGAGAGGGAGTCCTGGATCTCCTCATGTAAACTTTTGCTTTCTCCCCTCCTGAACTCTCCACATCGACAATAGGAGGCTCATCCTTTGATGCATCTTGACTCTTCTTCTTTGTAGCCCTTGTTGTTCTTGCCTTCTTCGGTGGTGGAGGAACATCTTCTTCTTCTACTTCTTTCGACTCTTCCTCATCAGAAGACTTACTAATCGTCAAAGTCTTCCATCTCCTCTTTCCTTTTGGCTTCCTTTTTGTTTCAGGCTCACTTTCCTTGGGGCCTCTAATCTTGATCTTGAAAGGAGAGCCCTTTACCGTTTTCCCTTTGGGGTCATCTTCCCCGGATTCTTCTGAAGTAGACATAGGATTGAGGTCTCCCATCAAATTGAAGGTACAGGGTACCTTTTCACTCTCCAGTTGCCAGACCTTATGCTTCAACTAGGAAGAAGTAAATTTCATGACCGGGGCCATTAGGTCCTCTAACTCTGTGACCTCATCTTCATTCCAATTGATGTCTCCAACCGAATTTTCCTTCACGGCCTGATAGACGTGATCTTGTACCAGGTTTCCATCATCCTCTAGTTGGTCTGGGATCAACTTGACATTGTATTGTCTGATTGCCTCCACAGGGAGTCTGGAGTACCTCTTCTTTCTGGCCTCAAGATCATCTTTGATGTTGGCCCAATAGTCTTCTAAGTCATCCTTGTGCCGGTATTCCCTGGTGGCCTTCTTCTGTGCCTCCCCTGTGATGTCAAAGTTTACCCTTTTGGAATGGAAAGAGAGACCATATGCTGCCAACTCTTCTCCTGCAGTGTGGGCTGATTGGATGGAAGGGCACATTTCCGCCACACCAATCCCGAGAGGGAAGTCTCCACCAAAGCCTGTCTTATGCTTTTCTCTCTTTACAATAGCGTCAAATTCACCAATCTGCCTCACAACCTCCAACAGAACAATGTGATCAGTAGGATACCGAGGTAACCTGTAAGGAGCGATCGGGCATCCATCAATTCTAAGGTAGGTGAAGGTGGGAAATTGGATGAACCAGGCCCCATAACTCTTTATTAGCCCTTTGGCTCCATCTGACAATCTCATATGCTCAGCATTCTGGAGCATCCGGGTGATATGCATAGTGAATGCATCATTGGCCCTGTGGTAGTCCTTGTGTCCCAGGTGCAGTTCCAGATAAATCTCATAGATTACGTCCTGTCCCAATGTCCCTTGTGGATTCAAACCCTTGTATGGGTAGAATCTGGCAAGCACATACATGACATAGGAGGACATGGTGAACTTCTTGGTCTCTAGGACACTCCTCAACTGCTTATCAATCTCAACACTAATAAGCCCTGCCCAATGATAGTTGGTTCCTTGTTCAATCCTGGTGATCACATGGACCATCCAACTCTCTAGCACTCCGGCAGTCCTCAAACCAGCTACCCTGCTCAGAAATGTTATAGCATCATAAATGTCAGACCTGAATTTGACTTTGTGCAACTACTTGGGCAGTTTAGAATGATGTGACTTCAGCTTTTCCAACCAAGAGTTGATTATCTATTGGGCTTTGTTGGGCTCATTCTCATAATATGTTTTGGCCGTGTCTATGTTTAAAACACACACCGAAGGAAAGTCAGGCATGTCAAAGGCCTGAGCAATGGAGACCGGACTGAAGTTGGCCAAAACCCTCCCCTCGGTGCTAACTACCCTTTGTGTGTCAAAATCGTATTGCCTAGCACATTCCAGAATCAGCTCATAACATTGGATCGTTGGAGGAAACCCAGCTACATGCACTAACCCGGACTTCATCATTCCATTCCTCAGGGTGGACAGATCCTTTTGAGCCGTCCTCTGCTTAAACTCTTCATATCTCTAGGCCCCAACATTGGTATCAGACACCTTGGCCCATACAGAAGACACCCTGGTTTCAGGAAGCTGACTCTTCATATCCAACCTTAGTCTCTCTACCTCAGAAATGGAGGACCCCTCCATGCCACCCTTAGATTTTCTGACAGTAGCCTTGCTTGATTCGGCCTGCACTCACAAAAGACATCATTAGTATTCAATTATTATACATATTCCAACCCATAGATTAGCCTAAAATCATATAAAGCAATTAAAATCCATCTCAAACTTCCAATCCTTGAGGATCCAGAGAAATAAGGCAGTCCGGGAAAATCATGCAAACCGGGAAAATCCAGTCGGGGCAGAATTTCGGAGAAATCCGACCCAGACGGATTCCTGCTGCCAAAACATCGTTTGTCTAATAAATTGTTAGTTCAACCGAAAAAAATAGCAGATCATCATGCAATTTGTTCATTGACAACAAGAAATAAGCATTTAGCGCTTGTTCCACCAATCCTATCTTCGAAAAATCAAACAAGGACAAAGCCAGACAAGGAAACCAGAAAAATCCAGATGGGACGGATTTTCGCGGACAGCCAGAAATGTTTCAGAAATTACTCCAGTCCGCGGAATTAGCCTAAACCGGGAAAATCCGGGTGCGCAGAAATTCCGCGGACACCACGGGAACCCGGCGAAGGAAAACCTGCAAACTGGCAATTAAATAATCACGTAAACTTCTACACTTGGATTCTAATGGTCCCAAAATTCATGCCATTCAACAAGACTTAGAGTGTAAAGGATTTCAAAGTTTCCTACGCCCTCAGATCATGAATTCCTATAGCAGAACGATGATGCCCTAATTCGGATGAATAAACTCGTCGCCATGAAAACCAGGGTAAGCCCAAGGTTTGGAAAACTATCCCTAAAGACGAATCCAGATCCCTATGAGTCCTCACAAGGTAGGGGTTAGCTCAGTACAGGCGAGGAATCGACAACTCATAAAGAATTGACAATTCTGGGCTAAGCACCGAAAAACCCTAACCTTACTCAATATGGCAGAATACACACTTAGGGAACACAAAAAACTGACCCAGGGCATCATCCAAGTGGATTCACCCATCATCCAATGAATAAATACGAGCATTACAGAAGGTACGGGCGATGAGGTCTCACGAAAAGATGGGTTCAACCCCAATTTGATAAAACAAACTCGTGACCAAGTATGGGCCGACCCAGAACAACCACCATTCAGTACAGGAAAACTCAATCATTATGTAAAAAAAAAGGGAGGGCCAATGATAACCTACCATGGATCCACGCGTTGGAAATTCGAGCTCGAGGAAGAAACCATGAAACAAGTGCACCCAAGCAAAAAAAATTGTAACTAGCAGTGCTCCAATCAATCCACACACAAATAATCCAAATCGATTCCCAAAGCTTAGATGAAACTCTTAATCACCAAAGCAATTAGCTGGTGAATGGATGAAATCAGAATGATGTCTAAAATGCCCTAAATCCGCCCATATACCCGTGTGAGCAAAGGTACCTCGGTCATTAATGCGCAATAAGACACTTCTGACAAGTCCAGAAACCCGAGCCCAGGATGGAATTTCAAAAAATCTCAAAATACGCGAAAACGCAGATTTCACGGAAATGCAGAAACCGGGGAAAGGACGAAGTTCAGGATTTTGGAAAAGTCTGGGAAAATTCGCCAAAACCGAAAAAATCCCGGATCCAAGCAGAAACCCGGATTCGGAGAATCCAGCCAGAAACAGACAAAGAACCAAGGCCCGGGAAAATCCGCCGGAGCTGGAAAATCCCGGGGCTGGGTGAAAACCCGAATTTGCTTAAAACTCCATTTTGGTCAATTCAAACCTCAGGGCAAGGTCAAAGCTAACAAGACCAACATGTCAAGACCCTTAAAAAGATAAGTCCAATAAAACCAAAGGTCAAAAAAAACCTTCAAAAAGAGGGTCCCTACTCCAAGTGGGGCGTGTGTGCGAAAACTGCACAACAATACCTTGGACCTTCTTAAAGAGAAGCAGCGTGACGGTGAAACCTTTATCAACTACCTCTAAAGGTGGCATGCATTGGAAAGCCGAATGAAAACCCCTCTCAAGGAGAAAGATATGGTCACCCTCATTGTGGAGAGCTCACATCTCGACATGGCTCATAATTTCAGGTTACACTATGTCACCACTTTTGCTGAAATAGTGGAAAAAGGACCCATCCTTGAACGTGCCCTTATTGCCAAATGGCACATCAAGATACACAACCATGACAAAGAAAGGCCATCCGTCGATAAGTCACGCTTTTGGAACAAGAACAAAAACATAGTGAATGATGGTGTCACTAACACTAAACATGTTTAGCTGGCTAATACATCCTAGAGGAAACAACCATCTATACCTAATTCCATATTCGTGCCATAGGGGGCATCTTGTCCTCCTTAATAGTCGAACCAAAACAGTCAAGGGAATGGAAAATGCTAGTATACTCAATTAGGAGAACCCTTGAGTGTCATCTTCAATAATTTGTTATAGGTCAACTATTTGATAATATATCCTATCACCAAACCACTTGATGAATCCAAGCCTAAACCAACCTGGTTTAGGGAGAATGAATATTGTGAATTCCATAAGATTAAAGGGCATACTCTGAATAAGTGTCAAGGTCTCAAAAACTATGTCCAAGATCTTATCGATCGAGGATATATCAAAGTTGACACCAGTCAAGCTTCATCATCCAATGCTCAATTGCAGATATATCAAAACGACTTCCCTAACCATAATCAAGGCGCAAACACCTCCAACAACAATCCCAAATACAACAACAAAATAACATAAGCTATAAGAATGTACCCCTCAATTATGATGGAATTGTCCATTATATTGAGTAGGTAGAACTCCGTGTGTCCATGATACATTACTGTCCCTGCAACCCCCACATTTGCTTAGCCAAATCCTGTAAACTCTCAGTACAACATTCTTGATCACTTAGGAAAGACCCCTGCTCAGATCTCAATCTTGGCTGCTTAAGTCTTCTCCAGTGCATCAGGAAATCCTCAACAGAGCTTTATAGGAAACTCACGTACCTAACGACATCGATCCCACATAGTTCCAAGCTTTAGTAGGACACTTAGCTTTATCTTACCAGCTACTCTTCAGCAAGAAAGACATGCCAAATATTGATGCCAATCACAATTGTCCCTTACACATCAAATTTCTGGTTACTCATCATAAAATAAAAAAGGGTCATATAGATAATGGCTCTGCCCTCAATCTATGCACTCTAAAGTTCATAAAGCAGGTAGGGTATACTCAAGCGGATTTGAGTAATCAAATCATCACGATCAAGGCTTATGATAATGCAGAAAGAAATTATGAAGGGATTATTAGTCTTCCTATCCAGGTTGGACCTGTAGTTCAGTACACTACCTGTCATGTCCTTAACTTGGACTTACCATATAATCTCCTCCTCAGCCACCCATGGCTCCACGCGATGCATGCAGTCCCCTCCACATACCATCAATGCCTAAAGTTCTCGGTTAATGGACAAGAGATCACCATTTATGCCAACCCACAACCATTTGAATACTTCCGTGCTTTAGAAGCCTCATTTACCCATTTACATTATTGTCCTGGGGTCAAAATGGGGGCTTTTCAGTCATCATCCATCAATCCATCATCCACGACGACAACCACTCCATCTTCTACCACCAATCCTACAGTCATCAAAGTCTAGATCATTGACAAGGGGTATGATGAATATGAAATGCATATAGCTTTAAATGTGGCAACCATGCCACTGTCACCATACACGTACAACCAACCTTCACAGTCTACACCAAAAGAAGACAAGACCATCACCTTCAGTGCAAAAAACATTCCCACTACCACTTTCTGGTCTCCTAGTTTAAAGTCAGATGCACCAGAAGAGGATATTAGTCAGTGGGTATACCATGAAGAGCCCCAACCAGATCCTCCTCTTAAGGAATACTTTCAAGAAGTATACCCTTGGTCAACTAAGTTTGTAGAAAAACATAACTACCAAGGCGAGGGCCTAGGTAAGGAAGAACAAGGACAGTTACAACCTATTGATGTATCAAAGCTTCCGTAGAATATAGGCCTCAGATATGACAAAAAGAAGAAAGGCCCCGCAACATCATCTAATACCTCCAATAGTGTTACTATGGACAATGGTCCCTTGGAAGACATATCCGAGGAAGAATCCATCATACATGCATACGATGATGTTGATCACACAGACCTGTCATCCATGTTTGACTGTTTATCCGTTTTTACCATCAGCCTTTCTCTTCGCCGTCCCAAACTCATTGATTGGGACCTACGTGATAACACACCTGCCAATGTCTTCCTAGATATGTATGTCAACCTCATGGGATTGGGGGAGGATGAACGCTCTAGTCACAAAAATAAAAACAAGAGAAATAAAAAGGGGTCATCTAGTGAAAACCTCCCCGAGGCACTTCCTAACCTAGAAAAAGTAAAAATAAACGACGCATCTGATAGTGAAAACCTCAAAGAGGTGCTGGAGGATGGAGATGTTCATCCTCCCCTTGTGGGAATTCAATTAGCCACACGGTCATCCATCCTAATTGAAGAAACTCAAGAAGTTAACCTGGGTACTGCTGAAAACCCTAAGATCACCTATATAACCAAATCACTATCAGAGCAAGAATATTCAGTCATTATTTAGCTACTCAAAGATGGTATCATTAACTTTTCTTGGTCGTACTCAGATATTCCAATTTTAGACCCTACTTTAGTAGTTCATCATCTGGATGTTCACCCAGATGCCAAGCTTGTCAAATAGAAGCTTCGAAAAATGCATCCACATGTAGCATTATTAGTCAAGAAGGAATTGGAGAAATTATTGTACGCTGGTTTTATCAGATCCATTAACTACTCTGATTGGATCTCCAACATAGTTCCTATTGCCAAACCAAACAGAGACATTCGAATTTGCATAGACTTCCGAGATCTTAACAAAGCCTATCTGAAGGACGAATTTCCACTGCCCAATATTGACATGTTGGTCGATCTTACTGCAAGACATGAGATGTTGTCCCTTATGGATGGTTTCTCTGGTTACAATCAAATCCGAATTGCACCTGAAGACCAACACAAGATCGCTTTTACAACACCTTGGGGTACTTTTTGCTACAATGTTATGCCCTTTGGTCTCAAGAATGCGGAGGCAACATATCAAAGAGAAATGATTGTCATCTTCCATGACCTCATCCATATTATCATGGAAGATTATGTTGATGACTTGTTACGAAAATCTAGAATCGGAGCAAAGCACCATGCCATCCTAAAAAAGATCTTCGAGCAGTTAGAACAGTACAAGTTAAGACTAAATCCCAAAAAGTGTCTTTGGTGTCACATCAAGGAAATTGTTGGGTTTCATAGTCTCCCGAAGAGGCATTGAGGTTGATTCCGCCAAGGTGAGAGCTATTCTGGATATTCCTCCCCTGCACAATCTGAAACAATTAAGAAGTCTCCAAGGAAAGTTGCAATCCATCTATTGGGTCATAGCCCAACTTGCAGATAAGTGTCAGTCATTCACCCATCTTCCAAAAAAAGACTCCACCTTCAAATGGAACCAACAGTGTCAGCTAGGTTTTGATAAGATCAAGGAGTACTTGGCTCATCCATCGATCTTGATGCCACCTATTCTAGGAAAACCCCTCTTGCTTTACATCTTTACCATTTCAGTCGCATTGGGGGAATTATTGGCATGACATGATGAGTCCTCAAGAGAACGAGCAATCTACTACATTAGCCGAACACTGGTTGGCTATGAATTAAATTATTCACCCATGGAGAAATCCTGTCTTGCAGTGGTCTTCAGTACACAGAAACTCCGACATTACATGCTCAACCATCCAATCAAATTAATAGAAAAAAATGATCCACTAAAATATTTATTATCTAGACCCACTTTAACCGGTCGCATGGCTAAGTGGGTCATGCTCTTGAGTGAATTTGACATAGAGTACGTGGATCACAAAGCTATAAAAGGACAAGTCATAGTTGATCAGTTGGCCAAGGCACCCCTAGTGGATGCTTACCCTTTGGTCACTAAATTTCTAGATGAAGAAGTTTTCATAGTAATAGAAGCGCCTGCTTGGACATTATATTTTGATGGCTCATATACTCACAATGGATCAGGAGCAAGAATTCTATTATTTACCCCTCAAAGTGACTACATCCCAAAATCATTTAGGATAGCATTCCCGTGTACCAACAACATAGCTAAGTATGAAGCCCTCATCACGGGTCTCTGAATTGAAAAGCAGTGGCACATAATTCACTTGAGAGTCTATGGTGATTCATTGTTGGTCATTAAGCAAGTTAACGATGAATTCCTAACAAAAGATGACAAGTTGTTACCCTACAAACGCATGGTGGAAGACTTCAAGAAGTATTTCACCTTCATACAATTTGACCAAATTCCTAGGGTTCAGAACAAAGCAGTTGATGCTATGGCTACTATTGGCTCCTTGATTGACATACCTGAAAAATGAACAAAATGCGAGTTCCTTGTGGAACAACTTTTAATCCCAACATATGATATCCCTGAGACTGACATGGTGTGTGAAATTGTAGGTCCCGCTTCTCCATGGTACCAAGAAATATATACTTATCTGCATGATAATATTCTACCCCTAGACCTCACACGAAACCAACGAAAAATCCTTTATTCAACGTTCAACCCAATACGTCATCGTTGGTGATATGCTTTATCATCGCAGGTATGATGGAACTCTCCTTAGGTGTCTGGATGAGTCTGAAGCCCATACTGCACTAATAGAGGTACATAGTGGTGTTTATGAGGTCCATTCAAATGGTATGGCCTTAGCCAAAAGGATTCTCTGAGCTGGATATTATTGGCCTACATTGGAACATGATGCTTGTGAATTCGTGAAGAAATTCCTTCCCTGCCAAAAAAATGCAGATTTGATTCATGCTCCGACACAAGACCTTTAGCCTCTTTGAGCACTATGGCCCTTCTCTCAATGGGGCTTCGACTTGATTGGCAAGATTTACTCACCATCTTCTGACGACCAAACATTCATAATTACTGCCACTAAGTACTTCACCAAGTGGGTGGAAGCAATGCAACTCTCCCAAATCACCGGTACTCAAATTTCAAAATTCATCCTTTACCATATTCTTTGCAGATATGGTATTCCATCCACCATCCTCTCAGATAATGGAAAGCCTTGAAAAAACCAGGCCATGAAACACCTCTGTGACACCTTTCATATCCAACATCATTGGTCAACACCTTATTACCCCTAGGGTAATTGTCAGGTAGAAGCTACCAACAAGACCCTTATTTGCATCCTCAAAAAGGTTGTCAATAATATTGGTCGAGATTGGCACCTCCATATTCATCCCGCTCTCTGGGCGTATCAGACCTCCATCTGTACCGCTACAGGCGCCACCCCCTATTCTTTAGTGTATGGTGCCGAAGCCATCTTACCAATCGAAGTTGAGAACCCATCACAGAGGATTTCTTTGAATAACCTTATTAGGGAGGAAGATGCTTGTGTCGCACGACTTGCACAACTAGAATTACTTGATGAAAGATGAATCAAAGCCTATGATCATATGCAAGCTTACCAAAACTGCCTCAAGTGTAGCTACAACAAGAAGGCTTTCCCTCGACAGTTCTAGGTTGGTGATCTTGTCCTTAAAGAGAACTAGTGTACTCAGCAGGACCGCAATAAGAAAGGAAAATTTGAAGCAAACTGGTTGGGTCCTTATATCATAACCGCTAAATATGGATCCAGGGCATATAGAATTGCTACCCTTGAAGGAGAGACCCTAGAAGAGCCTATCAATATCATGAATTTGAAGAGGTTTTACACCTAAGTCCACTTGGTAACCCTACTTGCAAAAATACAAAAAAAATCAAAAAATCAACAAAAAAATTCCAAAAATAGTAAAGAGAAATAAATTCATCCTATGGTGAAAACCACCTTTGGTGGTGCCTTGGATAGGTATGGATGGTGAAAACCTGGTAATATACATCATCCGTAGAGGGCTTAATCATTATCTACCTTGTGTCCTAATTACTTTGTGACCCCCTCCATCTTATCCTGATATCCTCTCCCATTCCATTCTTGGCCGCTTGGTATATTTTTATTGAGCATTGGACGATTATATGCTATCCATCATCCTGAGATTTTTATCCTAATTTGAGCTTTTGTCATCATTTTTTCCATCTGTCGGTTTGTGTCATCATCTAGGATCATCCATCGTGTCAATTTCCACCTAGGCCTCATCCTGTCATATCGATCTCTTTGGTTTTGGTCAAACTATGTTGCCCCTGCACTTTCACGTAGGTAAGGCTAATCATTTGATCTGCCCCTGGGGCATTTTTGGCCATTCTGTGATGGTCTTCAATCATTTGTCTCCATCGTCCTCTTTTCTCTTTTATCCATGGTCAGTCATCGTTTGTTTTTCTCTGAACTACGTTGCCCCTGTGCTTGCACGTAGGCAAGGTTGATCTTTTGATCCACCCTCGGGGATTTTTCTTTCCTTTGCTTCTTCGCTTTGTTTGGTCATTGTCTCATCAGTCTCATTAGTTCTCTTTCTGCTCTTATCTGTGGTCTTTTCTTGAACTACAAGGGCTCTGCGCTTTCACGTAAGCAAGGTTAATCTTCAATCAACCCCCGAGCCCCTAGGTCTTTAGGGTGTGTCAGTCTTGTGTCAGCCTTTGTCTTGTCTCTTGTGTCCTGTTGTCAAGAATTCCCTTATCCAGCTGGTTCTTCGCAAATAGGATCCTCTAGCGTCAAAAGATCTAGTTAATGACAAAAATCCTATGTCACCTGGGTCATCTTAGTTTAGTGTCCATAATTGGTCTCAACAGGATGCATCCTTCGTAATAGACCTCATCAACCCCATCCCCCCTTGTGATCCCACATCAAAGGACATTTGAATTTGATTATGATGTTTTAATATTTTTGGATTTTGTTTATTGTTCAAGCTCCCTATTACAACTAGTTAAGGTCGCCATAATCTATCATACTATGGTGCGCTATGATTAGTTAACATCGGGGCATCTCTTGATCTTTTATTGTTGTTGTCTGCTGGGTTGTCCCACGTGGTACCCATCAAGATCCCTGAGGTCTTGTGTTACGCCGAGACATCCCTTTGTGCTTGTGGTTATCTTGATACCTAGCCCAACCGAAGTCTTTGTCACTTTGGGGTGTTGGGATAACCTTGTTTGCTATGTTTGTTTTGTGCATTAGATGCTAACTTTCCTTGGTTTCATATACCCTGGTAGCTAGTATCTTATGCTATAGTAAAAATAAATGCTCCAAAGATGGAAAATTGCATTCATAATTGCATTTCATTTCTTTGCATGCACCCTTCATTCATCCTTGTTCGTAACCCATGACTTATGATTTAGGTTGTGCAAACTTTGATTCTTTTTCCCCTTGGTTTTCCTCTCAGGGTACTAATGGTTCTTGACAGGTGCAATATCACACCCACATTACACCTATCATCTACCAACATTCCCATGCAAGTCCTTATTGATGTTTAGGTTTACATTATAGGAATTCATGTTTCATTCATATTGCATGTTACATTGTAAATAAAACATATTTTATCTTTCATAGACTGATTAGATTAAGCATCTTAGTTTCATTTAACCCATACATGTCCATATTAACATTCACATTGTGATAGGTTGAATATATGTGTTCGAAAATGAGCAGCAAACTAAAGAGTGCAAATAAACACCAAAACAACCTACACCTCAAGATTAGCCTAAGTTGGAATCAACACAAGATAAAAGCAACAAATGAAACATTATACCTTGTCTCGAATCGATCCTTTGGTTGGCCCTTTGAACTATGATGTGTATGCTCCTTGGACGGCACAAGATGCAAGCTAAATGATGATGTGAGGATGGGTGAAAATGGATAAAAACATGAAAATGGCTAAGTATAGATTGAGAAATAAAATTGCAAGAGTTTGGCTAGCAAAATGATCTCCCCTAAAATGAGAGAAAAGAGGGGGTATTTATAAGAATTTTGAGAATTCCTAGAAGAGATGGATGGCCAAGATTGAGCCACCAAAGATCAAGATGTAGGGCTAAGGTGAGTTGAGAACTCACAAGCCCTCACATCTTGACATGTGGCATGTGATATAGCCCTAAAATGTGAAGTGGACATGAGGTGGAAAAATAGTACATGACATGGAGGGGGTACAAAGTACCTTGGGATTGGACAAGATCTCCTCATAAAGGAGGTCCTTGTCCCCATGTGGGTGAGAGGACATGTGAGGAATTAAAAATTCCTCAAATATTCTCATGGGGAGATGGGAAAGAATAAAGAATAAGTAGATGACATGTGGGAAGAAGTGAAGGAATTAAAAATTTATTTTGGGTGCATTGGGGGATTAAAAGGTGAATTAAAAATTCACATGGGGAAGTGGAGTGCCTTGCCCAAAAGGAGAAAGCCTTTAATAAGGTTGACTTAAAGACACATGCCATAAATAGGAAGAGGATTAGGTTTGACTAATCATATGATTAAGGTTGTGTAAGTACCTAATTTGATGGACTAATGACTTATTAGAAGCAAGTGGGAGATTATGGAGGATGTGACCCTAATGATGATTAAGGGTGTGCACATGCTAACCATAGTTAATTAGAAGAAGATGAAGGAATTAAGATGGATTAGAGACCAACTTGCAAAAGTTGGAGGATGTGACAATGAGAGAGAAAAGAGGAATTAAAAAATGAATTTTAATTCCAAAAGGGGGATATGGCTAAATTAAATAAAATGGTGTATTTATTTAATTTAGAGGAGGAAGAGGGGTTGAGTATTTATTAAATTAAATACTTTATGGACCCTATGTAAGATGCAAGGTATTAATTAAACAAATGATTTAATTAATATTAAAAGAGGGGATAAGCAGCTAGATGAATAAGGAGACGTCTTTGATCATATGGAAGTGGTCAAATTAGATGTCTACATTTTTCCCCTCTTCGAAATACTATTAGGATAATAGGGTTTCGAAGAAAAACAGGATGCATATGACTCTATAGAGGAAGAGATTAGAAAAGAGATGCCTCGGCATGGAGGAATGTGAGCTGCCCCAAACAGAGGGAATGTGGAGAGGATGCCCCATTCTAGCGAAGGTAGGCTTAGAGCGACGGGTTAGGAGAGAATGGTAGGGTATGCCCCCTCGAGAAGGGGGACGGGGGAGGAAAAAGGGGTCCCGGTCAACTTCTCGAAAGTAAGGAGTGGTATGTTGTTGGAAAGAGCATGAAAAATGAGAAGAATGGTGTTTGAACGAAGTCAATCGGGTAAACAATGCGCGAATGGCGGCCCCGGGAAGAAAGAGACTGGATGAATTAGTTGGAGGAAATTTGTGATAAAAAAAAAGAAAAAAAGACTTTAATTTGAAAAAGGAGGGAAAAGGGAATAAAAGGTAATTGGAGAATTATCTTTTATCATTATGACAGCTGGCAAGTGTGGAGGAGGAGAAGAAGAAGAGGAGGCAAGAGAGATCGAGCACGATGTCAGAGTACGATAGTGACATCATCCATCGGGCGGACGAGAGGTGGATATTCTTCACCCACCGTGCCGTACCACGCCAGGTTAGCCCAAAACCTATCTTTGTGGATTTTGCGTCAATTATGCAAATGTTTTGGAAAAAGAAAACATGGGTTTTGTCTGGGAGGGCGGGAAGAAAAATGGGTAGGAGGCAGATTTTTAAGATGTTTTTGATGGGCGGTCGCCACGTGGACGGGTCCGCAGCCGCGGGGGCGGACAGGTTCGCCGCTGCGGGCGGGTCCGCCACCACGGGGGCGGATCCGCCGACCGAGTGGGAATGCCGAGGGTGAAGGATGGGGGGACAGGGCGACGAAGGGGGGAAACAATGACATGGATGGGAAACCTAAGAATGACGAGGGAAAAAATAATGAAAATGATAACAATTTATTGCGTGTATGCAAAAAACAGGGATTTTGCGGGTGCGAGAGAGACGATCAGAGGTGTTGAGGAGATGCATAGCGAGGATGACCGGGGAGGATCACCAAAGACTAGCAGAGGTAGGACTACTGCATATGCTGACATATCCGACGATCAAGGCCCATGGGGCCATGTTGACAGCATTGATAGAGCGGTGGGATTCGGCGACGTCAACCTTTCACCTACCGACAGGGGAGATGAGAGTGACACTAGAGGATGTCTGGCGGATCCTAAGGCTCCCGATATCAGGGCTCCCGATTAGCGAGTGTTGGTCAGAGGACGAGGCGCTGGATGAGTCTGTGCGCATTGTTTTTGGTAGTGACGAGCTACCGGTGCAGCGGGGTCAATTGGATGTGGATAGGATGGTGTCGTGTAGGGTACCGTTACTATCACTGTACTTGGTAGGGTTGATTAGTGGTATACTGTTGTCGGACCGGAGTGGTCAGATTCTTCACATGAGGATGGTCGAGGTGATTCGGCACATCATTGAGGGTCGGGAGGGATAGTTTGCGTGGGGGACGTGCATGTTAGCCCAGTTGTATCGGGACATGCACGTGATTTGTTACAGGAGACAACTGAGTGTGACAAACGTCACACTACTACAAGTATGGGCCTGTGAGCATATCCGCGTGACCAGGCCGATTATAGCGAGAGTGGGTGAGCATGATGACATGGAGCCCGTAGCGTGGTGGTGGGGAGCAAAGGCAGGGATGCTACTACGGTATCGAGAGATGCAAGAGGTAGACGTGTGGAGGAGACAGTTTGATGAGGTGCGGGTAGTGGATATAGTGTGGAGGCCCTACATGATGCGGTGATTCAGGGGGTGGTCGAGGGAGGAGGGGTTGCATAGTGGTTACTTCTTTACGCGATGTTACATGATTGGGAGCAGGCCACGAGTAGTGGAGTTGCATTGACCGGATCGGGTGACGAGGCAGTTCAGAGTGAGATAGGATATTCCGGCAGACTGAGTGACATTTGCACGACAGACGCGGGAGCGGCCATGGGGAGCAGTGCTGAATTTGCGCAGCGTATGGAGTGATATTGAGAGAATGGTGTTCAGGCCCTATCTGAATAGGCGAGAGGGGCCGCGAGACGTAGGGACGACAGAGCGATATGAGGAGTGGTTCAGGCGACATTCACCGGAGCGGATTACACCAACTATGTCGATTGAGGAGGCACGAGGATTTGGGTCAGAGGATGAGAGGCGATTGCGGGAATTTAGTCCGCCTAGATAGTCGAGAGGACACAAAGGAGGATGGGGGGCACAGGAGCAGGTGATAGGAAATCGGAGGAGAGAGACGATTGCGGGCATTTAGTCCGCCCAGACCGCCGAGAGGACACAAAGGAGGACGGAGGGCACAGGAGCAGGTGATAGGCAATCGGAGGAGGAGACGACAGCAGAGGGGTCGGGGGGGAGACAGAGCAGAGGGGGGAGGGGCTGAGGTTGAGGAGGTGGTAGAGAGGAGGCCGAGAGCCTGAGGAGGAGGGCCACAGGGTACACAGGGCAAGGCCAGCAGGGCCGGAGGGGAGGAGGTGGCAGAGGATGAGGCTGAGGAGGTGGTGGAGAGGAGGCCAAGGGCCCGAGGACGAGTTCGACAGGAGAGGAGGCCGAGAGCCCAAGGAGGAGAGCCACAGGGTACACAGGGCGAGGCCAGCAGGGCCAGAGGGGAGGAGGTTGGACATGAGACAACCAGGACTATCGGAGGATAGGAGGCAGACGGAGCCAGAGAGGAGATGGATGGAGGGTGGGGTGAGATGGTGGACATGGACAATGGACAAGAGGTGCATAAATCCAGAGAGTGAGATGGACAGAGACTCCAGAGGGTGGGGGACAAGAGACAACTGGAGGATAGTCAAAGGTGGGAGCCTGGGTGATAGATGTGGGACGAGATGGAAGCAGGACAAATGAGGGGAATGGACAATGGAGATGGTCTGGGGAGGAATGGAGGAATGGAGGGAATGGAGACTAATGGACAGAAATGGAAAAGGAGGGGTGGAGGGTGGAATGGACACAAGAATGAGGGTGGAGTCATTCATTAGGTGGAATAACGCAAAGAGAGTATGCAGAGGAGCCGAATGAGCCCCAGTGATTGTGGCGCCATCAGCTGGATGGCAGAGATGGCACGGTGCTAACGCGGGAGGTGTTGGAGGGTGGAGGGATGTGCTTCACGTGCCAGTCCGTGCAGAACGCAGTGATAGCGTGGCCGAGGCAAGAGGCAATACCCCCAGAGAGAGGACACAACGATCAACGCAGCATCCAGTTTTATGATCTGAGGGATTCCTCAAAGAGCCGCTGATCGCCCCGCCGGCATCTGAGGAGCACCAAGGGGAAGGGCCACACAGGAGGAGGGATGCTGCGAGAATTACAGTGTGCCATGGTCACAGCACGGCTCAGTTGTGGGGGGGTTGAGGGGGGAGGGCTAGGGACAGATGTTTAGGAGCTGCACACGCAGTTACATGCATTGCAGGTGGAGAGGGATAGAGGCTCAGAGCAGATACAACAGTTGATACTAGCTCAGGAGGCCTAGGTACAGGAGCGGCGGGCTATTAGTGCAGATCGATCAGTATAGGCATGAGCGAAATGCCATGAGACTGATAGCTGGGCAGAGGGATGAGTTCATGTAGCAAGCGAGCTACTGGAGGGGTGTATATGAGTAGGTTGTTCCGGATCCAGCGTAGCGCACGATGCGCTATGTCAGTCAGGCCCCACAACCACCAGGGCCGTCCCAGTCATTAGAGACATGCACCAGGGGTTTTAGCGACTATCGGCGGACTCCGTCTCCATATGGCGGTTACCAAGGGACTCCCACCCGTGAGTACCAGGGGACTCCAGTGCACAGAGGGCCAGTACCTGATTCTCCGCAGAGATCAAATGTGGGCAGCTCACAGTAGAGCGGGCAGATGCAGGACATTGGTTGTTTTTGGTAGATACATGATGGATGGTTTGTTCATGTCGCCAGAGATCATAGGTGATCTACATCTCTGGATTTTGTATCTTATTTAGCGATATATGATGGAGATGTATTGTATTATGATAGGATGTTTATTATTTTGATTATGCGAGGACCTTTATCGACACTAGGCATGGTATTCCTTTTATGCGGCTATATGGGATGATTTATGATGTGGTTTCATATATGTACACATGTGTATATGGATGGATGATTTATGCTTTATGATTATATTTAATGGATGCACATGTTCATGTGAATGGACGATTTATGTATGGTTTTATGATTATGATTTATGGATGCACATGTATGTGATTTATGTAAATGCTTCTATGACTCATGATGTATGGACGCACATGTGGATGGATGATTTATGTATGTTATTATGATTTATGATTTATGGATGCATATGTGGATGGACGATTTATGCATGTTTTTATGATTTATGATTTATGGATGCACATGTGGATGAACGATTTATGCATGTTTTTATGATTTATGATTTATGGATGCACATGTGGATGAACGATTTATGCATGTTTTTATGATTTATGATTTATGGATGCACATGTGGATGAACGATTTATGCATGTTTTTATGATTTATGATTTATGGATGCACATGTGGATGAACGATTTATGCATGTTTTTATGATTTGATTTATGGATGCACATGTAGATGGACGATTTATGCATATTTTTATGATTTATGATTTATGGATGCACATGTAGATGGACGATTTATGCATGTTTTTATGATTTATGATTTTTGGATGCACATGTTTACGTGGAATATGAATGAAAGGTAAACGATTATAATGCACCTAAGTGTCAATAAAGACCGTTATGAGAATGCGGATAGGCGATAGGCATATGGAGGAGTGCATTTGCCAAAAAAGAACCATTAATATCCTGAGAGGAAGAGGACTCAAGAGGAAAAAGAATGAGAGTACTTGCACAACCAAAATCATAAGTCATGGTAATGGTCATGATGGATATGAAGGATGCATGTGAAGTGATGAAAATGCAGTGAAAATTATATTTTACCATCTTTGGAGCATTGATTTTTACTATAGCGTTGGATACCAAGTACCTTGATATGGAAGATCAAGGCGAGTGGGTATTCGACGCACGAAACAAACACAGCAAACAAGAAGGTTATTCCAACACCCCAAAGTCGCGATGACCTTGGTCGGGCCTGGTGTTGAGATAACCACAAACACATAAAGTTGTCCCGGCGTAACACAAGACCTTGGAGATCTTGGTGGGTCTTACGAGGGACAACTGAGAAGACAACAGTCAAAACAAACGATCAAGGTATGCCCCCATGCCAGCAAGTCAAGGCACGCCATGGTATGGTGGACCAAGGCGACCTTGACAAGTGATGGGAAGGAACCCAAATGATAAAAAAAATTCAAAAGCATCAAGAGATCACAATCAAGACAACAGGTCCTTTGCCATAGGATCAAGGTGATGGATGGGACTGACGAAGTCTGCTAGGAAGGATTCATCCTGTTGAGACCAAAGATGGATGCTAAATTAGAATGACCCAGTTGACGCGGGATGTTACCTAGGGACAAGATATTGTAACATGAGAGAATTTTGTTTATTAAGAACCGGTTAGATGTGGGCATAACTTGATGACGAAGCACAAAAGACCGACACAACCTACAGACCTAGGGGCTCGGGGGCCGATCATAGATTAGCCTTGCCTATGTGAAAGCGCAAAGCCCTCGTAGTTCTAGAAAAGACCATGGATAAAGAAAAAAGAAGACAAATGGTGACCGATGATGATGGACAAATGCCCCGGGGGTGAATCAAATGATCAACCTTGCCTATGTGATAGCGCAGGGGCAACGTAGTTTGACTGACGGACACGACAGGATGGGAACCAGGTGAAGACCGACACGATGGATGATGATGACACAAATGTATCAACAAAGGGAATGAATGACGTAAGCTCAGAGTGGGATACTGAAAAACTTAGGATGGGGGATAGGCTAGATGGGTCGTCCAATGCTCAATCAATATTTACCAAGCGGCCTAGGATGAGATGGGTGAGGACAATAGTGCGGATGAAAGTATAAAATAACTAGGATGTCAGGTAGATAATGATTAAGCGCTCTATGAATGACGCCTGTTACCAGGTTTTCACCATCCATACCTATCCAAGGCGCCACGAAAAGGTGGTTTTCACCATAGGACAAATTTATTTCTCTACTATTTTTATTTTTATTTTATTTTTTTGATTTTTTTGACTTTTTTGATTTTTTTGGATTTTTTGACTAGATGGGGTAACTGAGCATATTTAGGTGTAGAACTTCTTCAGATGCATGATATTGATGGGTTCATCAAGGGGTTCTCCTTCAAGAGTAGTCAACATGTATGCCCCAGATCCATATTTAGCAGCTATGATATAGGGTCCCAACTAATTTGCCTCTAATTTTCCTTTCTTGTCTCGGTCTTGCTGAGTGCACTGGTTCTCCTTAAGAACAAGCTCCCCCACTTGGAATTGTTGAGGATGAACCTTCTTATTGTAATTACGTTTGAGGTGATTTTGGTATGCTTGCAGATGATCGTAGGCTTTTATTCTTCGTTCATCCAGTAATTCCAGCTGTGCAAGCCGTGCAACTCGAGCATCTTCTTCGCTGATAAGATTCTTTAGAGAAATCCTCAATGATGGGAGTTCAACTTCGATTGGAAAGATGACCTCAGCACCATACACTAAAGAGTAGGGGGTGGCGCCTGTCAGGGTGTGGATGGATGTGCGATATGCCCAGAGGGCAGGATGAATATGGAGGTGCCAATCTCGTCCAGTGTTATTGACAACCTTTTTGAGGATACGGATAAGAGTTTTGTTGGTTGCTTCTACCTGACCATTACCCTGGGGGTAATAAGGCGTTGACCAACGGTGCTGGATATGGAAAGTATCGCAGAGGTGTTTCATGGCTTGGTTTTTGAAGGGTTTTCCATTATCAGAGAGGATGGTGGACGGGATACCATATCTGCAGAGAATATAGTAAAGGATGAATTTGGAAATCTGAGTACTGGTGATTTGTGAAAGGGGCATTGCCTCCACCCACTTGGTGAAGTACTTAGTGGCAGTAATTATGAATGTATGGCCGTCGGATGATGGTGGGTAAATCTTGCCAATCAAGTCAAAACCCCATTGAGAAAACGGCCATGGTGCCAAGAGGGGCTGAAGATCTTGTGCTGGGGCGTGGATCAAATCTGCATGTTGTTGGCATGGAAGACACTTCTTCACAAACTCGCAAGCATCGTGTTCCAATGTAGGCCAATAATATCCAGCTCGTAGGATCCTTTTGGCCAGAGCCATACCATTTGAATGAGCTCCACAAACACCACCATGTACTTCCATTAGTGTAGCATGGGCTTCGGTCTCATTCAGACATCTAAGGAGGATTCCATCATACCCGCGACGATAAAGCGTATCACCAACGATGGCGTATTGGGAAGAGCGATGAACAAAGGATTTGTGTTGATTACGTGTAAGATCAAGGGGTATAACGTTATCTTGGAGGTAGGTGTAGATGTCCTGGTACCATGGGGAGGTGGGACCCACGATGTCGCACACCATGTCAGTCTCAGGGATATCATATGTTGGGATTGAAAGTTGTTCTACAAGAAACTCACATTCTGTTCGGTCTTTAGGCATGTCAAGCAGGGAACCAATAGTGGCCATTGCATCAGCTGCTTTGTTTCGTACCTTGGGAATCTGTTCAAATTGTATAGAGGTGAAATATTTCTTGAAATCATCCACCATGCGCTTGTAGGGTAACATCTTATCATCCTTGGTTAGGAACTCATCATTAACTTGTCTAATGACTAGCAAAGAATCACCAAAGACTTTCAAATGAGTTATGTGCCACTGTTTTGCAATTCTGAGGCCGGTGAGGAGAGCTTCGTATTCTTCCATATTGTTGGTACATGGGAATGCTATCCTGAATGACTTTGGAATGTAGTCACCCTGAGGGGTAACTAATAAAATTTCTGCCCCCGATCCATTGTGTGTATATGATCCATCAAAATACAGTGTCCACGTGGGGGTCTCATCAACGGAGAAGACTTCTTCATCAGGGAATTTTGTGATCAATGGATGAGTATCAACTAAAGGAGCTTCTACTAACTGATCTGTGATTATCTGTCATTTAATAGCCTTGCGGTCCACATATTCTATGTCGAATTCACTGAGGAGCATGACCCACTTGGCCATGCGGCCAGTTAGAGTGGTTCTAGATAACAAATACTTCAATGGATCGATTTTGGCAATTAATTTAACTGGATGGCTGAGCATGTAATGTCAGAATTTCTGTGTGTTGAAGACGAGTGCAAGGCAGGATTTTTCCATGGGGGAGTAGTTTAGTTCGTAGCCGACCAATGTCCGACTGATGTAGTAGATTGCCCTCTCTTTCGATGACTCATCATGTTGTGCCAACAATGCCCCCAGCGCGACTGAAGTGGCGGAGATGTAAAGAAGGAGGGGTTTGCCAGGAATAGGTGGCATCGAGATTGGTGGATGAGCTAAATATTCTTTAATTTTATTGAAACCCATTTGACACTGCTGGTTCCATCGGAAGGTGGAATCTTTTTTCAGAAGATGAGTGAATGGCTGACACTTATCTGCTAGCTGGGCTATGAATCGACGTATGGAATGCATCTTCCCCTGGAGGCTTCTTAACTGTTTCAGATTGCGCGAAGGTGGCATGTCCAGGATAGCCTTTACCTTGGCGGGATCAACCTCAATGCCCCTGCGAGAGACTATGAAACCCAACAACTTTCTTGACGTGACCCCAAAGACACACTTTTTTGGATTTAGCCGCAACTTGTAATGCTCTAACCACTCAAATATCTTTTTCAGGATGGTAGGATGTTCTGCTTGTGTTCTGGATTTTCCTAATGGGTCATCGACATAATCTTCCATGATGATATGTATGAGATCATGGAAGATGACAGTCATTGCCCTCTGATATGTTGCCCCCGCATTTTTGAGACAAAAGGGCATAACATTGTAACAAAAAGTGCCCCATGGTGTTGTGAAGGCGGTCTTATGTTGGTCCTCAGGTGCGATTCAGATCTGATTATAACCAGAGAAGCCATCCATAAGGGATAACATCTCATGTCCTGCTGTCAGGTCGACCAACATGTCAATGTTAAGCAGGGGGAAGTCGTCTTTTGGGCAAGCTTTGTTAAGATCCCTGAAGTCTGTGCACACACGAATGTCTCCATTTGGTTTGGCAACCAGTACTACATTGGAGATCCACTCAGAGTAGTCAATCGGTCTAATAAAACCCGCCTCTAGTAACTTTTCCAATTCTTTCTTGACTAACAACGCGACTTGCGGATGCATCTTGCAGAGCTTTTGTTTGACAGGCTTGGCGTCTGGGCGAATGTCTAAGTGATGAACCACTAAGGCAGGGTCTAAGCCTAGCATGTCTGAGTATGACCAAGTAAAGTTAATGATTCCCTCTTGGAGTAGCTGCACGATGACCAGATACTCTTGCTCTGAGAGTGACTTAGCTACATAGGTGATTTTAGGACTTTCAGTAGTTCCCAGATTAACTTCTTGAGTCTCTTCAATTAGAATAGATGATCGGGCAGATAACTGAGTTCCCATAAGGGGAAGATGAACATCTCCATCTTTCAGCGCCTCTTCGAGGTTTTTGCCATCAGATGCGTCCTTTATTTTTACTTTTTCAAGGTCAGGAAGTGCCTCAGGGAGGTTTTCACTAGATGACTGCTTTTTACTTTTCTTATTCTTATTTTTGTGACTGGAGTGTTCATCCTCCCCCAATCCCATAAGGTTGACATATGTATCCGCATACATACTGACATGTGTGCTATTACGTAGGTCCCAATCAATAAGCTCGGGGTGACAAAGGGATAGGCTAATAGTGCAGACGGATAGGCATTCGAACATGGATGATAGGTCAGTGTGATCGACGTCATCGTACGCACATATGATGGATTCCTCCTTGGGTATGTCTTCCAACGAGCCATTGTCCATGGCGACACTATTGGAAGTATTAGACAATGTTTTGGGGCCTTTCTGCTTTCTGTCAAACCCAATACCTATGTTTTTTGGTAGCTAAGATGTATCAATGGGTTGCAACCGCCCTTGTTCTTCTTTTCCTAGGCCCCTGCCTTGATAGTTATGTTTTTCCACAAACTTTGTTGGCCAGGGGTACTTTTCTTGAAAATATTCCTTTAGAGGAGTTTCCGGCTGGGGTTCTTCTCGGTAGACCCATTGGCTTATGTCCTCTTCTGGTGCATCTATCTTGATACTTGGGGATCTGAAAGTGGTGGTAGGGATGTTTTTACCACTGAAGGTGACAGTCTTGTCTTCCTTTGGGGTAGCATGCGAAGGTTGACCATACTCGTGCGGTGATGGCGGCATGGTTGCTACATTGAGAGCAGTATGCATTTCGTATTCACCACACCCTTTGTCAATGATCTGGACTTTGGTGACTGTAGGATTAGTGGTGGAGGATGGAGTGGTTATCGCAGTGGAGGGTGGATTAGTGGATGATGACTGGGATGCCCCTATTTCAACCCAGGACAATAATGTAAATGGGGAAATGACGCTTCTAAAGTGCGGCAATATTCAAATGGTTGGGGGTCGGCATAGATGGTGACTTCTTGTCCGTTGACTGGGAATTTTAGGCATTGATGGTAGGTGGAGGGGATGGCTCGCATAGCATGGAGCCATGGACGGCCGAGGAGGAGATTATATGGCAAGTCTAGATCAAGGACATGATAGGTAATGTACTGAACCACAGGTCCCACTTGGACAAGGAGATTGATAATCCCTTCTGAATTCCTTTCTGCATTATCATAAGCCTTGATTGTGATGATCTGATTACTTAAATCCGCTTGAGTATACCCCACCTATTTTATGAATTTTAGAGTGCACAAGTTGAGGGCAGAGCCATTATCTACCAAGACTCTTTTTATTTTATGACGGGCAACCACGACTTCAATATGTAAGGGGCGATTGTGACTGATATCAATGTTTGGCATATCGTTTTGGCTGAAGTGCAGTTGATGGGATGAAGCTAGGTGTCCTACCAAGGCTTGGAACTGTGTAGGATCAATGTTATTAGGTACGTGGGTTTCCTGTAGGGCTCTGTTGAGGATTTCTTGATGCACAGGGGAAGAATTAAGTAAATCCAAAATGGAGATATGTGCAGGGGTCTTTCCTAAGTGATCAAGGATGTTGTACTGGGAGCTTACAGGGGTTGATTGGGCGAGTGTAGGGGCCGTAGGGACAGTGATGCGGACTTGTCGTGTAGTAACAACACACTAAGGGTATTTGGCTTTGACATGTATCATGGATACACGAGGTTCTACCTACTCAATGTAATGAATAATACCCTCGTAATTGAGGGGTACATTCTTATAGCTCACGTTATTTGTGCTGTTGTTTTGAGGATTACTGTTGGAGGTGCTCGGGCCTTGATTATGGTTTGGAAAGGCGTTTTGATATATCTGTAATTGAGCATTGGATGACGAAGCTTGACTGGGGTCCACCTTGATATCACCTCGATCTATGAGATCTTGGACGTAGTTTTTCGGACCCTGAAACTTATTCAAAGAGTGTCCTTTGATCTTATAGAACTCACAATATTCATTTTCCTTAAACCATGCGGGCTTAGGTTTGGATTCGTCGAGTGGCTTGGTGACGGGGTACATGATCAAATAGTTGATCTGTAACAGCTTATTGAAGACGACACTCAAGGGTTCTCCTAATTGAGCATACTGGCATTTGGTGTTCCCCTGGTTATTTTGATTGGACTGTTGAGGAGGGCGGGGTGTCCCCTGCGGTACAGATATGGCGTTAGGTATGGATTGTTGTTGTCTCTGGGATGTGTTGGCCACGTGGACATGTTTAGTATCAGTAACACCATCATTTACTGTGTTTTTGTTCTTGTTCCAAAAATGTGGCTTGTCGTTGAATGACCTTTCCTTTTCTTGATTATAGATTTTGATGTGCCCCTTGGCAACAAGGGCACGCTCAAGGATGGGTCCCTTCTCTACTACCTCCGCGAAAGTGGTGACACAATGTAATCTAAAGTTATGAGCCATGTTGGGATGAGAGTTCTCCACGAAGAGGGTGACCATGTCCTTTTCTTTCAAAGGGGTTTTCATTCAGCTTGCTAGCACATGCCACCTTTGGAGGTAGTTAGTAAAGGTTTCCCCTTCACGTTGTTTCTCTTTGAGGAGATCCAAGGTATCGGTGTCTTTCTCCAAATTGAAGGAGAAGTAGGAGACAAAATTTTCTGATAGGTCTGCAAAAGATTTTATGGATCCCTTTTCGAGGGTCATGAACCACCCGAGGGCGTTGCTTGCCAGACTCCGGGGGAACAGGCGCAAGAGGTAGTTGTCATTGTGGATAACTTCTTGACACTGGGAGTAAAACTCCTGCAAGTGGGCCTTAGGATCTTTGTTCACCTTATATTTGTCAAACTTTGGCATCTCAAAATGTTTGGGGAAAGGAATCAATGAGATGGAGGGATCAAATGGATATGGGCATATATCTTCAAACTTGAATGATTGTTTGCCAGTCCCTGCCTGAAGATCTTTCAGAGCGGCCTTGATTTCTAGTATGTCTGCACTGGCCGGTGTGTTGGATGGGTATTGATGGTAGGACGATTGTGGATTCTGAGATGATGCTTAGGGATGGGAGTATGGATAATGAGGAGGTAGTATCCCCTGCTGATGCGCCAAGGGACCTTGTTGATAAAGAGGTTGTTGTTGCGAGGCGGGATATGGATTGGTTGGGTAGTTATGGGTGGCGTATTGTTGGGAAGTATGGAGAAGGTGTTGTTGATTGGTTTGTGGATATTGGGGGTTTTGATGTGACTGTTGCGAGGCCACATAAGACGGTTGTTGTGGATATTGTTGTTGGCTATAATAATTGTAATGATGGGGTGGTTGTTGGTGCATTGTTGGCGGCTATATTGGGTGAGATGGGATGTTATGTGGTGGTTGCGCCTGCGGGCGTAAGATGGATGCAAGGAATGGAGATATAGTTGGGGCTGAAGGCTGAGGTTGATTTCCTTGTGATTGATGCGGTGGTGGTTGTGTTGAAAATAAAGGATTGACCAATGGTTGTTGTTGAGGTCGAGGTGCGGTTGAGATGTTTTGCGAGGGAGGTTGTTGAGCACTAGGGGGAGGATAGGATTGGGGAGGTTGTTGGGATATGAATGATGATGGTGGAGGATTTGTAGCCCCAGGAAGCGGAGGCAAGGTAGCGAAAGAGTTGCCCCCAGTGTTGATAAGCGGTGGATTTGAGGGGAGTGGTGTCGGTAGCATTAGTGGTTGTAGTTGTGGGACGTTTTGCGGCATGTGAAAGGCAAAAGGATCATTGGGATCAAAGGTTTGGGGTGTCCCTGTGACCGAGATGGTGGGATGTGTGGGATTGCCAACGGGATACAGGACAACGTTTCCGAATTCCGGTTGATGCCAACCTTCTACGGAAGGAACGTTGGGGACATATGAGCTACTAAGGATATCATGTGAACCTTGGGGTACATTAGATGTGGAGGTGCCATACTTGGATAAGTCGATGCCTGACGGCAGCTTGACACCTTTGTCAATCAAGTGAGCCAAGATTTCCTCGCCATGTTTTTTAAGAAGGCGTTTTGTCATTTGTGCATTAACAGGGTTACTGAAGTGTTCCTCAAATGTGAGCTCAAGTTGATTAGCCATGTTTTCCTCCCCAGGTGGTGACGTGTTTTGATCATCCACGTTGGATTGTGATGAGGTGCCATTGTGGGGATCGTGAGGGATGTTAGCACCATAGTTAGGATCTGGTGAGACGTTCACTGTGTTGGTGGGATCTTGAGGGTTGTTTGATTGGGCATTTAGGGCTTGTGGGTCAACCATTTTCTTTTCTTGTGATCGAGTCTGAACAGGCATGCAAGATAATGAGATGGATCAAGATATTAGAAAGACTTGGATGATGAAAGATTGATTCGATTTGATGGGAGATTAGCTGATGACGATCAACTGACGTGGATTGTTTTGATGGACTCGGATTAGGTTGATTGGTAGACACTGGATTAGTCTAGGTTTTGGATTTTGATCTGGATAGATTTGATGATGTGGGGGTTGGATTGATCTGATGATTAGGATTGATTTTGGTGATAAATACGATGAAGACCGAGATCCATAATCGAGTTTAAGAAGGTTCCTTGGTAACACTAGGTGTTTGATTGATGGGTAGATGTATGATAACGACACCGAATCCAACTTGAGATAGAAGCAGATTGATTGGGTCGAGAAGGATGACCGACCTAAGACGGATAGCAATCCTAAGTCAGTTACGATGATTATGATTAGGGATGAACACCTAGGTCAACTCAGATGACAACTCCAATGGGACTTAAATGGTATAACAGAGATCGGAAATGAAAGCAGATTTAGGATGGATGGGGAGCGTCTCAGGATAGATGAATGACTCTCGGAACAAGAAAAAGAGTGTTCAGAATGAATGACTCTCAGAACGAGGGGATGAAGACTCAGAATGGATGTTTAGATGTTCGTTAAAGATGCTGAATGGTCGTATCGACGTTCAAAACAGAGGGACAAGGGATGCCAAGTGATAATATAGGCTGGCCAAAGGTCAGGTCCGCCACAACATGTGGTCAGGTCCGCCACAGCATAAGGTCAGGTCCGCCACAGCATGTGGTCAGGTCCGCCACAGCATGAGGTCAGGTTCACCACAGCATAAGGTCAGGTCCGCCACAACATGTGGTCAAGTCCACCACAACATGAGGTCAGGTCCGCCACAACATAAGGTCAGGTCCGCCATAGCATGTGGTCAGGTCCGCCACAACATGAGGTCAGGTCCGCCACAGCATGCGGTCAGGTCCGCCACAGCCTGAGGTCAGGTCCGCCAAAGGATGTGGTCAGATCCGCCAAAGGATAAGGTCAGGTCAGCCAAACGATAAGTTTGAAGCTTGATTTTTTTGATGGACAAGTAAGGTAAAGGACCCAAAAAATAGCAAACATAAAAAGATTTGGCCAAACTGATAATGACTGGTTTTGCACGAGAAAGACAATTCAGATAGCACAACCCTAAGATTAGTAAAAACGGGTATGGTCAACAAAGTCTTCTACTCTAGGATGAACATGGTTGCTAAGGAGTCCTCGATATACACCTGGTACGTGAGGCCCAAACCGTGAACACCAACCTGTTACAAGCGTGAGTTGGGAACCTTAGTGAGATACTAAAGGCTCAGACCAACTCTTCACGTCATCCCGACGCTTCGCCAATTACAACGTGGTTGGATTGAGGTACAACTTTCACTCTCCCCCCTTTATATACCCTGCCGGTAGGCATGGTTGGAATCGTCCCTTGGGGTGATGAAATCCCCAAGACTCAGGTCGATTTCTGCTAATGGTGCAAAATGTCAAATAGCCTTCCAAAACGTCAAACAAAGTTTATTGACCCCTCTAATTAAAATATGTGTGACAATCTTGAAATTTCAAGGACTTGGAAAGCTACGATTTCTCGTCATCCAGGATCGCCAAATGGTGCAAGGGGATTGGATACGTCAAATAGCCTTCCACAAGCACGTCAAACAAAGTTTATTGACCCCTCTAATTAAAATATGTGCCTAATTTACCAAAGACAATCGGCAAAAACTTGAAATTTCACCTTCGGGAGGTCATGTCCGCCACAGAAGGTCAGGTCTACCACCGCAGGGTTAGGTCCGCCACCGCAGGGTCAGTTCTGTCAATTGAGAGGACAGGTCCGCCACCGGAGGGTCATGTCCGCCACCGGAAGGTCAGATCCACCACCGGAAGGTTAGGTCTGCCACTCTGTAACCTGAACCTGCAAAAATGCAAAAAATAACAAACATGAAAGAAAAAGACCCGTTTGTGGGTCCCATCAGGTGTGCCAGAAATGTGATAGGTCGAATATATGTGTTAGAAAATGAGCAACAAACTAAAGAGTGCAAATAAACACCAAAACAACCTACACCTCAAGATTAGCCTAAGTTGGAATCAACACAAGATAAAAGCAACAAATGGAACATTATACCTTGTCTCGAATCGATCCTTTGGTTGGCCCTTCGATCTTTGATGTGTATGCTCCTTGGACGGCACAAGATGCAAGCTAAATGATGATGTGAGGATGGGTGAAAATGGATAAAAACATGAAAATGGCTAAGTATAGATTGAGAAATAAAATTGCAAGAGTTTGGCTAGCAAAATGATCTCCCCTAAAATGAGAGAAAAGAGGGGGTATTTATAGGAATTTTGAGAATTCCTAGAAGAAATGGATGGCCAAGATTGAGCCACCAAAGATCAAGATGTAGGGCTAAGGTGAGTTGAGAACTCACAAGCCCTCACATCTTGACATGTGGCATGTGATATAGCCCTAAAAGGTGAAGTGGACATGAGGTGGAAAAATAGTACATGACATGGAGGGGGTACAAAGTACTTTGGGATTGGACAAGATCACCTCATAAAGGAGGTCCTTGTCTCTGTGTGGGTGAGAGGACATGTGAGGAATTAAAAATTCCTCAAATATTCTCATGGGGAGATGGGAAAGAATAAAGAATAAGTAGAGGACATGTGGGAAGAAGTGAAGGAATTAAAAATTCCTTTTGGGTGCATTGGGGGATTAAAAGGTGAATTAAAAATTCACATGGGGAAGTGGAGTGCCTTGCCCAAAAGGAGAAAGCCTTTAATAAGGTTGACTTAAGGACACATGCCATAAATAGGAAGAGGATTAGGTTTGACTAATCATATGATTAAGGTTGTGCAAGTACCTAATTTGATGGACTAATGACTTATTAGAAGCAAGTGGGAGATTATGGAGGATGTGACCCTAATGATGATTAAGGGTGTGCACATGCTAACCATAGTCAATTAGAAGAAGATGAAGGAATTAAGATGGATTAGAGACCAACTTGCAAAAGTTGGAGGATGTGACAATGAGAGAGAAAAGAGGAATTAAAAAATGAATTTTAATTCCAAAAGGGGGATATGGCTAAATTAAATAAAATGGTGTATTTATTTAATTTAGAGGAGGAAGAGGGGTTGAGTATTTATTAAATTAAATACTTTATGAACCCTATGTAAGATGCAAGGTATTAATTAAACAAATGATTTAATTAATATTAAAAGAGGGGATAAACAACTAGATGAATAAGGAGACGTCTTTGATCATATGGAAGTGGTCAAATTAGATGTCTACACACATAATACATGCATTAACATCTGCAAAACATATTGTTAGATCCATCCTAATTACATTTCATACCAAATATTCATCTCATCGTGCATTATAAACATTAATACATGCATAATCACATCATCCACATAAACATAAATTCCACATAAGCATAAGTTCTACATAAACATAAATTCCACATAGGCATAAATTCCATCAACATCATGCATAACCACATCATCCATCCACATATGTCTAGAACATCATATACATGTGCATACACAACCTAAATCATCCATCACATAAAACATAACACATAGTGTCAATAAGGGCTATCACATATCATAATCAAAATAACACAATGTCCATTTCATCATAATGTCTCAAACATAATCCACTACATATCCATCGTATATCATCAAATAAAGTACAAGATCCAAAAAAATTGCTCATATCTACTCTCTGCTAATCTATACTAAACGTCCATCCTGTACTTGTCAAAAAATTGGTATCCTACCATTTGCTCTCTAACTTCTCTACTGTGAGCTACCCACATCTGATCTTTGAGGAGAGTCAGGCACTGGTCCTCTATGTGTGGGGGTCCCCTGGTACTTATGGGTGGGAGTCCCCTGGTAACCATTGTAAGGAGAGGGAGTCCGCTAATAGTCACTATACCCCCTGGTACGTGTCCCTAATGACTGGGATGGTTCTGGCATCTAAGGTACCTGTTTGATGTAGCGTGCTGTGCGCTACACCATATCTAGAATTGCCTGCTCATAGACACACCTCCAGTAGCTCACCTCATGCATATAATCATCTCTTTTCCCAGCCTAATATCTAACAACATTCCACTCATGCCTGTACCTGTCTTGATCCACACTAATGGCTCTCCGCTCCTACCCCCAGGCCTCTTGTGCTAATATCAGTTGTTGTACCTGCTTTGTGGCCATGTCCCTCTTAGCATGTGTAGCCTGTAACCGTGCCTGCAATCCATGTATGTTTACTCCTACCTCACCACCCTCAACCTGTACTGCTTGTACCTGAGCCTCTAATGCATCCCTCTCTCCTTGTAGCATTTGCATATGCACCTCTACAACATCTCTCTCCCTCTGTGCAGTCTGTGTCTAAGCCACCACAACATCCCTATCCCTCTACAACGCCTGTGATCTCAACTCTGTTGCATCTCGCTCTCTCTGAAGAGCCAGTACTTGTGACACTGCCTCATCTCTCTCTCTGTAGAGACTGTACCTCTGTCTCTACGAATGCCCTCTCACTCTGCAACACCTAGACTCATGCCAGAGCTACATCCCTCTCCACCTCCATAGATTGCACCTATGCATGCATTACGTCTCTCTCTGCCTGCATCATGTGTACCTGAGCCCTCATCTCCTCCTCTCTCCTCTGCATAAACTCCATATCTCCAAATGTCTACTCTAAATAGTATACACTGTCCTCGAGCTCATCTTTCTCCCACTGCAGATCTGCCCTCTCTCTCCATAGCTGCACTACCTGCCTCCACAAATCCTCCACATCTCCCACTGCCTCCGTCCCAATCTCTCCAGGGCTCTGCCCTGTCCCTACTCCAATATCTACCTGTCCTCTGGCATGTCATACCGCCTCCTCTGCCACTAGACGATCCCTCTCCCATCTCACTGTATCTCCCTCCTCATGCTCCCTCACAACCTTTTCCCGTAGCCTCTCTATCTCTGCACACAAATCAATCACCTCATCTCGTGCCTCATCTCTCTCTCACTAGCCTCCTCTCTATCTCCATCACTATTGTGGCAAGCTCTAAGTAGTCCCTCTCGCTTCTGGAAAGTTGTACCTGTAGCTCCCTCATTTGTTCCTCTAATCTCCTCTGCTCTGCCTCTGACTGCCGCAACCACTGCTCGCTGAGCCATAACCTCACCAGAGCTCCTCCCAGTAGCACTGTTGGATCCTCCCCTCTAGGTGGTACTATGGATACTGGGGGGAAATCATGCACCTCCATATCCACATCCATCGCCTCCAGTTCCACCCGCTCATCCATCGCCTCCTGCTCCACCTGCTCATCCATTGCCTTCAGCTCCACTCGCCCATCCTCTCCCTCCACCTTTGTCTCATCCACATCAATCACCACCTGGGCTCTCCTCCTCCTCCTCCTTGGCATCCTCTCCCGCTCTTTGGAAATCTCACTCACCTCCTGTCTCTGTCTCTGCTGATCACCTGTGGCTACACTAGCCCCCTGTCCCCTCTCCCTCTGGTTTGCGTCCCTCGCCTCATCTACTAGGGCTCTCCACCACTGTCTCCTCCTCCTGGCCACCCTCACCAGTTGCCCCACTACCCCAGCCACCCCTTGTCCTCCTCTTGACTTTCCTCCTCTTTGTTGTCCTCGCGGACATTGTATACCTCTCTTAGTTGCCAGTCGTCTCTCATCCTCTGACCCAAATCCTAATTCATCCTCAATAGAAACAACTGGAGTAATCCATTGAGGTAGATGTCGCCAGAACCACTAGCCATATCGATTGGTTGTCCCTGCATCTCTTGGCCCCTCTCTCTTGCTGGGGTATGACACTAATCGTAGTGTCTCCCACTCTTCCCTCACAGCCGTGGGCTCAATCTCCTCCCCCCATGGTGACTCTCGCGTAAGCCGCCAGAACATCTTTCGACCCTGTGGAATATCCTGCCTCGCCCCAAACTGTCTCGTCACTTGGTCTGGTCTATGTAACTCAACTATGTGGGGATCCTTCCTGATAATATAACATTGGGTGCAAAAATAACCTCTATGCCTAACCTCCTCATCCCTCTAATCCCTGAATCGCCGCAACATGTACGGTCACCAAACTATCATCTCCACTGGCAACTCGTCAAATAGTTGCCTCCATGCATCCATGTTTCCATATCCCTCATAGCGTAATATCACTCCAACCTCTGTACCCCACCACTAGGCTACTATGGCTCTATCGTCCTCCATCACTCCTCTCACCACGACTGGCCTGGCAACCCAAATGTGCTCCCAGGCCCATACCTATAGCAATGTAACGTGTGTCACACTTAGTGACTATCGATAACATACAACATGCATATCCCAGTACAACTGTGCTAGCAGACATGTCTCCCATGCAAACTGACCCTCTCAGCCCTTGATAATGTGCTGAATCACCCCCACAAACCTCAGAGGCAGGAACCGACTGCTCTTGTCTGATAACAGGATCCCGATAATAAACCCTGCTAGATATAGTGGTAATGCTGGTACCCTGTAGGCGAGACACCTATCCACATCCAACTGTTGCCGTTGAATCGGTAGCTCATCTCCACCAAACACGCTCTGCATGGACTCATCCAGTGCCTCCCTCTCTAGTGTGTGCTCGCTGATCAAAAGCCCCGCTATGGGGAGCTTCAGAATCCTCCAAACATCCTCTAGAGTCACCGTCATCTCCCCTATCGACATGGCTGAGTCTCAATGCTCTATCAACACTATCAACATGGCCCTGTGGGCCTTAATCGTCATATATGATAGCATGTGCAATAGTCATGCCTTTGCTAGCGCTTGATGATCTGTGCCCGTCATGGCCGCTATACATCTCCTCAGTACCTCAGACCGCCTCTCTTGTGTCCGCAATTAATCAAAATCCTGCATCCATGACATGCCAACTATGTCAATCTTTCTCTCGCATTTTCTCTTTCACTTTTTCTTTTCCTCTCCCCTATCCCAAGTCTCCTTCTATATCCTTTCTTTTTCCTCTCTTTTCCCTCTTCCCCTCTCAACGGTCCTACCCCAGCTGCGGGCAGACCTACCCTGGCCATAGGTGAACCTGTCCTGGCCACAGGCAAACCTACCCCTATGCTCAGGCAGACCCACCTAGGTGTGGGTAGACCCACCTGAGGCCCCCTGGGGTGAGCTCTCGGGCGGACCCGCCCGAGCTTAGGCGAACCCGCCTGTGCTCTCGAGCGAGCTCGCGCCCCACGCGCGGGCAGACCTGCCCGAGCTCAGGTGAACTTGCCTAGGCTCTTGAGTGAGCCCATGCCCCGCGTGCGGGTGGACTTGCCTGGGCACGGGAAAACCTGCCTGGGCATGGGCGAACCCACCCCTGTGTGCGGGTGGACCCGCCTGGGCATAGGCGAACCCGCCTAGGCACGGGTGGACTCGCCTTTCTGTGGGACCCGACTCTGAACCTTCCATTTACCTGTGGTCTCACCCTCTTCTGGGGCATGCCCATCTCCCTCCCCAGCCTAGCTCTTTTTTTCCCTCCCCAACCAAAAAAAAACAAAATCCTGGTTTTTCCTCCTACCCATTTTTCTACCCCCCCTCAATAAAGCCCATATTTTCAAAATTTCCTAAACTCAAACAAAATGGAAAAAATTACAAAGTTGGGTTTGGGGCTAACTTGGTGTGGAACGATGCACTCGCTGAAGAACCACTGCACCTCATCCGCCCAGTGGATAATGTCGGTGTCATAGTTGTTCGACATCGTGTCCTCTGGTCCTCTTCCTCTCTTCTCCTCCCTCTCTTCCTCAACTGACAGCTATTGAAATGAGGAGAGGTAATTCCTAAAATTACCTTATATAACTTTCCCTTTGTTTACCTTTTTAAATAAAGGGTATTTTTTACCCTTTATTTAAAAAATTCTTCCTGCAACTAATTCATTCACCCTCTATCTTCCCAGAGCCACCATTTGCAAACTGTGTACCTGTTTGACTTTGTTCAAACACTAATCTTCTCAGTTTTTTGTGTTCTTTCCAATGACATATACCACTCCATACTTTTGAGAAGTTTCTCGGGACCCCTTTTCCTTCCCTGTCCGCCTTCTCGAGGGGGCATACCCTACCATTCTTGTTCATTCCTCCATCATGAATCTTCTCTTGCGAGACTGGGGCATCCCCTTCCATTTCCCTCTATTTGGAAAGCTCACACAACCTCTCCCACGCTGGGGCATCTCTTTTCTAGTCACTTCCTCTATAGAGTCATCTGCATTTTATTTTCTTCAAAATGCTATTATCCTAACAGCATTCCGAAGAGGGGAAAAATGTAGACATCCAAATTTGACCACTTCCATATGGTCAAACTTGTTTCCCTACTCATCCCTTTACTCACCTATTTCATCCTCTTCGCCAATATTAATTAAATCATTCATTTAATTAATATTTCATCATTTGTATAAGGTTTCTAAAGTATTTAATTTAATAATTAAATACTTTTACCTTTTATTTCTTTCCTCTCTAAATTAAATAAATACATCACTTTATTTAATTTAGTCATGAGACCTCTTTGAATTTAAGCCAATTTTTAATTCTTCTTTTTGTCTCTCATTGTCACATCCTCCATAACCCTCTTTTAATCATAATTAATTTAATTAATTTATTATTAGGATGCGCACATGCTTAATCCTTGATTTGGATGTGTCACATCCTCCAAATTTTGCAAGTTGGTCTCTAATCCCTCTTAGCCACCTAACCCTCTTCTAATCATAATTAATTTAATTAATTTATGGTTAGGATGTCTCACATCCTCCAACATTTTCCACTTGCTTCTAATCTTTAGTTAATCCTCTTAATCATGTGTTTGCGCAACCTTAATCAAAGTCATTAGCCACTTTTAGAATGCCTTTTTTGGTCAACCTTTTCATTTTCCTTTCTTGGTATTCACCCTCTTTCCCATGTGAATTTTAAATTCACATTTATTCCTCCTAGAATCTCCTCTTCCCATGCATCTTCTAGAATCTTTTGACTTGTCACATCAAGTCACATGGGGACAAAGGCTTCCCTTTTTTGGAACCTTGTCTTGTCCATGAGATTTTTGCAAGTATGTGAATTTTTAATTCACATTTATTTCTCCAACTACTTTCCATTTTCCCATGGAGATTTTTGAGGAATTCTAAAATTCTTCAAAAGTCACTTTCATGCCCGCTTGGAAACAATAAGTTCCTTTTTGAGGAAATCTTCTCATCCCCCAAAGTACTTGTCCTTCTTACACCTCATGTACCCTCCTTCCACCTCATTTACACATCACCATCCCTAAGCCATCTCACATTCCACATGTCAAGATGTGAGGGCTTGCGAGTCCTCAACTCGCCATAGCCCTTCAACTTGACCTTGTTGGATGAATCTCAAAATTCAACTTCCTCTATAAATACCCCCCCTCTTTTCTCTCATTTGGGGGAACTTTGCATTCCATAGCCAAACTCTTTCAAATTTTTCACTTGAGCCACACTTAGCTATTTTTTGCATTTTTCTCTCACCATTGCATTTGCATCCATTTTCATCCACTTCTCATCCACTTCTCATCCATCTTGCATTTCATATCAACATCTTTTGCCATCCAAGGAGCATACACAAAATCAACCATCAAGGGCCAACCAAAGGATCGATTCGAGACAAGGTATAATCAACTTCTTTTTGTTATCTCATTTTGTTTTGAATCTAAATAGGCTAATTTTGAGGTGTTAGGTGATTTTATTGTTTTTTGTACATTTATTGTTGCTGCTTGTTCCTAGAACAGTATTTTCACATGGTCACAGTAAAAACCAAGAGAGGGATCTTGAATTCTCTTCACACAACAAAATTTTATTAAAAAACAGAAGAAATAATTAAAAGGAGGCTTCAAAGCCTCAATGTGCCTCACAAACATAACTTATTAGGTGAAAAAAATCTTGCACGTAACCAAATTTGATGAGACTATAATAGGGATGATTGTGTAGTGTGGCAAGGTTTTACCCCACCGGCTTGTAACCTAAGATGAATCTAAAAAGGATGGACCATATCCAATTTTTCATGAATTAGTTGCTCATTCCTTTCATTCAATAATATCCATACCCACATTAGCAAGGTGATCAACATGATAAATTTTACCTCTTTTCATAAGCCACATTTTGATATTAGAGATTGAAATTCCCACAACCATGGTTCTAAGACACATTTTAAAATTAATCTTTAATTTTGTATGCTACTATTGTGTGTTTAGAATCTTCTATTTCTAAGTCTCATCCATCCACTAGATAACATATTTTTGTCTCTTTAATAACACCTTACCTTCACCGAGAATATTAGTGGCATTGCCATAATCCTCAAAGCATACCAATATTTCTAAGACTCACTTAGATTAACCTTTATTTTATAGGATCTATTTAGTAACCACTTCCCATGAAGATGTCTCCAAAATAATAACAATCCTTTTACGATAGGATGTGCTAAATAATAATAATAATAATAATAATAAACATTTTTAGTTCATGGTCCATTTCGTAAAACCAATCTATCTTTAAAAAGAAAGATCCTAGAATCTTAACTAGAAAATTCAATTTCAAGAATAATTATTTGTTTCAAAGATTAAAAATCTTGGAAGTTTCATCCCCAAATTGAAAATAACTCATGGAGGGTTCTCCAACATCATAAAAGGTACTTTGTATTTTTTCTTGATTTTTTTCCTTTTTGATAACATTGCCAAATAGTTCTCCATGATCATGAATAGAAAGGAAAATAATGGATTTATTTGACCTAATCATCTATATAAACTAAATAATATTATAAGCAACCCAGAAAACCAAAACAAAATTTTTACAAGCACAAGATATATTAGTTTAACACCTTTATTGACAACATAAACTACCTTTTTAGGGAATCCATCTAAAAAGAACTAACTCAAATCTATCATAAGTTTATTCATGTCTATCTAATGAAGAAAATAGGTTTTTTTGAAGCTTGGATGAGTGAAGGACTTTATCAAAACCAATTATTTCATCTAAAATATGACCAATTTCTACAAAATCACCTTGTTATTCTAGCACGATATCAAATAACAACTTCCTTAGAGACTATTTTGTATGTTAACTTACAATCTTTCTCTTTGAGTAAAATGGATAGGAAGATGGTATTAATTTCCATTCTACTCCTATCCCGATTTCTCAACTACTAGAATCACATCATATTTGATGATTACAAAGGCCTTAATAAATTCATTCTAGAAATCTAATAAGGACAAGGTTATTTTATTTGGTAAAAGTAATAGTACTACCTTAAATTCATCTTCTATGGTTCACTTTAATCACATATTTATTTGCATCATTGATCATATCTTGGGGATGTAGAGAAAGAGTATTGAGCCTCAAATCTACTATTTTCTTCCTCTTTCAAGATATTATCTACAATATAGTATAATCTCATTTATGTATTAAGGGTTAGAAATATAGAACCACTTGGAGAGGTAAGTTTATTTACATTTGTGATTCTATTGTTATTCATGGAGAGATAAATAAATTGGTGTTTGTATCTCCTTTAATTAATGTCTTTGCTTCAAATAAATTTACTCAATCTCTTAGATCTTATGATACTTTGATGTTTGACCCATAAACTGTTGGCTTGATAACCCTAATGGTAGATTGAATTTGGATTATTCTGGTTAATTCTTCCTTTACAACTCTCTAAAACCTAATCTAAATTATTAGATCATTCCAAGAATATAAAATTCAAATAAAAATAAGGAAAATTAAAAAAAGTAGAGCTTAATCACACAAGATAGAGAACACAACACAAAGATTCATCTAGATTGAAATAACCCAAGACAAGGATAAATGTTTGTGCTTGAAACACCTAATTCAAGATCTCATTGAATCCAACATTATCCAATTCATTGGATTGAATGAAAAAGATAATAAATCTATCACACCACCAAACCAAAAATTTTAGATCTACATCAATCCATTATTGTAAAATTCATCCAACAATAGCATTGAGCTCATCATAGACCATGAATCATTCATACATATCACTTTCACCTCTAAATGTTGGATAGCCACATTATCCATTCTTCATCACCTTACATTATCATGAGGGGATGATGGACACTACATGCTAAGGACCTCAAGTTAGACCAATTACCAAAATTGCCATCTCCTTTCCTTTTCCAATATTCCTCTTAGCATATATGATGGACCTCTCTACATTCCCATTTTGGTTAACTAGAAACTATTCATATAACTTTAGTTGAACTCATTATCATGATAAATGTAATGGCAAAGGAATTGCTATATGTTAAATAGTTGCATAGATATGTGTATGACCCTTCTAACAACTTTGTGCACATACATGATGACCTCTCCATTCAAACCATGGGTTCCATTATACTTTATATCTAGGTAGGAACAAATACCCTAGATATATACTTCAACATTGCTCCTACTTTAGATCAATTTTACATCCTCTTGGACCATCTATGACTTACTATGATGTAAGATGTTGCATATTTTTTCCATAAATTTTTAAGTTTCCTTATAAAGTTTGCTACACCTAAAATATCTTGGCCAACCCATTTTACCCCCTTTGGCCTCGAATTGACAATCTATTTAGACTCTTTCATAAACGCAAGGTGAGTAAGATTTCTTCTCCCATTACCTCATTAGCTCCATCTACACCTCCTATGGTAACTTGATCTTCAATGGTTGCACCTATTCCTCCCCCTTCCCTTGGGCCATAAAGAGGAAATAAACCCATGTTGGTTGAACCTTTCCATTTTTCTTCTACACATGATATCATTCAACCTCTATCGATTGTACCTATTTTATCCCTACCACTAAAGCATATAGAAAAAATCAACCCACATTGTTTGATCCTAAAACTCCTCCTTATAAACCTAAAGTGTTCACCTAATGTAATCATTTGACCTAAATGTGCAAAAATAATCACCATATCATTGGTCATACCATTTTTGATCCACCCCACCACTAGATTTTATCCTTGTGCCTTCTAATCCAACCCCACCTAAATCTTCTAATAAAATTCCCTATAATCCATCTAATGGGCCTACTGACCCAAGATCTCAAAGAATTATTTTTTTCTCGAATCCTTCTCTCAAACCTCCCTTTCTTCCCAAGATTCCTAACTACCCACCATTCACCACTCCACTACACCTACCTAATGTGAGTGTGATATCCAATGCTACCCTTTATTCTCTTATTCATTTCATCCACACTCATCATTAGATATTTCTTAAGATTAACCAACCCACCTTAGACATTGACATACCTCATCCACCTCCCAAACACAAAACTAAATATTATCCTACTCCATATTTCTTCCAGCCTAACCCTAAACCCATTTCACTACCTTTGATCCCATTTGAATTAGTTCCCCTAGTGTGGAATATATTCGTCCACCTCATTCAATGGAAACTTTTAGTCTTTGTGTTAGTAGTGAGTCACAACCATTGGTTTTATATCTTGAGACTAATTCAATCACTTCTTTTTTAGATAAGTGTATGTTTGATTCAATGATGGACATACTAATATTATCGTTGATGTTCACATGATATTTGATACTTTCCCCACTAACATATATAGTGGAGGACGTTTCACATGATATTTGATACTTTCCCCACTAACATATATAGTGGAGGACATTTCACATCCTTATATTCCATGCAATCCCATTATTACTTTTTCTATTAATGATATTCTTGTCATCCCAACCATTTAGTGATCCATCTTCCCCCTTGATCTATAATGTGAGAAAGAAAAATTATCTAATTTAGGGTCCCAATAATACCATCCTTGTCTCATATGTTATTGTTGGTTGTTTGTTATTCCCCCCTAGAGGACCCACACTATCCTTGAAGATGTTTAGATATAGGAGGAATTACATGTTGTGACTGTCTACTATATGTATTTAGATTCTATCTATTTGTCATTTACTTTGCTTTCTTAATATTTTGGGGGTGAGACAAAGTGTTATTACATTTAGGTATCTCCCATGTTGGCCCAAATATTTAATTTTTTTATTTTATTGCTATGTGTTATTCCTCCTTTTTATTCATAGTTCTATAGGCTTGGGGAATGATGATAATCAATTTTCCATCCCATAATTATCTTCCTTATACATATGTACTAATATTAGGCCTATATATCTCTTTGTGTGTTTTTATGCAACATTGCTTGTTTCTCTATGATATCCTCATTCTTTTTATATCATTTTATAAGCACAATTTTGTGTGCTTAAATATTTCACTATCCTCTTTTGTGCATCCTATGGTGAACTTATCTCTTTTTGGTGACTTTAGGAACATATCTACATGCTTCATAAAGATTCTACAACTTCTTGCCCTCTTTCACCTTTATATTAATTACATACTCTTTCTCTAGCCAATTATTTTATGGGGAGACAACTATTTTCCCCTTCACATGTGCATCCACATATATGCATGAACCTATATTATTAGTACACTCTCCACAATATTGGTAGCATATCAACCACATAGAAATGGAGTTTTCTAGCTTGCACGCTTCATATGGACTACCTTTTTACAACTTTCGTACCTATCACATAACAATGGAGCTTGGTAGTTCCCCATGATCCATGAAAGTATTGTTTGGTTCCTATACACAAAGAAATCTTCACTTTGAACCATACCTTGCATTTTCCTAACAATAGAGCATATTAGACTATATGATTTGATAATATTCTTGTTTTTAAGGTTTAATTTTCTAATCCCTCTCTTGAAGGTTTTAACATTGCTTGTAATGTAGGATTTTGTTGACTAATATAATTTTAATGTAGATTCTTAGTCTGGGATCATGATTCCTATGCTTGAATATTTTTTTGCATCCTCTATAGTATCCTTTTGTGATGTTAGTTTATTTTTGCAATTTATCATAGCATATAACCTCGTGCCATTAGCCCACTAAAGTGGGGTCAAATGCAAGGTATAAAATATCATATTCTTGCAATTTAACATTATGTTTTGGATCTACTTTGGTGTGTATATCCCATAGTCTTTTTTTGGGATCATTCATTCCTTTTCTTAGCCTTTTACACCCATGGTGATAAGTTTATGTCCACCTGTGGTCCCTTGAATGAAAAATTGATCTTTTGCTACATTAACCTTACAATTTATTAGTGTTTAGACCTTTTAGAGAATGTAACTATCTATACCACTAGCATGATGCATAGACATCATATGGCACACTATCATCCTATATCATAATATTGTATACATACCATTTTTTTTATCATTTCACAACCTTGTTGTCTATCTAGGCCCTGGGTAATGGTTCTAAATTGAATTAAAATGACTCCCTAATATCTTGGCCTCTTTAATTTTCCCTCCCAACTCTATTTTTAAATCAATTTATCAACCTATTAAGAAATTTTCAAGAAATATCAATTTCAAAAATACTCTTGCACTATCATACAATAATATATCTTATGAGAATTCATGTGAAATAATACACAAAAATTTGCTAGCATCCTTTGCATGTTTTTAAGAACTCTATAACCATTTGGGTCTTCCTTGGCTTCTTTGTTAAGGTGATATTGCCCTTGGTTCTTTGTAGATTTCATTTTTACATCCTTGTTTGAGGAGATAACACTCTTCCCATAATTATCATCCTTATACATATATATTAATTTTAAGCTTGTAGTTCCCTCTGTTTTCTTTTGTGCAATGTTACTTATTTTTATATTGTATAGGAGTGAATTTGCACCCCTTACAAAAATTCCCCTTTCACACACCCTCACCTTAGAAAATAAAATCTAAAGGAAAAATTCCACATCACCCAACTACCTTCCATCAACTTGGCATCTGTCTATTGTGTCAGTGAGAGAATGTTTTTTGGGGATGCACACACAATGTGTAGACGTTTGCGCAACGTGCTACCATCCCTGATGGATTCCTGCATCTGAAGTTGGCAGAGGTGTTACACTCTCGACTGAGGATGAATTGTAATGTCCTTCTTTGACCAACCGACTAAAAAATGCCTTATTCTTCCTCCTTCCTTCAAATTCATTCCATTGTCAATTCATTTGATCTCTACACACATTCTCAAGCCATCTCTTAGCATTTCCATCATTCACTTCACTCTTAAGCAACACTTTAACACTCCATTACAACAAAAAAACTCCATCAACTCCACATAGCAAGTGTGAAGCAAGCCATAAAAGTGTGGGCTTGGAGTCTTGCGAGACCTCCCTTCATCACAGTTGTAGTTGTGGTGACCTTGCCAATTCCATATTCTCCTCCATTGGCTAGTGAGCTTTTGGGTGGAGGTGGTAATGTTTTGCTCCTCTCCTTTGTGATTTGGTTGAGTAGCATTGTATTGTTTAGTAGTGTTTTTGTTCTCTCTTCTTTCCTTTATCAAACATTCTACTTCATTGCTTTCTAGTTGTCTCTGGAGGTGGAAACACCAAAACGAGGGTCTGACTAAGGCAGGCCCCTATATAGCCCCAACAATTTTCCCTCTTGTTTGTGTGTAGGTGAACGTATGTGTGGAGCTAGCTAGCGAACATGTGCTTTTGTGAGATTATCTTTGTCACCCTAGTTCTTTTTTATTTACTTTATCATTTTAGTATCTATTTCACATACTTTCTCATTTTGTTTTTACCATCTAGATTAACTAGCTACGTTGTCAATAGGTCTTTTTGGTAGTTTTACTATATTCACTATTTTTTGGCCGTATGGACACTAGTGCACCATGCTGTCATCCCAAAACTGCACTGCTGTCCTCAAACAGAGAGCTATCTAAAGTGCAATACCAACTTCGAAAACCTACTCGCCTAGCCCAAACCTAAGTTAAGGATCTATACATTGGTAGAAGTACATTATAGTGCTCATCACTCGATCCTTACTTTGAGACATCCTTTAGAGTGAGGTAAGTTAGGGAAACCCTTCGCTCTTAGATCTTTGTGACTTGGAGCCTTGACGTGGTTGGTCCCCCTCTCTTACATTTTTGGTGAACCCGACATGAACCATTTTGGTTCCGTTTAGTAGTACTAAAAGCTCCTTTCCTCGTGTTCTTTAAGTGTTGTAGGTGTAAGTGTTGTGGGGCCTTTCACCTTGCAACCCAACCTATGATCCCTAGTAGACGTAGTTGGAAGGTTTCGTAAGTGTTGTGTAACAAAACCTCAATTGGGTCATTGCCCTATCTTACAACCTTTGGGGGGCTTTGTGATAGTATTGTTTAGCATGCGTGATGGCCTCTTTTCTGCACCTGCCTATCCCCTCTGCATAGCCTATAAGTAGTAGTGCAAGACTAACCTTCACCTCACAGGATCTACCAAAGGGCTTTAATAGAGAACCGTCTCCTCTTTATATCCATGCATGAATCAACGAGAACATTGTAGCAGGTGTTCTTGTTGACCCAACGTCTTAGGTGAACATTATAACCGAGGAGATTATGTTAATTGATTTTTTACATAAAGATTGGTACGATGCACCTGTGAGCACCATTTGTACACATAACATAATTTCCTTACCTCCCTTGGGTAGCATCACATTGTCGCTCCTCATTGGACCTAAGTCTATTAATCTGTTATTTGACATAATCCTAGGGTCTCAACTCTTCAGAGTGAAGCTAAGTATCCCCTGGTTAGTAGCTATGAACATAGTTCCCTCGGTTGTGCACAAATGTTTAAAGTTTATTCATGAGGGTTTCGTGCATGTGATCTATGACACCGGTTATAGACCACCAGTTGCGCACGACAGTTATTCTTTAGATCACTTTTGGCTTGCACCCGTTGGTCCTCTCCCACCTAGAGAGGACCTCTTGTACCAGAAATATCAAAAGTAAAAGAAAGGGCGCTTAATGCCTAGAGTGAGGTACCCCCATCACCTTATGTTGTTTCACATAGAGCTTGTTTAAAATCTGAAAGTGATGTCGCCAAGGTCTGTAGAAGAGATGAAGAAAAGCCCTCCCAAGGTCACTCTTCTTCCTCTTTCGTTGTTTAGATTGACGTTTCCTCTCACTCTGCTATGGTGCCATCAGATTCTATTTCACGCTTGCAAGAGAATCCTATGGTTCCTACTTGGTGAAAGCCCAAACATCCCACGTTTGAGCTTCTTGTTCTGCCCACGGAGCCTAGGCCCATTCGATATGGTAAGAGAAAAGGTCCTAGTAGGGAATCTTCTATGTCTCAGCTTCTACAGCCTCCTACTGCTTCTGCTCCCAAAGTAGTAAATGAGAAGAGGCCCGCTGTCGAGGCACTAGACCTGAATCCCCCTGTTGTTTCTCAATTTTCTCCTCCTACTCCCATTTAGGAGCTCATCCCTTTTCCAGAAATGGTTGTAGTGGACACCCTATGGTTGAGTAGGAGCCTTTCGTCCCTTGACAACCCAACCTCTTGCTCGAAGAGTCACAAAAACTACCTTGCGCATGAGTGCAAGCACCAACGAAAGGCTCTTGTGGTTGAGCAGGCCACCTTGTAGAAGAAGGAAGAGGAGATGATCGCCCCTGTATCAGAGTCTCCTACTATGTCCTCTCTCCTTCCCTTTGCTCCCGTTCAATCTAGTTCAATCTCGCTTTTGGCTCTTGTTGTGAGTGCGCCTGAGCCTAAAAAGGTGCAGGTGCTCATCGATCCTTCAGTTAAACCGCCCTTGTTGATGTCCCTTCTGGACATCCCGTTGTTTCCTAAACCTGTGGATATGTTGAATACTTTAGTGGTATCTACTATAGTTTTCTCCTCCTCTTCCTCCATGCCTCTCACTTCGTCTGTGGGGAGTTCACATCCCCCGATGAAGCAGAAGGTAGAAGTTGGACCTTCCAACAATGGAGGGCATAAGGGGAACCCACCTTCTTTGAAGGGTGGTCCTGTGCTAGCTTCTTCCGTCTTGGTAATGAAGCAAGCCCCGACTTCCCTTGAGTTCGTCACTGCTCCCAAGTCACTCGGTGAACCTAGCGGTGAATCTCGGGTGTTTCCCTCTCCGTCCATTGAGGTACAACATGGAATTCCTATAAAGTGCATGTTCAACTCTCTAGATGAAGTTTCAGCCTTGTTAGCGATCTTCGTAAAAATTTTGACCATAGCTCCACAAGAGCCTAGTGGAGAAGACCTTGCGGGGCCTTCTTCCTTAGCCCTTGTTGCGGGATGGTTAGAAGCTCCTCCTCTTAATATTCCACCACTGCAGGCTCGTCCGACTTTCCCTTATAATGATCTAGATTGGGAAGTGGACGACCTCTTGGTCAATGAGTGTTAGGGGGAGGCCTCTTCTTTATCTTTAGAGTAGATGTGTATGTGTTGTGATGTGTTCCATTGTAATCATGTTGTGTTCCTGGATGACCCTTGTCACCCTTGTTGGTGTTTGGATATAAGAGTTATTTTTTGTTGTGAACCTTCTTCTATTTGTATCATCATTCTTTCGTGTTTATGTTTGACTTTCAGAAAATTGGGGACGATGCAAAGTGTTGGGGGCATTTAGGCTTCCCTTCCATGTTGACCCAATTTTTTATTCTTACTTTGTCTTCCATGTATTATTCTTGATCTGGTGGGGATTGATGATCTTTCGCCTTGCACCGCAGTTACCTATTATTTATATGAGCATGAGAAGATCTAACCCCGTGAAACCAGATCCCCCTATGTCCTCTGTTTATTTCTCTTTCACTCTTTTCTTATCTTTCTCTCTTCTTTGCTTGAGTTTTCCCTTGTATGTGTGACAACAACATTTTTATGACACTTTTATTCTCAAAAAATGCATTCATTTCCAACAAATCTTTTCTTGAGAATCTTTGCAAACTTTTTCAAGAATCGTGTTCTCGACTTGGACCCCTAACAAAAGGTGTTTCCTTCATCATGGGTTTGAAAAGAAAGAACTTGAGAAATTTCCTCTAAGGTGGGAGCAACCTTTTCCTGTGGGAGAAGCCTCGACCTTCCCCTCGCAAGGGGGAATTTTCTTCCTTTCAAATTCCTTGATGAAGTGAACATCTTTCGAAAGGATTCCTTGATGGTGAATTGATTTGAGGAAAAGTCATATTTCTTGCACCTTCAAACAATGTGTCTCTTGATTGGACCCCTCTTTCACATCGGGTTTCTTAGGGACCCCTTTGAAAGCTTTCCAACTTGTCGATGGTCTACATAACTGTTCGCTTATTTTCCTGCGTGGCTACTTTTTTTTCAAACATGTTTTATCTGCAGATTAACATGTCAGTTTGCAGGTGCGCCTGTGAAGCTGCTATATGACTCTGTAGAGTCCCCTTCTCTAGTTTTTCCTCCATGTGAGAGATCTTGGGGGATGCCTCCTTGCAGGTCTTTGGGCCTGTAAGGCACTTACATCTGGGTTTCCCTCATGTGAGAGATCTTGGGGGTTACCTCCTTGTAGGTTTGTGGGCATGTAAGGCACTTTATTCTCTGGGTTTTCTCCATGTGAGAGATCTTGGGGAATGCTTCCTTGCAGGTCTACAGGCCTATAAGGTACTTACTTCTTTGGGTTTCCTCCATGTGAGAGATCTTGGGGGATACCTCATTGCAGGCCTGTGGGCCTGTAAGGCACTTACTTCTCTAGGTTTCCTCCATGTGAGAGATCTCGGGGGATACCTCCTTGCAGGTTTGTGGGCTTGTAAGACACTTTTTTTCTTTGGGTTTCCTTCATGTGAGAGATCTTGGGGGATACCTTCTTGTAGGTATGTGGGCTTGCAAGGTGCTTGCTTCTCGGGGCTTCCTTCCTGTAGAGATCTTGGGGGTCGCCTCCTTGTAGGTCTGCAGACCAATGAGACTCTTTCATTCTGCAGGATTTCTCCATCGTTGGTCTAAGGGCCTTTGGTGTACTTTGTGCAGCTTCATAGTTTTGCAGGGCTATGGAGTCTTTTTGTTTGAAACTTCCAAGGGAGAGTACCTATGGAGTCCTTTTCCTGCCCTGTGCTCTTGAGTTCACTAGATCGTAGTTTGCTTCCTCGATGGTTCAGGTATAAATTTCTAACCTAACTCTTTGATCTACTTTACCGAAGAAATCATCAGTATTTGTGCTCGCTTAAGTGGGGGAAAAATGTATAGGAGCGAATTTTCATCCCTTACGCAAATTCTCCTTTCACACACCCTCACCTTAGAAAATCATATATGAAGGAAAAATTCCACATCACTTAACTGTTTTCCATCCACTTGGAATCTTTCTATTGTGTCAGTGAGAGAATATTTGTCTGGGATGCATGCATGGCGCACAGACATCTACGCGGCATGTTGTCATCACTGACGAATTCTTGTGTCTAAAGTTGGCAGAGGCGTTACACTCCCGATTGGGGATGAATTGTAACGTCCCTCTTCGGCCAACTGACTCGAAAATGCCTTATTCTTCCTCATTCTTCATTCATTCCATTCTCAATTCATTTGATCTCTACACACATTCTCAAGCCATCTCTTAGCATTTCAATATTCACTTCACTCTCAAGCAACACTTCAACACTCCATCAACTCCATATAGCAAGTGTGAAGCAAGCGATAAAAGCGTGGGCTTGGAGTCTTGCGAGACCTCCCTTCATTACAGTTGCGGCTGTGGTGACCTTTCCAAGTCCATATTCTCGTCCATTGGCTAGTGAGCTTTTGGGTGGAGGTGGTAACATTTCACACCTCTCCTTTGTGATTTGGTTAAGTAGCATTGTATTGTTTTGTAGTATTTTTGTTTTCTCTTCTTTCCTTTATCGCATATTCTACTTTGTTGCTTTCTAGCTATCCATGGAGGTGGAAACACCAAAATGAGCGTCTGACTAAGGCAGTACCCTATACAAACCCAACAATTTTCCCTCTTGCTTGTGTGTAGGTGAATGTACATGTGGAGCTAGCTGGTGAACATGGACTTTTTGTGAGATTATCTTCATCACCCTAATTCTTGTTTATTTACTTTATCATTTTAGTATCTATTTCGTATACTTTCTCATTCTGTTTTTACCATCTAGATTAACTAGTTAGGCTATCAGTAGGTGTTTTTGGTAGTTTTACTGTGTTCACTATTTTCTGGCCATACAGATGCCAACATGCTCGAGAGACGCCAGCGCGCCACACTGTCGTCACAAAACCAATTTACTATCCTCAGACAAAGAGTTGTTTGAAGTGCAGTACCAACTCTAAAAACCTACTTGCCTAGCCCAAACCTAAGTGTAGGATCTGTAGGGTGGTAGAAGTACATTATAGTGCTCATCATTCTCGATCCTTACCCTAAGACATCCTTTAGAGTGAGGTAAGTTATGACAGCCCTTCGCTCTTAGCTCTCCGTGACCTGGAGCCTTGACGTGGTTGGTCCCCCTCTCTTACATATATGATATCCTCATTTTTCATTTCATGAACATAATTTCAGGTGTTTCATGCTTGCAACATCCTCTTTTATGCCTCTCCTAGGGGGAATTTATTTCTCTTTAGGAACTTTAGGAAGATATCTACATGCTTCCTAAACAATTTCTTCACCTTCTTTCCATCTTCCACCTTAAAATAAATTGCATACTCTTTGTCTATTTAATTTTTTAAGGGCAGGCATCCCTTTGCACCTCCATTTATGTGCATCCACTTATATGTATGCACCCACATTTTCGACACACTCCCTACAATATTAATATCATATAAGATACCTAGAAATGAAATTTTCTATCTTGTGTGCTTCATATGGAATAAATTTGTATACCTTTCATAAGTCACCAATAATGGAGCTTGCTAGTGCCTATGATCCATAAAATTATTGCATGTTTCCTACCTATATATCATGCTAGATGTTGGACCATACCTTGTATTTTATTAACAATAGAGCATATCGAGATTATTCCTCTCTTTCTTTTCTTGTGTATTCTCCTTGTATGTTTGTTAGTGTTTTCACTTCTTTTATACATAATTAGTGTACATTAGTGTTAGAAATTAGTATCTTAGGATACTAAGCAATATAAGTAAAATAAAGTAATAATATAAGAACTACATTATTAACAAATTGCACAACATATGAATGGAGAAAACCATTTCGTGTTAAAACCCCCAAAAAGTATCATTTTATTATAAATAAATTACAAAATGGTTCATTAAAACATAGAACAAGCTTGGGGAACATCCTCCTTACTTTCACATGGCTAATAATACCTCATGTGTGTAGTGATAGAATTCACTATAAATCTCCAAATTCGCATCACCTCTCAATGAGAGGGAAACTCCTTAAAAATCATAGAAGAGATGAAAAAATTGAAGGGATTTTAGTCACACCTATTCAAAACTACCATTTATAAATAATAAAAAATATAATAGTTATTAGACTATAATTATTTTAAATAAGATATTATTGGTAAATAATATAATACATAAGGTTTTATAACGTTACATTAGAACAATATATAGATGTTATAAAGATATAATACCTAATAATGTTATGTTATAACAACCCCCTAAATTTTATTATGGGCATCACTTGTCAATTTTTATAAATAAAATTTGAAGTACCTTAGTGATGTATGTCTTCTTTGATAGTGATAAATAGAGACACAAATATATGTCAACATGAAAAACATGTATTTCAAACTACATGGAAATAATCTTGTCATAATTTATAATCTCAGTGTTTAAAAAATGATACTTTATATGATTTCCTCTAAAAAAAATTTTGGAGCCCAAGACTCCTCAAACTAGCCTCCCTTAGGTTCATTACATAGTGCCTATAAGTTTGATATAATACAATGAGTTTACAAATAAAATATTTACAAAGAGAAAAAATTATAATATGTCAAAAGGAATTATACATATAATTTTTAAGGTGTTATGTTATTCCTATTGGGCTCTACATCTAGGATTCAACCACTAGGTGGTATCATTCACATGCACACACCCCCCAATGACACCACTTAAGGCTAAACATTGACAAATTTGGAGCTTATAATGCCTAAAGGTATAATTTTATGCTTGTTAGGTCTTACATCCAAAATTTAGCCACTAGGATGTGTCATTGAAATACACTCTCCCTTAATAGCATTACCTTAAGGCTAGTCACTTCATATAGGTTTGATATGTGATGGCTTAGATTCAAATCAATTTATTCTTGATCATTGTACACACACTTAATAATTAGATGAAGAGAAATAGAGATATATTTTATGATGAAATACTTTCCCTTGAGTAAAATGCCCATTATATTCAATGTTCCTTTCTTTTTCTCACTAAAATTAAGTCTTTGGTAAGAGTAAAACAACTTTGGTTATAATATAATAAAGGAGTACTTTTATTAGTATCTAGATAAAAATATGTCAATAATATTCTAATCCACATTGATTATTTTGGATCTAATTTTTTTATTCAACCATTTGATTAAAGATCAATAGAAGGTAGCTTGTTTAGATTATTACTCCTTTAATGTGATAGAACTTGCATTTTAAAGGTCCATATCTTGAACTATATTTTCCTATTAATAGGATCACTAGAATTATTAGAAACATTATATTGAAATAAAGTTGACTCTTGGTGCAAGCATAATAAATACAATGTTTTATTACATTTTAATATGCATTTCCCATTTTCCAATGATCATATATAGTATTTCATAGAAATCTAGAGTATAGTCAACTTGATTATAGATAATCTAATTATTATTAAAAAGATCATATAAATTTTTATGAACATAAGTATGAACAATTTTTCATATTTCTTTTAAGGAAAAGTATTCATTCTACCAAACATATAGTTAAAAAAAAATAAGCAATGTGTGAGCTATCCTTTATAGGTTTGCTCCCCGAATATTTTATTAAGGTGATAGCCACCCATTTTATGTTGTTGCATTGTACCCAAGAAGGATTATAGCATTTTTCAATACATGAAGGAAGAGTTCATCCATTTCTAATGGAATGTGTGAAATTGGTGAACAATAGCCCATATAACACATATTAAATTAATAGTTTCTTCTCTCTTTTTTCCTTGTGAGTTGGTTAGTTATTGTTTATATCATGATTTTTTAGCCATGCATCTTGTTGGGAAGTCCTTGCTATAAGATACTTGAATGGGTCAATTTGGGAAATAAGTTGAATGTGGCACTGGTTAAGCATGTAATGTTAGAGATTTTGTGAGGTGAATACAATGGCCAAGCATTTTTTTTCATAGCTATGTAGTGGAGTTCATATATGACCAATATTTTACTAATATAGTACATTACTCATTTATGGCCCCATTCATCGTGATGTGGTAGAAGTCTTCCTAAGGTGACTAGTGTAGTGGAGATGTAAAATAATAATTTGACTTGTTTGTCAAGGGTTCCATCAATAGAGGTGGCCCATATAAAGGTATTCTTTGATTTGACCAAAGGTCTTCTACAGACTCGTCCCAATGAAAGCTAGTATTTTTCTTGAGGGGATAGGACAATGGCTAACAATTATTGGCTAGTTGTGCAATTAACCTATGGATACCCTAAATATTTACTTGGAGGCTATGGATTTTACTAATATTTCTCAATAGAGAGATTTCAATGATCATTACAACTTTAGTGGGATCCATATCTATGTTATGCCTAGAGACAATGAAGCCTAGTATCTTACTTAATGTGGCCCCAAGGAATCATTTCTTCAAGTTGAAGCCTTGTATTCTTATAGCCATCAAAAGATTCTCTAGAAGACATGTAGGTGTTCATCCCTTCTTTTTTATCTACTCAAGATGGAATCTACATAATATTCCATAATTTCATGTAGCATATCATGAAATATTACTATCATAGCTCTTTAATAGGTAGCCCCGACATTTTTCAACCAAAATGGAATGACCTAATAGAAAAAGGCACCCCAAGGAGTACAAAAAATATTTTATGCTAATCTTTAAAGACACAATATATCTAGTTGTAACCAGAAAAGACATCCATGGCTATCAAAAGATGCCCTTGATTGGTCCATTGTGTGATTAAAGTTGAGGATTTTATCATGGCTATTAAAAGACAAATTGTTGTGATTAAATTGGATAGATGAAGCTATAACTCCTAGTGAGATGGAATTTTGACACATTGCAAGTGGCTTCATATTTTGGCCTATCTCTATACACTAGTTCTTAAACCTACATCATCATATTAGAAGAAACTTGTGTGGGGTTTTAAGATTGAACATATCCTAGGATTAATTAGTTGTAGTGTTGATATTTACTCCCAAATGTCCATTATTGGCATTAAGTTCCCTCGTGAAATTTGGACCACACTCTAGGAGATGGATGGAGACTCAAATAAACCTCCATTCTCAGAGGATCCTATTGTGGATTTTCTTATTCCACTTGATGTGTTTCAATCATATGATCATAAAATATTTGTAAAGCATTCTAAATTAGAAGATCTTGATTGTCATGATGACATAGAGACTTCTAAAAATGATCCTACTCCTCATACAAAGAATTCCATTGAGACTTCATTTTGTATGACTCCTAACCAATATTTAAAGGGTTCATTGTCTTCTTCTATGATTCAATATCTTGAGGCTAAGGACTCTAATAATTCAACATTGGCAGATTCATTTGATGTTCACACTTAGGCATCTTGTGTGGACATACCATTGGGAGATGAGCAATGTAGTTGAATGGTATACATTGAGTTCTCATCTCCATCTACTATTGCATCTAATGAGACTAATATTGCTACATCCATGGCTTCTAATGATTTAGTGCAATAGGATATTCATTATCTTCCAGATGTGACTACTTGGGATGATTACTTGATAGATATTATAGGTTTATTTTGTGAGTCCTATCTTGTAGACTTGGAGGACACTATTGAGGATATTCATCTTGTATTTGATGTTAGCTCTTATGGAATTTCATCATGTTCTTTAGATGTTGTGGGGGGAACCTTTAGACCTTCTTGTTCCTTCTCTACATCATCATTTGTTGCACTTTGGAATTGGTATGGAGACCTTTGAGTAGCATTTGGAGGCATCTTTGTCTTTACATTATGTTCTACATTTGTTCTCATTAGATTTTCGATAGCATCTTCATCAATGGGGCCTATAATAGTTTTCATAATCTTATGTAATCCTATGTCTCACCTTGGTCTATATAACCAAGGAGTTCTGAATACTTGTGAAGACATATTTTCTTTATAATTGTTTGTAAAGACATTTGTGCATGCCTATTTATAAGTCATGAGATTGTCCATCCAAGTGTTATTCTTCCATGTAAATTTATAAATAAATAATCTTAAAGGTATGTTTATTGAACATTTCTAAAATGTGTCACATTTTTGTACATATCATTTGTAATACAATTTATATTTTTTTATTTATTAAAAATTATGTAATATTTTTTTCTATGATACTTTCAATTGTTGATAGATGGTTCACTTCTAAAAATTTGAGTAGTACAATAATTTGATCAAGGAAATTATATTCCCCTGTCAAGTACTAATCAACTCATCAAATATGTTATGTACCATGAAATTAATAAATCTATATTATCAATATAAAAGGTACATAATCCTATTTTATCGTATGCCTTAAAATCACAACCATTATAAATATTCACTATTACACTAGTTTGTTAGTGCGCTTTGCAACAACCCTTAGGCAAGCAGTACACATTTTATATAATAAAAGATATGTTTGGAAAGGGTGCTTCCATATTTCATAATCTTAATATCCTCAAAACTTCCAATGACCCTATCCAAATGGAGAAAACAACAATTTTACAAATATTAAGGCATTAGAAGAAACCTTATATAATTAAACAATCAAAGTTATTAATAAATTGAATTAAATTAACCATCTGCATGAATTAAGATCATTTTGAATATATTGATAAACATTGTAGATTTATTTTGTGAGTCCTATCTTGTAGATTTGGAGGGCACTTTTGAGGATATTCATCTTGTATTTGATGTTAGCTCTTATGGAATGACATCATCTTCTTTAGATGTTGTGGGGGAATCTTTAGACCTTATTGTTCCTTCTCTACATGTCATTTGTCACACTTTGGCATTGGTATGGAGACCTTTGAGTAGCATTTGGAGGAGGCATCTCTGTCTTTGCATTATGTTCTACATTTTTTTTTCATTAAATTTTGGATTGCATCTTCATCAATGTGGCCTAGAGAATAGTTTTCATAATCTTATGTAATCCTATGTCTCACCTTGGTCTATATAACCAAGGAGTTCTCAATAATTGTGAACATATATTTTCTTTATAATTGTTTATAAGACATTTGTGCATTCCTATCTATAAGTCATGAGATTGTTCATCCAAGTGTTATTCTTCCATGTAAATTTATAAATAAATAATCTTATGGGTATGTTTATCAAACATTTCTAAAATGTGTCACATTTTTTATATATCATTTATAATACAATCCATATTTTTTATTTATTAAAAATTGTGTAATATTTTTTTCTACGATACTTACAATTGTTGATAGATAATTCACTTCTAAAAATATTAGTACAATAATTTGATCAAGGAAATTATATTCCCTTGTTAAGTACTAACCAACTCATCAAATATTTCATGTACCATGAAATCAATAAATCCATTATCAATATAAAAGGTACACAAGCCTAGTTTGTCGTATGCCTTAAAATCATAACCATCATGAATATTCACTATTACACGAGTTGTTTGTTAGTGCACTTTGGAAAAACCCTTAGGAAAGAAGTACACATTTTATATAATAGAAGATATGTTTGGAAAGGGTGCTTCCATCTTTCATAATCTTAATATCCTTAAAACTTCCAATGACCCTATCCAAATGGAGAAAACAACAATTTTGTAAATATTAAGACATTAGAAGAAAACTTATATAATTAAGCAATCAAAATTATTAATAAACTGAATTAAATTAACCATCTACATGGATTAAGATCATATATATATATATATATATAACCAAAATTCATGGTTTGAAGAAGAATCTAAGAATTCTTGATGAAACATGAAAAATACTATTATAAATTGACTAGAATGACAACTCACATTTCTTATTTGTGAGTATCAACATAAATCATTGGGTATTAAGGAAAATACTATGAATGTACAGTGCACTGTTAGAAAGAACAGTACACATGATGACTGTAGTTGCAAGAATATCTAAAAATGTAGAATGAGTTAAGGGTACTAACAATTTTAATTTATGCCAAAAAGGAGATGTTTGTTATAGAGTGTTATGATTGAGACATTTATACAAATATTAGCATGCCTATTGCATTTCTTATTTAGTTGTGCACCCACTTTGATGGGAATGCCTTAATGACATGTGGCATGCTCTTATTTTAAGCTTGGTTCATGGCTAGATTTCTATTAACACCCATTGCACTCCTATTTTCATCATTTTTCATGCATTCATCATCCACTCATCATTATTGCTCCTTTATTCACACTTACTTCCATATATTCTCTCCCTTTTTATTACATATCCATCTATATAATTTTTCCTATTGACACAACCATTACACCTCTTAACATTGCAAGTTCTAGTAAATGATTTTATCATATTTCATTATTAAAATTTTATAGTATCATATCAATAAAGGTTTTAAGATATGACTATTAGCATTCAAGTGGACAATCTAGATCAGTAAAAAAAATCACTCAAGTATATCATTTATGTGATAAACAATTAAAAATAAGTGATATATGATAACTTTGAAATCTATATAAGATAATAAAATTAGATATTCTTAAAAACCTTAGCTGTCATGATTATATGAAATGAGGAAATACTTTATTTTATTGAAAATCATATTTTCCAAATACTCTAGTTGTGAGTTTTTCATACATTATATTTTGGGTCTACAATATATTTTTTAAAGGAACAAAAAATAAAATAAACTTGTTTGTTCTCTCTTCCATCTTAGAGAGGTATTGCTTCAATAAGAATTTTCATTGTGTCACTTTTAGTACCTTGATGTGATGTTGATAACCCATCTATATATCCCTCCAAATAAAAGCCATAGATCTATACATGGAATCAAAATACAACATCTTACAACAAGTTGGTATATCATGATCATAAAACAAATGCTCCTTGTTCAATTATTTTGTGTTTAGTTCAATAAACATCCTCATATGATCTAGAGCCTCCTCCCTAGTTGTTCTAGGGTTGTCTCTCACATAACATTGTATCAATTGAGCAATTTCTCCATGTTCTTTCACATGCTTTAACAACAAGAATATGAAAAAATGTGATGAAATTTTATTTAACATACAATTCACAATTTTAATAAATCCGAATTTATACTACAAAATATGGTAGATAGATACCTAAAACTATTTAGTCGTCAATTAATTGAAAAACCAAGGCGAGACTACTTTCAAGCTTATTAACTTTCTTCAAAATATCATTTGGGGGATAGGTGTCAATTAAAATCAAGGGAAATAATGTAGCCACATAAATAATAGAAGATATCAAGGAATACTTTAAATGTTTACATAAAGTTAGATAATAGTCATTAGCGATCCATTTATCATCTCAAAATTCTAACCTAATTAGTGTCTTCCACTACAATATAAGATGAAATGAAACTTAAAATTAATAACATTAAATGAATTATAAATGCACAAAATTAATATGTATACATTTATAAACATCAACTTGGTACTAAATCACAACCCGCAACTTAAATAATCTCTCATCCATTGTTGCACACGAGGACCATGTATCTTTTCAACCTCAATAGCTATATCCATATATGTTTTATGGGAAAACTGGAGACTAATTTGCATATAGTTTGGAAGCTGATCCATAATTAGTAAACATAATGTATTACATAGATAGTTAGTAATTTTTGTAGTAGTGTAGGAGACAATAATGTGAAAGGGGTATATATTAAAAATTTGGAACAAACAAAATATTCTCACTCCTCATTATTCATAAACATAGATTACATATTTATAGGAGAAGAAGATTAAACAGCTTCCCATAATTATAGTAATTACATTGACAACGAACTAGAAATGTTCAACAACAAACTGGAGATAACTAAACAGAACTAAAACTAATAGACAACAAACTAAACACTTTCTACAATAAATGACGACACATGCACACTATGATTACAATTCCATTATGAAGTATTCCAAATGTTGGAGTGTACATACCAACAATATAGACATACTTATGTATATAATTCAACAATTGCTTTTATTTCTTCTTTAAAATGGCTATTGATTCAAAGGGGATGCTGGGGAAGGTTGCAGAGACTGGCTTCACACCTGTCAATTGCATTTGCTTGAAATGATCATTTCTAAAGCCTTTTCAACAAATCCATTTTGTGCATATCCCGCGATCATGGCATTCCATGAAACCACATTTCTTTGAGGCATTCGGTCAAACAGCTCACGATCTTGTCTATGCTTCCACATTTTGAAAGAATGTCTACCAGACTGTTTCCAACTACATCTGATAAAAGTAGCCTAGCCATCCTTTATGCTTTTATGGATACCCAAACCCTGTTCCAATGCTTAGAGCGTGCCACTGAAAGTATAGTCAGCCAAATCTTCATAATCGCTACTGCTCTCAATCATCTTAAAATCTTCACGGTAAAGAAGCGGATAGTCCAGAAGCCAATCTTCAGAAAATTCGCTATTGTAAATGCATAGTTGAGCAAATAAGCTTTGCAATATGTGGAGGGTTTTCCCTTCCTCGCCTTTCTTCACTCCCATTAAAATCGCCTTCTTTACATAACAACTTGATGGCACCCAGGAGTCATATTTTGAGAGCCTTTTTTCATTAACAACGAACGTACATATCCATTCTCCACGATCATTACAGAGTGTTGTCCCTGCCCAGGAAAAATTCACCTTATCCTGGTCCCATTACAAATGTTGTGCCCTATGCCAGGAAGCCCCCAAAGCATAACGCAAAAGATGAAATGTACTGAGCGAATGCTGGGTTTTATGAAACGAATGGCTCATCTCCGTTACTTTTTACCTAATCCTAAAAACATCTTCCTTCCAATCTATTTCACAGAAACCATCCACCATAGACAATGTGTCGCCAATTTTATCTGCACTAAAATATGACGCGGGAGAGCTCAGTAAGAAGCTACGATTACCTGCGCTAAAATCTGACATGGCCGATCTCCCCATTAGAATTGTAAGCTCCGACGGCAATCTCTGAAATCACAATGCCCCCGCTAAATTATTTTGAACAGTATATATGGAAAATCGAAAACAGAAATTTAGAAATATTTTATTCAGATGCAACCGTTCATAATTTTTGTAAAAATCGCAACACAGCGACTAAATTAAAAGGAAATAATGGACAACTAATTAGTAACTACACGTCTGCGTTTAATAGTTGCAACCTTTCAACGCAACTTATTAGAGGACTATCTGAAATAATCATCTCCTTCAGTCCTTTCAATTCTTCAATACCCCTTATATTCTGCAGCTTCGGGCATCTAGTAATGATAATGCTCTCCAGGCGTATTAAAAATTCAATGCCTTCTATATTTTGCAGCTTTGGACAATGCGCAATGAAAATTGTCTTCAACTTCTTCAATTCTTTAAAACAAATTACACCCTGCAGCTGTGTACATGTCTGAATCCAGATTCTCTTCAATCCCTTCAATTGTTCAATAGGTTTTATGCTCTTCAACTGTGGACAACACGCAATCCAAATCTTCTTCAATCCATTCAATCTTTCAATAGCTGATATATCCCGCAGGTTCAGACATCGGCCAATATAGATCCTCTTGAGACAAGTGACTGGCCCAAAATTTGGCAACTATCTCATACTCGGGCATAACTTTATGCGGAACATTTCAAGTTTTAGCAGATCATTGCCCAATACTTTTCTCAACTCTCCACATTTCAGCAGCACCAGACATTCCAGTGTGGTTACCCCTGTTAAATTCACTTCAATTAGAGCTCTCATAGAATAAAGCTTAAGAGATTTAAGGGTGGTACAAAACTGTCCACTAATTGAGACCTTCGTTGTTTTGAATGCAGCACAGAGAGTTATGGCTTCAAGGCTTCTCATACGAAACCGATCATAGGTTGTCTCTCCCCTGTTGTTTAAAGAAAATTCCCCTTCTATCTGACAGGCTTTCACCTCTAAAGTTTGCAGATTGGTGAGTTCTCTTACAGATTTCAGCAAGCAATTCCATCCAGTATTCCATTCTAAGATTTCATATTGAAAATGTAAGTGCAGACGTTCTAGATGTTTAAACATTTCAAACGAACTCACCAGTTCGTTTGGATCGCTCATAAAGCAGCAATATAGCTCTTTCAACTTTAGTGGAACCTGGAATTTACAATCACTTTGTTTCAAACTGTTGTTTTTGATTGATAAAAAATCTTACAAAAACGAACTATTTGTTGATACTAGTACTACTACAATTTAATTTCTGATCAAGAAAAAACATATACCTGGTCATCCCTTTGCCACAACCTCACAGGTGATAGTTGACAAAGACTTAAAGTGTGCAAATTTTGTAGAGGGATCCAATCAGGAATAAGCCGATTAAATGGAAAAGAGCCAAATTCAAGCAATTGTAAATCAGTTAATGTCTTTGAACTACCCAGAAAATATCTCATATGAAAACCATTTTCAATTAGAAGACCGGAACATCTGAAACTTTTTCCTTCGGACCCAGTGACGGTGTCTTGGAATCCCTTGATATTGCTCATTCCAATCTGAATTCAAATTTCTTTGTGGTTAGAAAATGTTCATTCTAAGTTACGCGTAAATGTTCTAGCAGTTCAAAGAAAATAAACCATTTCCAACTAGGAGCATGAATTTAAGGCCGCAAAAAAAACATACAAGATCTTCAGGACGCCACAGCCGACGAGGATGGCTCATTTCACTATCTGCCATTTCTCTCCCCAAGTCGCGGAGGTGGTCATGCATTCTCAAAACAAATTCTGGCTCATGATTGCAACTCATCCGATCAAAACAGATTTGCACTTCAACGAGGCACTTGTCTTTGAGGGTCTGAAGTGCATGTTCGGCTCTCCACCCTGAAGCCTTCCATATACTTATGGCCCTGCTCACCTCTTCCCCTATGAAAAAGCATGCTATATCCATAAAGATCTGTTTTTGATCATTTTCCAGAGCATCATAGCTTATTTTAAGCGTTTCTTTTATGTCTTTGTGTATTCTTCCCTTAACAAAATCTAACTGTAACTTCCAATAACCCTTGTCACTCCCAAAAACATGCCCGCCCATTACTTGAAGAGCAAGAGGTAAACCTCCACACGCTTCGACAAAGCTGTCTACCAAATTCTCAAATCCACTTTTACAAGATTGTCTATGAAACGCATGCCAGCAGAAGAGCTCTCTGCTATGCTCTGGATTCATTTCTTTCATCTTATAACGGACTGTCACTCCGGCATTTATAAGAAGCCTCTCGTCACGAGTTGTGACAATCACTAAACTGTCGGGATTCAAGGCATGTATGGGTAATAGGGCATCTAACTGCTTCTGATGATCAACATCGTCTAAAACTACAAGAAACCTTGATTCATGACTCCCTTGAAGGTCATGCTTGATATGGGCGATTCCTTCATCTATACTAGAAAATGAACGACGATTTCCAGGAACAGATTATTGAGAAGCTTACTTTGCAGAGAAGTGAGCGCACCTTTGACATCATTTTCCCGCACATCAAACTGAAAAGTTGATCCACTAAATTCTGAATGTTTGCGATTGAACAAATATTTGGCGAGAGTGGTCTTGCCAGACCCTCCCATTCCAAAGATGCCAATTATTTTACCTCTCATCTGCCCTTTTTTTGGCAATGGCTGTGGAAATCTTTCACAAGCTCATCAAGTCCCACCTCATATTTTGCAACTTGGAAAGGAATTTTTCTCTTTCGCTTCTCCTCAACCACGGCGGACACGACGTCATTACACAGCTTTCTCGGGTCGCTGAAAATAGGTGAATTTATAATAATAGTTAAAATGAGGTTGTAAATAATTGAGTTTCTTCTTTTTAAAGCAATGCACAGCGAGAAGCACATGTATAAAAAGACTTGTACAAAAAAAGGGAAGAGAACTGGTATATTCGCCACAAGTAATTTCCAAACTGGACTGCCTATAACCCGAGATACTTCCAATTAATCTTCAGAACTGTAGGAAACTTCCAACCAGAAATCCTAGTGCAAGAGTCATGAATCAGAAAAGGATGGGAAGTCTGCCAGCAAGGGTGGCGCAGGCTATAATATCTTGAACACCAAGAAAAAGCAAGATCAAACAAGTGCCATGCAGAGGGAGATGTTGGATCCTACTCCTTGCCAACTCCAGCCAAGATAGAATATATCTACACCAGCTAAGAAAATAAACAACCCAAATCGAACTCTTCAGATCAGATAGGAGCCATTGCTAAGTGGAAAAAAGGCCAAAAGAACCCCTCCAGATATCCAAATCAAACAAGTATAAGCTATCCAAACCACACCAAAAAATCTGCGAACAACACTGAGTCGAAATCATCGAAAGAAGGAACTATAAAATACTCTGCAATAGTCGAATTTAGCAAACTATCGAGATATTTGGATCTCAAAATAAGAATCCAAGTTTTTTTAAGGAGAGAAATGAATGTCCACATCTCATTAAAAATGTGAAGGGCTCTTTTTAAAAAAGTTTCAGTGGATGCTGTTGAGATTTTTTAAGAATATTTTAAAGGAGTGATTCAATGAATTTTTTAGTGTAGTTTAAGATTAATAGTTTGAGCTCCAAAATTTATTGCAGTCCGTGGTCATGAATTTTATTATTTTGTATATTGAATTCAACAGAATAAATAAATATTAAAAAAAAATTAGTAGGAGTTCAAAAATCTTAAATGAGTTGTAGAAAAAAATCCTAAACTGGTAGGGCAATTTCTAACCCCATCCCAAATGCACCCACTCAAATCTTAAAACTAAAAAGTAGAAACTGTTATTATTCATAAAATCATTCTAACTAATCTTATAACATTCTTTTTTTTTTTTAGCTTCATAAAATTCATGCTTCTTCAAAATAAATCCTAAACCTCCATAAGACAGCTGCTCTCCTATTCTCTACAAACAAAATTTTTATTGCAGACTAACAAAGAAAGTTCAAATTGATCTCTGAACCTTTCTAGATAAAGTCCCTAATTATAGGGTTGATTTTACTAATAACCATTTTAGACTTACTAACACTTTCTCGAGGGTGAAGTGAGAAAGCTAAAATAATAAATACAAAAACCATTTTTACACTAATTGAACTGGTTTTCAGAAAAGAAAATTTGAAATAAATATGGATGGAAAGCACAAGACGACGTCTTACTCATTCTGTCCGTTGAGTTCGTAGCCCTTGAGCCATGAGACGTTCTGTAGGCATTCTTTCCACTGTTGAATGTCATGGTTTGGATATCTGTGCTCCTCTTCGTGTTTGGAAAATGCATCTGCAACTCCACTTTTATGTGGCGGAAGTCTGAAGGAGGAACATGGTAAAACAGGGGAATAATTCTAGCTTTGGTTTGAAACATTAAAGCAAGCTCAGCTAAGCACCATGCAGACTCTGCATATCGCGGTGACAAGATGGCTATGTGCAGTGCAGCAGAGGATATGGCATTCTTTATGGCAGAAGGAAAATAATCTCCCAATTCAGTCTCTTGAGAATCTAGATATGCCCGAATCCTAACTTCTTGTAGAGAATTGTAGAGCTGCCGAGCCAGAGTTGTTTTGACGTCTGGGCCTCGATGGTTGATGAATACATCATACTGTTTTGCAGTCAAGGAGGATTTTATCTTTTTGTTGGGAGGTTCAAGTGTCAAAAATGGATCGCGTTCCTCTTCTCTTCGACCAGATGTCGAAGTGGAAGCCATTAACAAAAAAAAAATGATGTTCTGCTGAAAAGGCAAATAAATGAAGAATGGAAATTATAAGCAAGAGTAGAGGGGCAGGGAGTGGATATAGTTGAAAACAAGCATTTCAGTGCTTCAACTGGTAACACACCAAATACTTAAACTCTTCCAAATCACTAAATACCTTATTACGTTTTATTCACGACGGAATTTACTTGATAACTCCAAGTACTAAATGCTTGGATAATTTTAATATTGTAAAGCAGTGGAATCTCCGTCAGAGTTGTCGTCTATGGGTATTGTTATTTTCGTCTGCCAGCCCCAAACAGAGTCGATATTATCAATCAATAACTATAAAAATAAAACGACGAAGAAGCATTGTGGGTATTAAATGATTGAAAGTTGCCTTACGTCGACGACGAAGAAAACGTTCATCCAGCTGCATCATTAAGGCGTACGGCGTGGAAGGCACCTTAACAATTTGGAAGAGCTAAAGTATGGAAAAATAATTGACCGAGTCGACAAAGACAAATTGGGTAGGTTGTCAACAAAGGTTACGTTTATATTAAACTATGCTTCCACGTTATTGCATTAGGCATTAGAAAATTATAGATGTAAGTAAAAGACATATCAATGGTTGTGATACATATTTCGTGAGTTTTTTTTGAGTAATTAGTTATGAATTTTTTTATTATAATTTTAAAAAATATCAAAAATTAATTTTTAAGTCAATTCAATTTGATCAAAAAATATAAAATTCAAATAATGTGATGTATCTTTTCGATTTGAAAAAAGATAGATAGTTTGAAAGTTATGGATATTTTTCAATAAGTATGTCTATCAAGAATTTACATATAGTGTATATAGATTAATAATAAGTATCTTTCTAAGAGTTTCTCAAAATATATCCTTTTTGTTTTATCAAAATTGAAATAAAAAAAATTCATCAACATCAAGAGTGAAGTAAGAAAAAGTGTATAAAGACCTCCCAACCCATGATTTGCATATGAAACACAATTTTGGGGGCCTTGAACCTAACTCCATACTCAAGTCAAAACCGAAGGGAATATTTTTTTACAACAAAAAATAGATATTTGTTAATAATGGATTATTATATATTATGAGACAAATACCGATTCATCTATCCATTATGATTTCACCCAAAAAGTGTTGTTGGACCATCACCATCCACAAAAAAAAATCTATACTTGAAAACGAATAGAATTATGCATAGTTACCAACAAAACTCACTCATTTTTAATCATTCACATAAAAATCCATTATATTAATTGCAAACGTCCAAAATTGTCCACGTCCGACCACACATGACTTTATCGTATTCTAGTGTTAATTAAATAAAGCCAATTATCTAACTAACCTTCTTAATCGTCTTAGAATTTTTAATTAATTAATTAATCCATATCTATTTCATTAAGTTCATCCTTCATATTCATATCCTCTAATTTAAAACAAAAATAAAGTATTATTTAATTCTTAAAAAAAAAACCTCAATTAAATTCAATTCATTGATCTAATTAATCAATTTTTACATCATCCCATAAAATCTCATCCATCCATTTATCCTAAAAAATATACACCCTCCATCTTGCACATGTGACTCTCACTTATCAAATCTCATATCCCCATGTGATTCTCACACATGTGTGAGATCAATCACATGTCAAATCACACATACCCATTAGTCCTCACTCATATGTGAAGACTTTCAATCTCCACCCTCTATTCAAACCAAAATAATCTTGTCCATCCAAACCTCCTCAATCCTTACCCACTCCAAGTGCACCAATCACAAGGTTCCACTTAGAGGATTCTCCTTCCTCCAATCCTCTAAACTAGTCTCAAACATTGATCCCCCATCTTGGAAATCTATAAATCAAACCATCCTCAAGTTATTTTGATCATTTACCTTGACTATAAAGTCATGTTAATTGTTTAAAGAGAAACCACATACCTTTATCACACGTCTTAAGAATATTCACACCTTTGGTGTATAACAAGAAGTGTTGAGAAGCCTCTTGTAAAGCTTCTCAACTTGGGTGCACTACCTCTTCATTTAACTCAATTAGAGATGCATTTAGAGGCACAAGGTAATGGTTTATTTTGTTGTATTTGAGTCTTGTTTCTTCCCCTTATTTCCTCATGTTCACATTAATCAATAACGTATTAGTTTTTTTAATAATGGTACCCATGTGAAAAAAGGGAGGAAATATTTAGTGGAGTACATTAAATCAATGAGGGAAAAAGATAAAGAAAGGAAAAGGAAGAAAGTTAATTTTTTACAAGTCGTCATGAAGGTGAAGGTTCTTCTTTATCCCCAAATAACATGTAAACTAGATATTTAATGTTCAAGCACCAATTAAAATTGTTGAATTTAATCAAATGTTTGATTAAAATAAAATTGGCCATGATATTCAAAATAAATATTTTGAGAATTATGATCAAAATAAAAAAATGAACATGAAAGTGAGAATGAATATGAAAATATTGCAAAATTTCATGAAGCACTTATTTATAAGAGTAATATAATAGAAAATAAGAAGAAGATAAACATAGAAAAAAACTTAAAGATGTAGATATGAACCACATAATATTGAAAATGCACTCCTTAATCTAAATTTAAATAACATAAATGAAATTGATGATACCTATAAAACTAAAACGAATATATCTCCAAATTATACAAGGAGGAACTTTGTTAAAAAGAAAATGAAATCCCATATCCATCATCTTTGAATGAGTTTAAGGAAATTGTAAAACACCTAAGATCCCTTACATGATTACTTGGAATTGATAAAAGCATAATGAAAGTAATTGAAGTCCTAAGAGGCCCTCAAGTACCATTCTATTGTGAGATTTGAAATTTTTAAAAAACGTTTTACACATAAAATGTTAATTAAACAATCTCAATAGTTTGTATCATTTAAAAATATACAAAATGGGACTTTTACTAAATAGATTAAAGATTTAGGAAAATAAAATATCTAATTATGATAAATTATTATTAAAAGTGTTTTTGATGCTCTTAATTATATAAAAAAGACCACTAAGGATAAATATAGATGATTAGTTCATATAGTAATAGTAACCTCAATAGTAAATAAGCATTTAAGAAAATATTGATTAATGAGGAAAACTTGTTTTGACTTAAATCTAAATCTTAATATATTATAAATAGAATTAATGGTATTTTGATCAAGAATAGATAATACTCTTTAGAATGATACTGTCTTTTAGTGGTAGGCTTCTAGGAGTCAATAAGAAGCTAGTTGATAGTACAAAGGATGTAGTTGAATAATTTGGATACACTAATAGTAGAGTATCATAAATAACTTGAAAGATACTTTAAATAAAGTATCATTAATAAGACCACACACCACATCCCAAGCATTACTTGGAATTTAGAAAAACAATATTGTAAAAGAAAATTTGTAAGCACATTCAAGTTTGACAATCTCATAGGGAGTATTTGAATCTTATAAGCTCTTTTATTGTTTGCCTTATGTAGTACCTACAAATGCCATATGGATTTTTCCATGAAATATTATTTAACATTCTTTTTTTTTTTTGTGTATTACTGAAACATTATAAGAGTGTGGTACAATTCAACCAAAACAATCCAAGGACCTTTTACATTTAATCTTATGTGTCAAAGATGATAATTATTTTTTATAAAAAAATGGTTATTTAAATGATACAAGTTTATAGTGGTGGGTTATTAAAGTTTACATAATATATTCATGAGGATAGTGAGCATGATTTTGAAAAGAAATTGGTTGACAAAAAGATATGAGATAGTAAAATACAATTTGAAGAGTGTGGATAAAGGTTTCAAATGTGAGTTGGTTACAAGAGAAGTAACTATTGCGAATTTTTTTTCAAATTTTAGGAAAAATTATGTTTACAAGTATGTTAGGCATAGCCACACATCTTTATGGTTAGATCAATATTTTGGAATGTGTAAATATTGGTGTGTATTTATTTTCTTGTATTTACTTGATTAATCTACATCTTTGTACATAGGATATGATAATATTTATTAGGTAGGTTGCATTTTCCTATAATATTTATTAGGTAGGTTGCATTTTCACATGTGACAAATATTCTCTACTTATTTCATGGATTTGTACTACTCACATGTAATTACAACTTTTTTATCCCATATTAGTGGTAAATTCATATGTCTTGGTGATGTATCCTATATACACCCAATTCATATACTATTGTAATAATTTCATTTTGTATGTTTGTATCCTTTGATAGAATATAACTATCCTCTCATTGTGGATCTATCGTGTACTTTCATTGAAACTATTTAATCTTGAGTGGTTGTCTTCATTGTCAAATATTACATGTTATTAGAATTTTGTGGGATCACTTGTTAATTTTTTAAAAATATAGGTTGTAGATCTTGTATTTTCTTAAAAAGTTAAGAATGTTCTCCCTTGCACTAAATGACGACTTTGACAGTCATAAAAAATGATAAAAATACTAAATTATAGGAGATTCATCTTTGTTAATTTATATTGTAGGTGCATTTTGGAGTTTGATGGAGGAAATATGAGTTTACCATTAAGTCCAACATTTTTCCTTTTATTTTATCCAAATTAGAAATCAAAGGCTAGATGATCCTACATGGATCTTAAAGCAATTGGAGAGCATCTACATAGCCAAATCAAGTAAGTATCAAATCTCCATTTTTGTAGTATTTTCTACATCATAATTTGCATTTTGGAGGCCTTTAGAGATTTTTTTTACTCCCATTTGCTAAAGAGGCATGCACATCTACCTAACCCTCTTCATTTCCTTGTGTAGTTATTTCAAATATCAAGTCCTAATGCACCAAAGAAGATTTTTTTTCTTTAGTGGGCTAGAAGTGAGGACCCCACCATATTGGGGTACCAAAAATAAATATTTTACACATTTTAATTAATTTTGTAGCTAATATATCCTCATCTAGCTTTCAATTTCAATTTACAATATGGGCTTGGGTATATTGGCTCTTTTGATTCTAAGGGAACCCATAATTTAGAAATATTACTAAATTTTTGGTTAACTTTGTTACAAAATATATATTAGTTGTGTGGCATAGAAAAATGGACCTCTTACTCGACATGGGAATAATTCATGATAAATTGGACTTAATGAGGCCTTGATTCAAGTGTTGTGAGGCATTTTATGCATCCACACTAGGTCTTGGACCCTTGCAAATCGAATAACATGCTTTTAACGATGTCTTGTAAAGGTGTTGTAAAGTGTTGTAAGATACTCTCACGCTTTTCTAGACTTAATAAACTCATTTCTCCCTAATTCAACATTATAAAATGTGTTTAATAACATTATCACATCAATCTAGAAGGCTTGTAAAATAAACTTAATGTTAAACTAGTGTTGTAATGTGTCTCACACATTCACATCGGTTCTTGTGTCTTCTTAAGCTGTGTGGACCTCATTTTAGTGTTGTAAAGTGCATTTAATCACAATTTCACATTGAATTTTGTGTTCCAATCCCTAATTGACCTTTGCATCATCATTAATAGGCCCCAATTAACCCATATTGTGCATCTTGTGACAATATTTGATAAAATACTTGACAAAGTTGCAATTTAAACCTTATTTCCTTATCTCTTGGCATCATACCTGTCAAAATGACCCTTGTGGGACCCATTCACCATACATGGCGAATCAATCCCATCCAGGGGGGACCCATTCACCATGAGTGGCGAATGAGTCCCATTTGGCTCAATTTTGACCTTTGAGCGAGAAAAAGTGAAATTTAAGTTTATTATTTTTACATGTCGGCCTTAGGGATCCGATTAACGGACAAATAAGGTGAAATGCCTATAAATATAAGTCTTTTAACCCTAATTCACATCTCTCTTATCATTATTCACCCATCATTCTTCCATCTCAAGACAAGCAAGTTAGGGTTTTGTCATTTCAAGTCATTAAAACATTAATTTTTAGACATTCAAGGGTAGATTCTTCATGTTTTGTTGCAGACATTCAAGATCAAACATCATGGCAAGATAATAACTCCATTGTTGCATGCTTCATTACTTTGTTTCATCATTTTGGTTTAATTACCTAAAAGGGGTTTGACCAAGGCAAACCCCCATGCCCTAACATTCAACATTTCTCTCTCTTGTCTTGTGTGTTTGCAGATTTAGACATCTTAAAAGCTTGGAAATCATTAAGAATCAAGTTGCAAAGTTGTTTAGGTCTGCTCTTCATTGTCCAAGTCAAAATATCAACAAAAACTCACTTTCAGGTTCGAAAATCGAAGTTTTGGAAGCAGACACCTATAGAGAATCAAAGTGCAGACCGAGAGCTCCAGATTCCACCTTTGAATATTCAGAAATTCAAAAGTGGACTCATTCGCCATGGGTGGCGAATGAGTCCCACTTCCAGGTCAGTTTTTGGTTTTTTGCATTTTTAGATACCCTTTTGTCTGAAATAGGTCCCATAACAGTTTTGCAAAACTAGGACCGATTTGCCTAGAATGGTGAATGAGTCCCACTAGGCTTGAAAACCAACATCAGTAGCATTCCAAAAGGCATTTCTAGTCTCCATCCATATTCTAGGTGCACACTTTTAGTTTCGTCAAGTTTTGTTACAATTTGCATTCATTTCTAGGTGTTTTTGCATTACACAATGTGTTTTCAAACAAGTTTCATTTCTTAGGTTTTGCATATTTAATCAATCTATTTCATCACTTAACTACATTTAGATCATTGCATTTAGTCTTAACTTCATCATTCATATCTTAGTTTGAGTGAACCATATTGATTTTGAGTGAGGTTTATCTCTCTCCTTTTAGGTGAAACATCCTAAGAGTGCAAGAGTAGCCTATAAACCTCATTCCCAAAAATCTATGGTTCAAGTTATTTTGAAATTAATGAGATAGAGTTGAAAGCATGCATCTCTTACATAGATTTTGTCATCTTGTATAAGCTTTGTATTTTGAATAAATATACTTTCATGATTTTTTGATAGTTGTTAATTTGTATATTATTTGTTACATTAATTACAACACAAGTAGTCCCTCATTAGGTATTATCCTCTAAATTCCAAAAGTAAAATTGGATCACCATATCTGCAATGGTCTAAAGGAAGGGTTTTCTATTGGATATCTACTAATATAACATCATATAAGAATTTTTATGAAAAGATTGGGCCTACCATTGCATCAAGAAGGCCTAAAACGTACATATCAACCATCAAGTAAATAAAACTTAAACACTTTTCCCTCTAAGGACCTCAAAGAAAATTATATCATTGCGCAGAGGCGAAGGCTACATTCATAATTGTTAGATATGCTATCAGCAAAGGATACTCCAAATTATGGGTGGAAGGCGACTCCATGAACATAATAAATTATTTGTGTGGCACTCATCCTCCGGGTTGGAATGTCGACCAGCTTCTCAAGGATACAATAATCATGTTGCAATCTTGTGATGAGACCCAAGTCTCTCACGTTTATCGAGAATGAAACTCGTTGGCAGATTTTTTTGCCAGCGAGGCTGTCAGGTTAAATGAATTTTGTTTGTGGGAGAGGGATCGATCCTTCCTGAGAAAGCTAGAAGTTTATTAACAAATGATGGCGTGGGGTGAGGTGATGTTGCATTTATGGTCTAGTACCTTCCTTTAGTTTGCACGCTTTGTGGGTGTTTTGTTGCTCTCTAGTCTTCAGTTGATTGTTTTTCGCAAGGGTTTTGTGAGTCTTGTGTCAGTTGCCATGGGTGGTGATAGGAGCGAGTTGAGCCGCACTCTTGTGGTGACATTCAGAGAAAGAAGAAACTCTGGAATGTTTTGCGCCATGGGAATTTTACTCCATTTTTGGAGAGATTGCATGGGCATGACCCTAATGCCTCGGCCCAATTTGTTTCTTTCTGGCATAATCGTACTTGCTCAAGGTTAAAGGTCTGGAAGTGGAGGTTAATGAGGACTTGGTTGCCACTATTACGGGGATGCCGACTATGGGTCAGAAGTTTTTCAAGGATAAAAAAAGTAATGAGGAGGCGATGGTTTGGTTTTTTAAAGATGATGAGCGAAAGCAATTGATTAAATTGGAGAGCTAGGGTTATGAGAGAACTTCCCTCAAGAAAATTTGGGTGAGTGTTGTTGAGGTCCTGATGTGTTACGTGACTCTGGAAGGGAGGTTTAGGGTTATTCTTGGTCACCATTTTACTCTCAACCATTTCAAACATGGTTTGTCCATTTCGTTCCCTTTCTTTCTATTATCTTCTTTGGAGGTCTCGGTGTACACACATTTGAAGAATAGGAGGGCCCCCGTCCTCCATGAAGGGCTTATCTTATTAATCATGGAGCACATCAAGACTCTTATCCCTGCACCGGCCATCAAGGGCAAGGAAAAAGTTGTAAGTGATTTGTTTGGGTTGTCGGGTTCGGAGTCCCCTTTGGGGGAGGAGGAGGAATGAAAAAAGACGAGGAGGATGCTTCTCCTGCGGCTGCAACTACGTCTTCAAAGAAGAGGAAGGTGGTTGGTGCTAAGTGTAACAGGACTGCTAAATGGCTCGCCCTTTCTGAGAGTGAGGACACAGAGGTGGGGCTAGGTGATTCTTCTCCCAAGTCTATGAAGGTGGATGTTGGTAAAGATGTTGGTGGTGGTTTGGAGGTGGGGACACAGGGTAATGTTGAGGGTTTGGTTGATAAACCGAGGAGGCTGTCCAAACATATTGCTAACTTGAAGAACAAGGCCTCTGAGGTTTCAACCAAGGACCCAAATGTGGCTGGTGAGGATAAGGATTTTGATGAAAAGACGGTAGCCATTGAGGATTCTCCCATGCAGGACTTGCCCAAGGAGGAGCAGGACAAGGAAATTAGGGGTCTGGATGAGGAGGATGTGGAAAAGAAAAAAGCCAAACATGAGCCTTTGAAGGTAAATCCTCTTTCTGAGGAATTTTCTTACCTTGATGATGATGCTACCTCCATGTTTGATTTACTGGATATGGCTAGAGTTGGGCCACTGGTACCTTTAAATTGGCCAAATGGACTCTACAGGAGTTCAATAAGATTAATATAAAAATCAGAGGTTTAAAGGAAAATATGAAGAATGTTCTAAAGGGTTCAGTGCCAGACAAAATATGAAGAATGTTCTAAAGGGTTCAGTGCCAGACATTCTTATAGACAAAATGGTGGACCTTGAAGGTTCCTACCATGACTTTAAGTCTTTGTGTGATGAAAGATTGGTGGCTCTGGAAGCCAAGGTTTTAGGCATAAATACATATATCAAGAAGTTAATGCAGGCGTGCCATATCTCTGTGAAGAACAGTGCGGACTCCTTGGAAGTCCTTTTCAGGGAAATAAGTGAGCTCAGGTTTATTTCTCTAAGCTTATGGAGAAAGAGCATGAAACCAAGGGCAAGGGTAAAAAAGTTGCTAAGGATGATGACAAAGGTCCTGTTGGCAAAGGGCCGGCTGATTGGAAGAAAACATTTGATGCTGAAAAGGAGGAGCTGCCGAATATGGTTGAGAGGCACAGGAACCAACAGATTGAGGTTGCCAACACTCTGAGTGGCTTAACTTAGTGTCTTTTCTTTTTCTTTGTTACTTTTTGTTTCCTGCTAGGTGTAGGTTTCTTTTAGGTTGTTTTGTTGTTTTGTGGTTGTTGGGTGTTGTTGGTGGTTTTTTTGTCTCACTTTTAGTATAGCACCCGCTTGTTTGTGTTTTTTGGTTGTTGGGTTGCTGTTGGTGGTCTTTTGAAAATCTTGGTTGGCAGCATTTTGTATCCTCGGTTGTAAAGGGTTTCAGGTCCCTTCAAAACCTATTTTTCCCTATAATCAAATAAAAAAAAAACTACTACAAATGTTAGCCCTTCAAACAATATGTTAATATATTTTTTACTCATGCAATAACAAAAATTGCCAATTAAGAGAGTAAATGGAAACATACATATGAATGTGTTAATGTATTCAAAATTAAAAAAATTATATGGCTAGATAACCAAGACATGGCTCATAATTTTGGTGGTGGTTTCATCAATTTTTGTTATAAAATGAGTAAATTTGATGATGTTAGAGTTTTAAAATTATTATTCAATATTGGAAACATGTATTTGTGAGGTATCATAGAGGTCCAACCCTTAGGCTTATTCATCCAAGCCTATTCCAATCATAAAAGGAAAAAAATAGTTTAAAATAAATAACAAGCTCATGTTACATAATGTGAGCACATTATGCAATGCACTTTCATTATATATAACATGAGTATGTTATTTAACATGCTCTCATTATATAATATGCTCATGTCAAATAATATGTGTACATTGTGTGCTTCAACTACAAGTAAGATAATTGAGAAAAAATATATGGTAAACTATGATATGATCTCACTTACAACTTTATGCAAGCTTTGGTAAATCATGATTTAGCCTCTCCCCTTTCTCTCTCTCTATCTTTATCTCTCCATCTATCCCTATCTCCCTATCTCTATCTCTCCCCTCTCTCTCCCTCTCCCTATGTATCTATTGTAATCTCTATCTCTCCCTCTCTCTTTCTCTCCCTTTGTCTACATATACCTATTTCTCTTCCTCTCCCTCTTTCTCCACCTTTATCTCTCTCTCTTTCTCTCCCTATATATCTATTTGTTTGTCTTCCCCCTCTCCCTCTCTCTCCCTACCTCTTTATATCTCTTTGTCTCTATCAATCTTTCTATATCTCTCCCTCTCTCTTTCTCTCCCTCTATCCATAACTATATATCTCTACCTATCTCTCTCCCTCTCTCCCTCTCTATCTCTTTCTATCTCTCCCCTTCTCTATCTTTATCCCTCTCCATATCTCCCTTCCTCTCCCCCCTTTATCTCTCATTGTCTCTTTCTACCTTTCTCTCTCATTCTCCCTCTCTATCTATCCATCTATATTTATCTCTCCTTCTCGCCCTCCTCCCTCTCTCCATTTATTTCTATCTCTCCCTCTTTCTCTATCTCCCAATATCTCTTCCTATCCTTGTATCTACCTCTATCTGGACCTTTTCCTCTCCCTATCTCTCTCCTTTTATCTTTCCCTCTCTTTATCTCTACCTCTCACTCTCTCTATTTTTACTTGTATATCTATCTCTCTCTATCACGCTTTATATCTCTCCCACTCTCTATCTTTATATCTCATTCTCTATCTCTTTATCTCTACCCTATCCCCTTACATATATCTCTCTCTACTTGTATCTCTTTATCTCTCTCTATCTCTACCTCTCTCCCTCTATTTTTCTATATAACTATCTCTCTATCTCCCTCTCCCTCTCTATCTCTTCATCTCTCTATGCGTTTGTATCTCTCTATCTCTCTCATACCCTATCTCTATCTCTCACTCTCTCTTTGTATCTGTTACTCGCAAATGGAACCCCCTCTCTTTTCCTAACTATCTCTTCTTTTTGCCTATGTACGTGACTTAAACTTGTATTCGGGCGGCCTTTTGTCGTCTTCCTCAAACTCGAGCGGGGTTTCTGTTTGTTCATCTAACCTCTCATTTTACCACTTGTGTTGTTTGTCTCTCACGAGGTGGTGTCTTCTCTCCATTTTTGAACTTTCCTTTCCTCCCAAAGTGGGTGTACGAATATTAATAACTCGATTGATGAGTTGTCGTGTGTTAGAGTTTGGAAACTTCACCCGCAAGCCATGCCTTAGGCAATATTCTTTAGGCTTTTCGAAACCTAGGTAGGGTTTTATAAGTTGTGCAAACTATCTATTTTGTCACCTAGAAAGTTCTTAGTGATTAATGTAATAACATCAGGCTTAATTTACTTAACCAGAGTATTATACAAAAAAGAAACCAACATTTTCAAGCATGATATGAATAGGAAGCCAATGAAGCCATGCATGCAAAGACATAGTGATATCAAAAGAGATATTTTATTTATATATATAAATGTTTTTACATTGCATTGGCACTACAAAAATCGTGTGGTTTGACTCCAAAAGTTCACGTCATGGACAAAAAAAAAGGACATAAAGAGATATTTCTTCTCAGGTACACCGAGAAAACATCAGGGCACGAATGCCCTTCGTAACAACCTATAGATGTTCAACTTGAGCTGGCGACAATAGATTCTCGTGTGACTGGAGGAATTGTGCAAAAAGTCCCATATCATTCCTTACAACTCCAGTGCACAGAAAAGCCACAACTTCCTCCAAAGTCTCATCCTGAAGGGCCGATGCAATGTAGACGGTGTTAGCTATCAATCCATTCCGAGGGTAGTGGCTAAGCTTGTTGATTGCCACATTGACTCGATGATGAAACTCGGGCTTTACTAGGCGCTCCAGTGCTCACACTCCCCAGTCACGGTGGCCAAAAGTCCTGATAAAAATGTATATGAAGCGCTCCAACATGGTTGTGTTGTGTACATGGGCTTGGTTCAGAAACGCCTCACCCAGAATGTTGTTGAGCACTTCCTCTTCTACTTCACTCTGCACCATGAAAACCTCCTTCAGTTGGTCTGATACATGCCTAAACAGTGGACTGCATTCGATCTCTTCCAACATAATGAAGTCATTGGCAGAGTTTATGTCACTCTAAGAGCTCGCCATGTTTGATGCTACTGATTGACGAAGAAAGGTGATGATGGTAGAATTTATAGGAGATTGGTTAGACATTGGTGTGTTCTCCTAAGTATGATGGGATGGCAATTTAATCCCAATTTATGGCTGATTTGGGCTGATTTAAATTACAATTTCCCATCAAGCATCATACACGTGCTACCGTTTGATATTCCTGGGCGTCTCATAAATTGTTTAGTTGTGTGAAAGGTCATTCGATGGTTGTTGGTGTGATCAAGATTGGTTTCTTCTTACTGATGTCCATTCCTCTGCCAAGATCAATTCTTCTGATTGATTTGATGATTCTCAAGAAACATTGGAAAACAAGAAGCCACTAATTTGGTAACAGTTTTGGTGACCATCTAGTGGCTTGACCCTTGCTATAAATTTGAAATTGGGAACCAAAATAGGGACTTCTTTTTCTCTGATGATACACCTGGGGGTGTTCTCGAGAAGGATTAGCATTTATTTCAGACTGTAATGATTTATAATTTGTGATATGAATTTAATGATGCTTTTGTATGTTGATCTTGGCATTACGCGTACAATATAGCTTTGTCTTCTTTGAAAGATAAGTTGTGTAACATTCATTTATTGCAGTATGGTTTTATTTCATTGATTAGATAGTCATAAGCTTTCAATCTTTGTATTGATCCTTCATGGCTTTGATCTCTACTTCTCGCGTTATCCTCATATTTATGGACTAGCATTAGTCACCTTTCCTGCTTTCTGGTTAAAAGCATACCCGTATTCTTTAAATCGGGTAAATTCATTTAAAACCTAGTGAGGGAGTTGTACCTTGACAAAATTCAGAGAAAAGCCACAAATGCAATTATGGTATTTTCAGAGTTGTTAGCGGATTTTCGTTGGTGTTAAATTTGGGCTTAGAGTCATTTGTCTAAGTATATTTATCCAAAGTCATTCCATTCGCTAACAGTATCAATCTCTCCCTCTTTATATTTCTCCTCTCTCTTCCTCTCTCCCTCCCTCCATCTCTCCCTTTATCTCTACCTTTATCCATATGTATGACTTTGCATTGTACATTTTTCTTGACCCAAATATAATAAGTTCCTATATAAGTTGAAATATGTTTTTCCTTATAATTTGCAAAACCTTTATTCTTTTCATTTTCCTTGACATACGAGTAATTTTTTTCATACCAATATCTTAAAGGCATAAAACAATCAAATTTATATACATTAACTATATGTTTTATAATTTGAGGTGCTTTAGGCCTTGCTTTGTCAAGTTATTTAAAATAGGAATGTGCATAAGTAACTAGGTTTTGTCACTTCAGGTTCACTTAGTCTTCTAAATTGTCTCTCAATTATTCTTCCTTATAGCATTTGATACATTGATGTAACATATAAGGTATTTATTTGCATTGCTCTATCTAAGGTCTACCAAGAAATATATTGAATCTCTTCACAGAAGAACTAATGTGACATAAAATTTGTAATATTTTTGAACAAACTTATAAAAACTAGACAATGCATCTCATATTTTCATTCAATATGTCATTGTAATGACATAAAATGTACTCCTTTGCAATTTTGCATTTGTTTGGGCCCTCCTTGTTAAATTGAGCTTAATGTGACCTTGATTTAGTGTTGTAATGTGTTTAACACATTCACATTAGGTCTTAGAGCCTTGTAAACTAAATGAACTTAGTTGTGTCATATTTTGGGTGTTGTAAAGTGTATCCTAACACTTTCACACTAATCTAGGGTTTCATTAATAAGTTGGACTTCTTTATGCTTTAATTGGCCTTATTTTGCATCCACAAGCCTTAATTAATGCATCTTTCCAAGGATAATCCCGACATGAACCAGCATCCAATCCTAATTCGTGTCTTTTTGGATTGTATGGCCCAAATTTAGTGATCTGGGACTCATACGCCACCTTGGGCATATGGGTCCCACCTAAGTTTCATGGCCTCGATCTGGATTTCACATGAATCTAAGCATTTCTTGAAAAATGTGTCCAAAAGCCTAGCCTAATGGGACTCATACACCACTTCTGGCATATGAGTCCTGTGTGGCTTAAAATTAAATTAAATTCAAATTCTTGGCAGGATTTTATTCTCCTAGATCTGATATCGGCTTGTAGTGTAATTTCAGAAAATTTGGCATAAACAAGTATAAATACAAGGTTATTTCACTAATTTTCACCTAAGACTTTCATGAGAGCATTCCTAATAGAAAATTGGTGATTACAAGTGTTTACAAGAGCATTCAAGAGTTGATTATCAAGTGTTTTGGAGAATTATTCAAGTATCAAGTATCATGTCAAAGTCATCATGCATCATGTTTGTTTTTGAGCTAACATTTGTGATGTAGGATTTCACGATTCAAGCAAGTATTCAATTCAAGATCTACTACATTCAAGAAAGAGTCAAGATCTACATCCATTGGAGCCATCTCATACATGTTTGCAACACTTTATTCCTAGGGTTTGGTGAGTTGCAACATTACATATTGTTCATTCATCATTCCTTCTTTACATTTGATTTCATTACAAGGTTTGATTACCAAAATGGGGTTTGACCAAGGCAAACCCCTTTCCACTAACAAAACAACATTTTTAACCTCTCTTTAGTGTGTGATTTGTAGATCTAGGTTGAAGACCCTCTAAGGAGCAAGATTGGAGAGAAGTTGTCAAGTTGCAAAGTTATCCAAGTTGTCACCTTGTCTAGAAGATCACTAAAAGACATCTACATAGCAAAATTAAGCATTTCAAATCCAAAAATTAGGTTGAGAAGATAGAGCAAAGATTGAAGAGCAGATTCAGACCTTGATCCTCCAAAAAGGCCTAGTAGGGCTGATACACCACTTCTGGTGTATGAGTCCCAATATAGTGAAATTTGCAGTTTTTAGGAGTTCTAGACTTGTCTTTGTCGAATTTTTGTTCCTGCCTAGAAACCCTAATCTGGGACTAAATCGCCAAGCTTGGCGTATGGGTCCCAGTGTGCATTAATTTCAACATATTCGACATTTAAGGTCTCCATTCAAGCTTCTATAGGTTTCTAGGTGCACATTTCTAATTTCTCAACTTTCTATTATGTTTTGCATTCATTTCTAGGTCATTTAGTGAAGTCTTGCATATTATTAGGTCTTGTCATTAGATCTTGCATATTACTAGTCTTTCCAAGCCCTAGCTTGGTGGTGAACCCCTCTTTAGTCATTAATCATACCCTAGGACATCCTATTGCAAATCTCTTTTCTTCATTTCATCCCTAGATTGAGAACTCTAGGGTTTCTTTGAGTGTTATGTTAGTGATATAGGAGGATCTCATCTCCCTTGTTCCATCTTCCAAAAGGTAGAATCCTATTTCCAACATAATAGTCACTTATCATTTTTAATGAGACTTCAAAATTTGCATAAGCATGTTGAATATAATGATTAAAGAAGAGTTTCTCCATGCAAATATTAATTTGACATGCTAGAAAAGGATTAGTATAGATTTTCAAATTCTAATTAGGGTGAGCCACTAAATGATTTCTCCCATCATTAAAACTAGCTATTTGTATCATATTTCTACCAATCAAATCTTGTACCTTATTTGTTAGGCCAATACATTGTTATGTAGTATACCATTGAACTCTATAATGTTGACAAAAGGCATGCTCAATCATATCCCTTAAGAAACCATCTAGATGGATCTAATGATCTAAACATTCAAATAAATGTTAAGACTAATCTTATGTATTGATTATTGATGAAATAGCTTTTATGTAGCATTCAAAGTGTAAGAGAGGGGGACCAACCACACCAAGGTTAGAGGTCACGGAGAGACGAGAGCATAAGGCTACCCTAACTTACCTCAAGCTAATGAATGTTTAGGGACAAGAATCAAGAATGAAGAGCACTCTCAAGTGCTTTTGTCACTCTATAGATCCGAAAGTCTATTTGGGGCTAGACGAGCCAGTTTCTGAAGTTTAAACTGCACCTCAGACAACTCTATGTCTAAGGACGACAACATAGGTTTGGGACGACAATTCGGCGCGCTGGTGTCTCTCTAGCGCGCTGGCGTCCATAAGGCCAGAAAACGTAAAGTACAAAATAAAACTCCAAAGAACCTACTAACTGCCTAGTAAACTGACTTTAACAGAATAAACAAAATGATAAAGTATGAAAAGTAACTACACAAATGGCAAAGTAAGTAGATAAAGACAAGAGTGATAAAGATCAACTCACTAAAGTGCCAGTTCGCCAGCGAGCTTCACGTACAAGTTCACCTACACACAAGCAAGAGGGGGAAAATGTTGGGATGTATTAGGGTTTACCTCAATCAAAACCCCGCTTTGGTGTTTCTACCTCCACGGGCAGCCAGAAAAGCCACGAAGTAGAAAGTGCGATAAAGGAAAAAGAAAGGAAAGCACTAAACACTATAAAAGATGCTACAATACTCTATCAAACCACAAAAGGAAAATGAAGTGTTACCACCTCCACTCAAAGGCTCTCAAGGCCAATGAAGGGAGAATACAAGCAACGAACTTGGAAAAGTCGACACGGCCGCAACATTGACAAAGGGAGGTCTCGCAAGATTCCAAGCTCACAACTTCTATGATAACACTTGAAATATACCTTCTTAGTAATGATGAAGTTTAACGAATATTTTTTTCCACTTGAGAAATATTCTATTATACTAGATTTACATCATTCCTTCCAAGTATAATAATCTAACTCAAAAAGGTGGTGGTAATTTAAATCTATTTTATCAATTCTGGAACACAATGCTTATGTTGCTATAATATTACAATGCAAGTTCAGAAACACACTTCTAGATTTATCACAATTATTACCCTGGGTTCAGAACAGTGCCATATGGTCATACTTAAGACTCAAAATTCATTAACAATCAGATTTAGGTATTTCAATGAGCAACTTACAACACTTAAATGTGCTAACAAGAACCAAAATAGCAAATACAATGCTTTCTTTTTACTCAATCCTCACAACAACTGAAGCAAACCCTTATTTTGCATATAATAACTAAGCTACAACAAGCATAATAGTTATGACATCCCAGATCTGTAATGGAAGATGTTTGATATGAGAATGAGCTCGTGGAAGTTCCTGAGAGACCTAGAAAAGGCTCCTCACTAGCACGCCCTTCCTTAGAGCACCCACCTCGATTTACAATGTGCAAGAACTTCACCTTGCCAAAGTTGCATGTGTTGTTGAAAGCCCAAACTGCCTTTACAATCATGATTTGCACCTATTGTAGGCTACACATAGGTTCAATGCTCTAAGACACCTTCAATAGTGTCTTGGGAAACATTGTCGAATGCTCAAGATTTTTGGAAATGATGTGTTTCCCTTCCTGAATCAACACGTCTTTCTCTAGCCTCCCTTATTTCGCCCTAGCTCACATGCCTATCATTCCTCAAACTCCATGCACTATACTTGCACAAGAATTCCAATCGTTCCTTCAGTAAATTATTCAAGGATATGGGGTTTTCATCCCATATTTCTTAGGGGTTTCGTCCTAATGAAAACCTTCTTCATGGTTCGATAGGAGAATAAAAAACAAATTAATTTTTGAATGTCTTTCCCATCCAAACAAACCTTAATATAAGACTGGGGTTGTCGAATCTACTTCACAAAAAGCAGTCATTTTTCCTTAAAGAGAGCTCCATTCCCTTTAGAAAAATTAGTTCTCATCCTTATCACATAATCGCACTTAATTGAGAAATAGATACTTAGGCTTATTTTGATTTATTTAACACCATGAAGAATCGCCTAGAGAAAGAAGGAATTGTCACTTAAAATGGCCCTCTTTTATAAACTCACTGAATAATTAAATATTATACATCTGACTATAGCTTTTTAGCTTTAATTTAATTATTCACTTAATAATTCCATATTATGATTTATTTCTAATCTCCGGGAATGAAAGATTAGAAAATTTCTTCACGACTATTCATCAACTGGAATGGGACATTACAATCCTCCCTTCCCGAGATTGCTTGTCCCAAGCAATCGATATATGTATACCCAAAACCAACTTCCACCCATATTAGTCTCTGAAATTTGTAAACTCTATTATTTGGAACACTGTATTGCACAAGATCTACAAATGACGTCACCTTGTCCCTCCTGGAAAGTAGTACAATGATCCTCAACATGTAATAAAAAAACTTACCATTACATACCTTAGTCTTCGCAGAAGACCGTTTTGCTACTCTGATTATCATGCTCTCCAAATCCCCATAAGGATGATGACTTATAATTGGAAGTGAATGTGTCATGCAACATATAGAATTATTTACCTCATCATCCACAAAATGAGCCTCCATCCTCTTTGTTGTCGCTACACTTGGAGCACCATTTCCTAAAGCTCTCAATACAATCTTTTTCCCATCCGTTGTGAACTCTAGCTCCATTCGCTGAAAATCTTGTATGTACCTTCCAAGTGACTACAGCCACTAAATGCCCAAAACCACATCAAGTTCACCAATCCCAACTGCATAAAAATCATCAGTGACCACATAATCATTCAACTGCACACTCAATTGAGGAATCTTCTTAGTGCAACTCATTTTAAATATGCCATCCAATGTAACTCTGAAATCTGGAAATTCCTCAGCTTGCAGTTCCTTCCTCACAACCAATCCCTTGCCAATAAAGTTGTGAGTAGCTCCATTGTCAATTAAACAAACAATCCGTTGTCCCTTAAGAACTACCACTTGAAAAGGATGATACTTAGGAACTCTCGATAGTGATGCCATAGTACCATGAGCTATTTCTCCTGTGTTGGTATCATTGTGTGGTTGCATTTTATGATCCCTATCTAAACTCATGTCAACCTCCTAATCAGTATCGGAAAAGACCTCTATGTAATGCACCTTGCCTTTTCCAAGGCACTTGTGATTTGTGTCCCACAGTTGCATGCAAGTAAAACACAAACCCTTCCTACATAGCTCATTCCTTGTTTCAAAATCCAGCATAGGTTGCATAGGCTTGGGCTTATTAGAATCCTTTTATTTTAACTGTAATTCATTGGAGGTCTTTTTTTGTGACTGGAAGGGAGGTGTAGTCTCCAAATCAAGGGCTAGGCCAATTGCATGATGTAAGGTACTAGGCTTATAATCCTTCACTAAACCCCTCAATCTGTCACTCAGACCCTCAATGAATAGCATAGTAACACGCCTCTCAGACATATCGGGAGCCATGATTGCAATCTTTTGGAATTCATTAATATAAGTCTCAACATGTCCACTCTACTTCAGTTGAGCCAAGTCCCTGTAGTAAACTTTGATATCCTTCTGATCAAAGTGAGCAATCAACTTATCAACAAACTCCTCATATGAATGAATCATGGCATGGTCCTGTGAAACCAACCCATGGTGCCACCAGTCATATGCTACTCCCTCCAAATGCATTGTGGAAAATTGAATAGCTTTCTCTTCGTCCATAGGTTTCAAGGACAGGAAGGTGTCAAGCTTATGCACCCATGATCTTGCACTTATTTTCCCGCTTCCATCAAAGGTTGGTAAAGGAATCTTATTTAATGCTTCCTTGTATTCCTTGGATTGAGTTCCTTGACCAGTTTGCCTTCAGAGACCCCTTTCTTGCCTCTCCAGTCTAACTCTGGCTTTATCCCTTCGCTGATTCATAAACTGGTTTAGATTAATTGCTTGCCTCACATCAGGTGGAAGCATTTTGTATTCATCATGGGCCACCATAACATCAACAATGATATTTGTGTCTTCCTCCAACTCCGACATGGTCTCCACTTCTGGTTGTCTTGTCACAAATGTGGGGCGTAAAGGCCAATCAGACCTTGTGCTTGTTGTCCTAACGATATTAGTGGTTGCTCTTTCACGATTCCTGTGACTAACATCACTTCTGCTATGGCCACTGCTTGATCTGCTCCATCTAGCACGATCCAACCTCATTTGACCCATGGTTGTGATCATGCGATCCATAAACTATTGTAGCATTTGTTGTTGTTGCTGGGAAAATGTGGTTAGGAAATTATCCAATTGTGCATTCAAATTTCTTGGTGGGCTTTCACCTCCTCTTTCACCCATCTCAGCTTCAACTGTGATATTATCAACTCCTTCTCCCTGTTGCCCATACCTACTTCGGGTGAAATATCTATGTGACATGCAAATATAGATTCCCAACAGGCTGGTAGGTATCTAGGCTCTAATACCACTGAAATATGCCTTCTTAGTAATGATGAATTTTAACGAATATTTTTTTTCCACTTGAGAAATATTCTTTTATACTAGATTTACATCATTCCTTCCATGTATAATAATCTAACTCGGAAAGGTGGTGGTAATTTAAATCTGTTTTATCAATTCTGGAACACGGTGCTTATGTTGCTCTGATATTACAATGCAAGTTCAGAAACACACTTCCAAATTTATCACAATTATTACCCTGGGTTCAGAATAGTGCCATATGGTCATACATAAGACTCAAAATTCATTAACAATCATATTTAGGCATTTCAATGAGCAACTTACAATACTTAATTGTGCTAACATGAACTAGAACAATAAATACAATGCTTTCTTTTTACTCAATCCTCACAACAGCTGAAACAAACCCTTATTTTGCATATAATAACTAAGTTACAACAAGCATAATAGTCATGACAACCCAAACTTGTAATGGAAGACGTTTGATATGAATGAGCTTGTGGAAGTTCTTGAGAGACCCATAAAAGGCTCCTCACTAGCACATCCTTCCTCAGAGCACCCAACTCGATTTACAATGTGCAAGAACTTCACCTTGCCAAAGTCGCATATGTTGTGGAAAGCCCAAACTACCTTTACAATCACGATTTGCACCTATTGTAGGCTACGCACAGGTTCAATGCTCTAAGATGCCTTCAATAGTGTCTTGGGAAACATTGTTGAATGCTCAAGATGCTTGCAAATGATGTGTTTCCCTTCCTGAATCAACACGTCTTTCTCTAGCCTCCCTTATTTTTCCCTAGCTCACATGCCTATCATTCCTCAAACTCCACGCACTATACTTGCATAAGAATTCTAGTCATTCCTTCAGTAAATTATTCAAGGATATGGGGTTTTCGTCCCATATTTCTCAAGGGTTTCATCCTAATGAAAACCTTCTTCATGGTTCGATAGGAGAATAAAAAACAAATTAATTTTTGAATGTCTTTCCCATCCAAACGAACCTTAATATAAGACTGGAGTTGTCAGATCTACTTCACAAAAAGTTGTTTTTCCTTAAAGAGAGCTCGATTCCCTTTAGAAAAATTAGTTCTCATCCTTATCACATAATCACACTTAATTGAGAAATAGATACTTAGGCTTATTTTGATTTATTTAACACCATGAAGAATCGCCTAGAGAAAGAAGGAATCGTCACTTAAAATGGCCCTCTTTTATAAACTCACTGAATAATTAAATATTATACACCTGACTATAGCTTTTTAGCTTTAATTTAATTCTTCACTTAATAATTCCATATTATGATTTATTTCTAATCTTCGAGAATGAAAGATTAGAAAATTTCTTCACGACTATCCATCAGCTAGAAAGGGACATTACAACACCTCACATACAAGGATGGAATTGATGAAGCAACTAGCTTGCTGCAATGCTCAATGGAGTTGTGAAAATGCTTGAGAGAGAATTGCTAAAGAGAGATTGTGAAAGATGGAGTGAATTGCTAAAGGAGATGAAGTGATTGTGAAATGAATGCCTTTGAAGGCCAAAATGGAAGAGAAGGAGCCATTTTCGAGTCAGTTGGTTGCACAGAGATGTTACAATTCATCCCCAATGAGGAGTGTAACGTCCATGCAAACTCTAGAGGCAAGAATCTGTTAAGGACAGCAGCACGCCGCGTAGACATCCACGCGTCGCGCTCGCGTCCCTGACAAAAATTCCCTCACCGCCACACACATAACACGTGCCAAGTTGATGGAAGGTAGGTGGGTGATGTGGAATTTCGTCTTCGCGTTTGATTTTCTAAGGTGAGGGGATGCAAAAGGGGAACTTACACAAGGGGTGCAAATTCACTCCTATACACAAAGATATGAAAGGAAGAAAAGATCAAAGAAAACCAAGTTTACAAATAAAATTTGGTTTAGTTCAGTGATGAAAGAGATTAAATTTTGAATTGCATGGGTAGTGTAACTAAAATCTAATAATTTGTGGCTATGATCATATCTAAAGAGAAGTTTTGGTATTCACATTGAGTTATTATTTAGGGTTACATTCAATGAATTAATATTAGGAAAGAAGAAAATTTGGAGTTAAATTGTATACTAAGATTCTTGAATTGATATTTAAGATCATATTAGTGATTCATGGGTAATAAAAGGTAGAAATTTGGAATTTCATGTTAGTATTTAAAAAAAGAAAAAAAAGAAAGGTAAATGAAATATGGAAACCCAAAATCTTTAAAAGAATTACATTACAATATTAGAAAAAACATTAATAGTAAAGAAGAATTGATAAAATTATGAAAATATAATAATAAGGACAATAATTATATTTATTATATTAATAATTTTTTTTTTGATGAATAAGTTTATTTTATTTTTTAAATTAATTAATAAAATCATAGTATAATATTATTTAACAAAGTGGCTAATAAAAAGACACACTCACAAATTCTAAAAGGGGCCAAGTCCAAATGAAAGAATATTTCAAAGACCAAGCTAGAACATAACATGAAAAAAAGTAAGTAGCTAGTGTAGTTTGAGGAGGGATGTCTTTATCATCACATTTCTCCCAAACATCACCAAGGTTGGGATTATCATCAATTAGCTCTCAACTAATGAATGTACCCTCTTCCTTAGAAGCTTCCTCCAAAGGTTGTTGAGCATGCCCCAGAGAAATGCCTAGCTCCAGTTGAGGAACCTTCTTAAAGTATGGCCAACCAAGAGCCCCACGCTCATGAGATGAGATAGAAGGTGGTTGTGAGGGTATGGACCAATTGTGGGTGGTATTATCTTTATTTCATAGGGGCTAAGAGACATGGGACTATGAACTAGTCTCGTCTAATAGATTGGATGTGGATGTGACCTCATTAGCATTCTTAAGGAGAAGAGAAGGGAGGTATGAATCTAGCAACAATACAAGTAGCATTGCCTTAGTGGTCCAAAATATCCTACAAATTGGCTTGTAATGTCCCCTATTGGGATTGGCCTAAATCTTGCCCTAGAATCACAAGCTTGATGTAGTTAGGGTTATAACTTACCACTTAATTGCTTCAAGCAAGATAAATCTTGGTTTAGTTCTTGCAATCATTTTAGATAATATTGGAAATATAATTCATATGATCAGAGAACATAACAAATGCCTTGTCTATTAAGCTATACAAAATACATAATTATTTCAAGACTATCTAAACTACCAATATTCATAATGCATAGTGGAAGTCTTTAATCATAATAAGACTTGGATGAGAAACATGATAAGTCCGCCCGAAGCTATCCATCTAAGCCCAAGAGCACGAGCATCCGACCAAGACTACCCACCCCTTGGCCCCAAGTGGCAGGAACGTCCGACCAAGACTATTCCACCCTCGAAGTGGCGTGCCTAGTGGATACAATTGTATATGCTTTTTCTATCCATGCTATATTGTCCATCCTCCTTATGATTGGGACTCCTTGAATCCATCCTAACAATCAATCATAGTTTGGCTTGATAGGAAAGTCTTGAAAGGGTTGCCTATAAACTACTCGACCCATCTAAGCCCAAGAGCACGAGCGTTTGATCAAGACTACCCCACCTCTTGGCCCCAAGCGGCAAGAACGTCCGACCAAGACTATTCCACCCTCAGAGTGGCGTACTTAGCATGGGAGGCACGTAAACAACATCCTCCTAACTTGCTTTCTCCAACCTTACATATAATTGCTTAAAGAAAATCTAATGAACAGGAATTTATAAGGAATCAAACTTATGAGGCTCAATAATTGCTGCAAGCATCATTATTGCATAGTTTATATAATTCACGCACACACGTATATATATATATATATAGTTTAGTATTCATATATATACCTTTATATGACATAGCAAATGTTATATAATTGTTGTTGTTATGATATGCAAATTTTATTATATTCTCTAATCTCCTTATTTCCTTTTCTTTCCTGATCACACTTTACCCCTGATTATCTCATTTGCTACAACAGATTTACTTCTCTCTTCTATTCATTCCATTTGATGCCCTTTTGAAAGTTTATGGATATCCTTTTTATATCTTTTGATTTACTAATGGTTATAACCCATTGCTGACCAAGGTACATGTCACTTGGTGTCTATCGCACCACTTTGGAGGGATGCAACTTTTAGTTATTTTAATGATTGTTAGGATAGTTGGATCGATTATTTATTGACATAATAATTGTGATTAATAACATCACTACTCTATTAAGGGTAATTAAGTCGTATTTTAATTAATGCAATTTAGACTCATTTATTTATTTATTAAGGCATGGTTACATTTAGCTAATATTAGTTTATTGTGAATATTTTTTATTTTCATTATTATGATATATACAATTAATAATATCTATTATTTTGTTTCATACTATGGTATTTGTATTATAATTATAATGTTATCTAGGATAATTATAATTATAATATTTAAATTGCAATTTCTCGTATTTATATTTTAATATTTATTTGACTTTGTTATTTGTATTTTAATGTTTCATGTTTGGTGATACCATTTCGGGGGACATGACATGGCTACCTTAAGTACAAGTTTGCTAGCTTGCACCTGAACATGCATAAGAACATTAGAGAAAATCATTGGTTTAGTGTATACATAGAAATAAATATCATCATAAAATCTTGAAAAATTGAAATTTATCATTCAAAATGATGAGGAGAATCTCCACCTTGAAAGCATGCTAGATTTAGATATAATTGAAAGAAAGACAAGGCCAACCCCCTAACAAAACTATATTATATAAAAAAAATCCAGTAGGTCTAAAATGCTTTAAAAAAATATGAATCCAATTGGACAAGATTCCTAAGTTGTAGTGTAAAACTAGCAAAGATGATTGAGAATCTCTATTTTTTTGCAACATGGATGTAGCAAGAATTAGGAACTCCCAAATGTGTTAAGAAAGAAATAAGTAGAATTCCTTGATAAAGAATACACCAATGACAACAAGATAATGTAGGCTCAAGAATAATCAACTAGATAGATTAAAATTTGTGATGCCAAATACCAAGAGAATACTAAAGTTACCAACAATAGTTTATTTGATCAATGATAGGAAGATGAAGAGAAAGACACAAATATGCATTTATGAGGCTTATAATTATGAAATGGTGTGTTACTATACCATTTCCAACCCTTCCAATAGGGCTTGAAATATCTAACCCAGATTTTATGAATAGGGAGGAATAACATTAATAACAACCTAAAAAATCTCATGATCTTGGTTAGATATACTAAATTTTCTATTAATCTCTAGCCAAGAAAGGAAATTGTTGGTGGCTCTATGAATGAGATCTAATATAATTCTAATGTCATGATTGAAATTTTTTGAGGCATGGTTCCATGATACTTTGGTCAATGGGTGGAATTGACAAGAAATAATAGGAGACCACCAAATAGATCCATTCCTTTCAACACTTACCATCTAAAAGGTACACCTAAACTAATACAATGCTCAATGAGAATTTTATTTGCTTCATTTATGTCAAATTCCTTGAGAATCCATTTAGTACATAAGGCAATAATTTACTAGTTGATTGAAAGAAAACCTAAGCCACTAGGATCATAGGGAAGATATCAATATTCCCAAGAAACGCAATGAAATCCTTAGTGCTCATCACTAAAGGAACAAATAAAATCTTTAAGATTTTTTTTGTTATTTAAGAGGCTTTTGAAGGTACCTAACAAGAAGAATAATAAACATGAGTAGTAGCTAAAAATTTAGAATAAATTTGAAATTCACTAGTCAAAGAATTACTTTTTGTAATCTTGTAAATAATATTTTTCTCAATACTCACAATAACAAATTTCCAAATGAAAATGGGAGAAGCTTTAAAAGTGAATGGAATGCTAAGAAAAATAAGAATTTCTAGTGAACAATCCATTTCTAACCAAAATTATCTAGCCATTTTGTCTTAGGAAGAAAATATTTCCTATAACATTAGGTCTTTTGGTATTGGATATTCAAGTTGGGGCCTTAAAAAAATATCAAGGCATTGAAATAACTTTCTTAACATTATCTTCATCTTTGGTGAGGGTAAGGAATGAATCATAAAAATTTTATCATTGACCAATTGATTGGGAGAATTATGAAGTTAAATCCCCTTAACAAAGGTTTGAGAAAATATATTAGCCAATAAATAGCCAAAGCCTTTTATTACAAGCACATAAAGAGCTAGAGCAAGAGGACATCCTTGGCAAGTGAACCAAAAAGATCCAAATGGCTTGGATTGTTGATCATTAATGGTAATAAATATTGAGGCATTGGAAAAAAATATCTGCATTGACTAAATAGAATAAGGACCAAACCCAAGCACTCAAAGCATGGCAAGAATAAAAGGCCACTCAATGCAATCATAAGCCTTGGCATAACTAATTTTAATAAAAAATGGTAAATTGTTGAAAATTTTGAGTTCATTCCATTCCTTCCCAAATAGAAATTATATTATCCAAATTAAATATGTATTTGATGAATCCAATTTATTTAGGGCGGATAAGCCAAGGAAGAAGAGGCCTAGGCTCAAGAAGTAGATCCGTGACAATAACTTTGTATGAGACATTCAACAAAGTGATAGGCTACCAATTGCATATTCTTCAAGGTCATCAATCTTAGGTATGAATTTGATATTCTATTTATTAATTGAATTTCCTAAAGATTTAGAATGAGGGTAAAAGCACAAACCTGTGTCACACTTTCAGCCAACTAAATAGTTCTGAGCAAAACTGTTTCGACCTAAACAGTTTCAGTCGAATCAATTTCACCTGAAACTACATGGACTATACATGGCACATAGAGTTTTGGGTGAAACCCTTTCGCCCAAAACTGCAAAATTTGAAATTTTCCCTTTGTCGCTTTAAAATGTGACTCAATTTACATGTAAGGTTTTGATAGAATGGGTTTCAGGCGGAAGTGTTTCGATTGAAACCCTTTCTACCGAAACTGTCTATGTGACGTCCTTGTTGGTAGCCACCTCATCCTTTTTCAAAAATTTCTAAAAATTTCCACTTCAACATGACATTTCTCAAATCAAAATGATTTTTTTCAAAAAGCTAAAAATACCCTTTTGTAGAGCTTGGAATCAGGAATCCAAATATATAATTTTTTGATATTTTGATTATTTTTAATATGTTTTTTTATTTTAAATAATGCAAGTAGGTTGTTAAAATAAAAAATGAGGCTGATTAGAAATTTAAAAAAATTAAAACATATTAATTTTTTTTGAAAAATATATGGTGCACTAGAGGAGAGAATCCTCTCCAAAAGGGTATAATTTATTTTTTGAAAATAATAAAAAAATTATACAATAGTTGACGTTGAATGAAAACTATCAAATTCTGATATGTTTGACTTTAAAATGGTATTACGAGGAAAATATACATCAAAATTTTTAATTTTTCCATGCACTAGATATTGAAGTTATCTATTTCGGAAAAAATATTGTTTGCTATTTTTTTTTATGTCAACTCAATGTTACTTTTTTTCTGAAATTTTCAATCATTCAAAATTTGCCCTTAAATTTAGATTATTTAAATTTATAATATGATAATATTGGTATAATTTAAATGTAATTGTTGAAACTATAATATTAAAAAGAAAAGCTAATGTATGTAAAACCTCAAATACTAGATGGATCAAACTCAACTTCAATGGATTGTCTCAAGAAAATCTAGGTTAAGCAAATCGAGGTGTGCTTAGGAACAAGGGGAAGTTGATTGTTGCATTACAAAAAACTTCAGTTATCAAACCAATAATAATGCAAAAGCTTCTACAACTCTTCTCAATATAGAGTTGGAAAAAAACCTTAATATCTTTGATTTGGTGATTGAAGGAGACTCCAATATTATTGAAATGCTAAAGTCTAGGGTCTCTGGCCATTGGTCTCTCAATAATATCATATTAGATGCTAAGTAGATTATTAAGAATTTTAGGAATATTAAAATCCTTCATACATATAGAGAAGGCAATCGAATGCAAACCTTTTAGCCAACCTAGGGAGTTTAACTGGCAATCATAATAATTGGCTCTAAGTAGAATCCCTACCTCTGAATAACAAGGAAATTTTTGAAAAATGAGAGTATTAATCTTCCATGATTTTAAGTCATCATTTGGAATGAAAATGAGTTGGCTTGGCACAAGCTAGTGGAATAGCAAGTATTATGACAAGTATGATGGCTCTAAGACCTATGCTAATGAGATTAGGATTGATTCTCAAGGTAGCTCTCTCAATAAGGAATTGTTCATCCCATTTGAATGTTGTTATATGTGGTTGCAATATCAAAAAAAAATGATGAAATGAGAGGGGATAAACTTCATATGAGTCACCTTCATGTGAACTAGTTTAAAAAAATGTAACCATTTGGATTATTTTCAAAAGGGGGGATCTATGTAGCTTCTTGGAAGCCTTGAATGACTATGATAAAGTATTGTCCAATGATTTTGTTAGGCCTTAAAAAGCCAAGGTGATTTATGTGAGGTGAATTATGCTCTCCATCACTAAGGAATTGGTTGCCCAAGTCACAGGGCTACAAATGGATGGCTTAAAAATTGCATAAGCCTATCAAGTCTACAAACCATGAACACATGGAGACTTTCCTAAGGAAAGAAGAAAAAACCAATGTCAAACGATTTTAGAAAGGATGATTTACCCAAACCCAAGGGAGAAATAGTTGTTGCTTTGATTAGATATTTCACCCTAGAAGGTAGGTACAAGTGAGTTGATTCATACCATTTTTCAATGTTAAATCACTTAATGCATAAGATTAAAATGAGTTTCATGTATTTTCTATTCATCTCCCCAAACAATCTATGGTAAAAAGTTTATTGGGCAAGGTTGACATGATGTTATATACCAAGGATTATACAATTTTGAGCTTGCAAAAATACCCCCTATCCTTTATCCTAAAATTGTGGACCATACTAAAATTCCTCCTAAACTCAAAAAAGGCTCCTTGTTCCATAATACTTTAGTCTTCTACCCTCTCATTGTCAATTACCTAACTCCTAATGTTCCAACCTCTTCAACTTTTCCTACTAAACATCAAGATACTCGTAGTCATGATGTTTCCACCTTATTTCACCCAAAATTATGGTTATTAATAATTTAAAGTGCCCCAAGAAGCCTCAAGTTCCTAAGAAAAAAGATGATTCCAAGGTGGTCAAAATATTTGTGCCTCTAAAACCCTCTTAGCCTGTGAAAACCCCTATTGTCAACACTCCTACCTTTTATGTGGTTGACAAAGCTGAAAATGTGATCTTTGAAGGCCCTTCATCTAGCTCTCATTTTCAACATGCAACATATGTTGATGCCTCTAGAAATGTTATGAATCCCAATATTGATGGTGTTCTTGTTAAGACTTAGTCTGATGATAATATTCTTAAACATAGTTTTAACCCTATCGTGAATTCTTCATGCCAAATTGTTCAAGCATCAAGATAAAAATTCAAGCTCTAGTACAAAGCTTTGAGCTTCAAAATAATATTCTTAAGCAGTTTATGAGGTAGTATCAAAATATTCAAACTAGACTACAAGGTATAGAAAATAAGTTAACAATAATCTTGCTTTTAATGAGGACCTTTGGGAGGAAGTTAATATGTTTTCCACAACATTTCAAATTTGGGAAATTTTGGATAAGAGAATGACTATACTACAAAAAAACCATGAAGATTTGAAGGATAATCTTACTAAGTTAGTCAAATTCAATAACAATACCATTAATAACTCGACTACTATCCCCTTTATCCTCCAAACTAGATTGGAAAAGAGAAAAAGGAAGGCTACTAGAGAAGGGCATGTCAATAAAACAAGGTCCAAGTCCTTAATCCATAGGTCAAGCATTATTGATTTGGATGATGAAACCCTAGTAAGTTATGTTGAGGAGCATGTTAACTTCATTGCCAAGGAGTGGCAAGTGGCTTCTAGTCTTCAAAAGCTAGCAATTCCAACTAAGAGTGTTCTCTCTTTTGAATTTCTCCTCTTTTATGTATTTTTACTATGTGTTTTGATTATAGGGAAAAATAGGTTTTTAAGGGACTTGAAACCCTTTACAACCGAGGATACAAAATGCTGCCAAGAAAGATTTTCAAAAGACCACCAGCAGCAACCCAACAACCAAAAAACACAAACGGGCGAGTGCTATACAAAGTGAGACAAATAACCACCAACAACACCCAATAGCCACAAAAAAACCTAAAACAAAACTACACCCAGCAGGAAATAGAAAGCAAGAAAGAAAAGACCAGACACTAATTCAAGCCACCTAGAGTGTTGGCGACCTCAATTTGCTGGTTCTTGTGCCTCTCGACCATATCTAGCAGCTCCTTCTCAGCATCAAATGTTTTCTTCCAATTAGCTGATCCTCTACTAGCAGGACCTTTGTTATCATCCTTAACAACTTTTTTACCCTTGCCCTTGGCCACATGCTCTTTCTCCATAAGCTTAGAGAAATAAACCTGATACTCCCTAAGCTCACTTATTTTCCTAAAAAGGACTTCCAAGGAGTCCACACTATTTTTCTCAGAGATATGGCATGTTTGCATTAACTTCTTGATATCTGTATTTATGCCTAAAACCTTGGCTTCCAGAGCTGCCAATCTTTCATCACACAAAGACTTAAAGTCATGATAGGAACCTTCAAGGTCCACCATTATGTCTATAAGAATATTCGGCATTGAACCCTTCAGAACATTCTTCATATTTTCCTTTAAACCTCTGATTTTTATATTAATCTTATTGAACTCCTGTATAGTCCATTTGGCCAATTTAAAGGTCCCAGTGGCCCCAGCTCTAGCCATATCCAATAAATCAAACATGGAGGTAGCATCATCATCAAGGTAATAAAAGTCCTCCGAAAGAGGATTTACCTTCAATGGCTCTTGTTTGGCTTTATTCTTTTCCACGTCTTCCTCATTCAGACCCTTAATTTCCTCGTCCTGCTCCTCCTTGGGCAAGTCTTGCATGGGAGAATCCTCAATGGCCACTGTCTTTACACCAGAATCCTTATCCTCACCAACATTTGGGTCCTTGGTCGGAACCTTAGAGGCCTTGTTCTTCAAGTTAGCAACACGTTTTGACAGCCTCCTCAGTTTATCAACCAAACCCTCAGCATTACCCTGTGTCCCCACCTCCGAACCACCACCAACAACAACTTTACCAACAACCACCTCCACAGACTTGGGAGAAGAATCACTTGACCCCACCTTTGTGTCCTCACTCTCAGAAAGGGCCAGCTGCTTAGTAGTCTTGTTACACTTAGCACCAACCACCTTCCTCTTCTTCGAAGATGTAGTCGCAACCGTGGGAGAAGCATCCTCCTCATCTTCGTTCCATTCCTCCTCCTCCAAAGGGGACTCCGAACCCAATGACACAGACAAATCACTTACAACTTTTTCCTTTCCCTTGATGGTCGGAGCAGGGATAAGAGTCTTGACATGCTCCATGATTAATAAGATAAGCCCTTCATGGAGGATGGGGGCCCTCCTATTCTTCAGATGTGTGTACACCGAGACCTCCAAAGAAGATAATAGATAGAAATGGAACAAAATGAACAAACCATGTCTAAAATGGTTGAGGAGAGTAAAATGGTGATCAAGAATAGCCCTAAACCTCCCTTCCAGAGTCACGTAACGCTTCAGGACCTCAACAACACTCGTCCAGATTTTCTTGAGGGAAGTTCTCTCATAACCGTAGCTCTCCAATTTGATTAATTTCTTCCGCTCATCATCTTTAAAAAACTGGACCATTGCCTACTCATTACTTTTTTTATCCTTGAAAAACTTCCCACCCACAGTCGACATCCCCGTGACAGTGGCAACCAAGTCCTCATTAACCTCCACTTCCAGACCTCTAACCTTGAGCTTACGATTATGCCAGATAGAAATAAATTGCGCCGAGGCATTAGGGTCATGCCCATGCAATCTCTCCAAAAATGGAGTGAAATTCCCATGGCTCAAAATATTTTAGAGTTTCTTCTTTCTTTGAATGTCACCACAAGAGTGCAGCTCAATTCGGCTCCTGTCACCACCCATGGCAACCAACACAAGACTCACAGAACCCTTGCAAAAAAAACTCAACTAGAGACCAAAGAGTCGCAAAACACCCACAAAGCATGCAAACTTAAGGAAGGTACTACACCATAAATGCTACATCACCTCACTCCACGCCATCATTTCTTAATAAACTCCTAGCTTTCTCGAGAAGGATCGATCCCTCCTCCCATGAACAAAATTCATTTAAGCTAATAGCCTCGTTGGCAAAAAAATCTGCCAATGAGTTTCCTTCTCAGTAAACGTGAGAGACGCAAGTCTCATCACAAGATTGCAACATAATTATTGTATCCTTAATAAGTTGGTCAACATTCCAACTCGGAGGATGAGTGCCACACAGATAATTTATAATGTTCATGGAGTCGCCTTCACCCATAATTTGGAGTATCCTTTGCTGATAGCATATCTAACACTTATGAACGCAGCCTCCGCCTCCACGCAATGATTGGTTTGAGTACCATTTTTACTATGTGTTATTCCTCAACTTTGTTTGTGTTTGTTGGCTTTTTGGCATTCTTAGTTGTTCCACTCCTAGTGGGACTTGTTCTTCTCATTGTTTGGCTTTGCTTTTGTTAAAGGGTTTGAGCCCTTTCAAAAACCCATTTTTTAGCTTTATTAAAAACCACTCAAGGTCCACAACATTCAAAACCACACCAAGCATACAATCCAATATAGAATTGGGAAATTGTGTGAGTTGAGGCTTTGCGCTTGCCTAATTCATAATCCTTGCCTCCTTCACCAAGCTTACTGCAATGTACATTTCATCATCTATCTAGACAAGACATTAGAAGCACGTGTACATTATAATCATATAATAACTCATAATTCATCACAACAAAGACCTGTATCATTCCTTACTATGCAATCACAACTCGTTAGTACATTAATGAAATTTAAGTCAGTTTTTAACCAAAGTATCTAAAATAAATCACATCATAAGAGTTAACATTGGCAATAAAAAACACAGTTTTATCCAGAATCTCTCTTACCTCATTACAATGGACTATGGAAAAATCATGTTTGTTAACATCACAAGAGTTAAACAATCAACCCCCATGCTCTTCAATGTTTTTAGGGCCTTAATTTGAGTTGTTCCATTTATTCTTATATCATATGGACACACTAAATACATCTCTTTCTCCAATCTCTCTATACCTCTTGTAACACTCGATCTCCCATGTGCCATCTTTATATAACCAACCATAATTAATTATGTATACATGCTATATTTTGCCACTTACATGTTTCTTCCATGAGTTTTGTAATTCCAAGTTACAAATTTCAACACAATTTTGACTAGGGGCACCTCTTGTAGTATAGTTTCCTCTTTTTGACAAATTTTACTTCAATCAAGCTTATTTGCATCAGTCTACATTCACATTTGTTTCTTTCAAAATGTTTACTAGGGCCACAACTCACTTTTTCACATATTTTCATGCATTTCTTTATAGTTTCAATTGTGTTTCTGACATATAGCTTAGGGGGCAATAATTAGCATCTTCTTCTTCTTTGCATACTTTTTTTCATTTGGCAAGGGCACATTTAGCCAATCTTACATGTTTTGTATCTCTACAGCCAACTTGATTCTCACCACTTGCATTTGTTAAATGCACTTTATAGCACACACATACACTTGGCAACATATAGACTCGTTTTGCATCTACATACTATGTACCTAGCTTTCTCTTGCACTCACACATTTGGGAGCATTCCACTTGGTTACACACCATCACAATAAGGGGCACATAGTCTTGTAATACATCACACTAGCTTCTTATGCATTTGCCTTAGTTTAAAAACACCTTCCATGTTCTTCTACACCAAGAATTAAGTATATACTCAACTACAGTTTTATTTTCAACAATTCATTTCAGTTTTTCCTTTACATTTTTCTTTCTATAACTTCCTTTTAGCCATTTACTTTCAACAATTTATTTTCTCATTTCTCTTAGCCAAGTGACTTCAGGGAGCAAATGTATACATCATGTAATTTATTGAGAACACTTACTAACTTATTTTCCTCATATTGTTGACCTCTTGTCCTTGTCACCTTGTGTAGCAAGGATAGAAGGGAGTCGGTGATCAAAGTTAGGATCCCCCCATTAGGTCCACTCTTAGGAATCATGTTATGCTTCCACTCTTGTAGTGCACTTTTTTCCCATCTCTTACCCTTACCCTCTAATTGAGGCCAACAAAATAGATAGTGACTAGATATGTCTTTGGGATTGAACTCATTGGGGTCAACTTTATCCAACCTATGTTAGAGAATGTTATATAAAGGAAAATTTTATAGCATTCCATACCAAGCATTCACTCACAATTTGATGTTTATATTTTCTCTAGTTATTTGTGCTCACTTTAGATTATGGTCTAGGATTTATGAAAGATGAGTCTCTCTAATGATGCATTTCAGATCTTTGATCCTTCTTCAATAGGAGTTGCTTCTACACCTTTTGAAAACCAACACTCATAACAACTCTATGATTTGTCTATCACACATATTATGGCATTAACACTCTCCTTGGATCCTAGTAATATGATCATCTAGGTGGAGATTGACACATCAAGGCCACTCTCTCTTTATCCTTATTTGTTCATATTTTCAAGTAGTTCAAAGATCAGAACCAACATTTTAGTAAATAATGAGTAAATCTTCCCTTCTACTTTGTCATTTCGATTTTATTTTTATTCATTTATGTTAGTATATATGCTAGATTGGTGGCCTTGAAGTTGTTTTGATTTAGTAATATGCATTGACCATATAGGCCACTTTGGATGTGCTTGAGATCAATGACAACATTAAGACATGATAACTAAAGAGTTAAAGGCAAACTAGGAGGAGATGTTAATTGCTCTCACAAGCTCCAAGTTTGAGGAAGAAACTTTGTTATTGCCTTTTTTTTACTATTAATATTTTATTCTCCAACAAGTGTCCAATCATCATGGTTGTAATCACTTGGTGTCCCAAACATAGTGACAAGTTTAAACATAGGAAAAGACATAGCTTTAACTAAAAGCGAGGAATCTCTAATATTGTGTTCCCCAAATTGACAACAAGAGGTATTGTTGGGAAAATTGATATTTTTGAACTATAAAAATAATCACAAATATAAATATCTTTAGATTATTTAAGTACCTTGGATAAATCCACCTCAACATAGACATATTCTAAGGATGGGTTGAGTAATATTTATTTTGTTTATGGCATACCAAACACCATTAAGGGTTTGACAAGTATATTAACAAAAACCTAAAGGGATAGGGACAAACTAGGAAAGTCCGTTTTAAAAGGGATTTTCAGCTCATCCTTCTCAAAAACCAAGAAGAGTACATTTTAATGAACCAAGGTAGTGTTTAGTAATGATAGGACAATGTTCATGGTTTGAAAACCTAAAAAGAAAAGAATAAACCTTTGTTAAATATATCCAAAGCTTGATTCTCTATGGGGTTGTGGTGCAGTTTGAACCCATTGTTGAGCACAACTTGAAAGGTATTCTCCAACAAAATACTCTATCAAATTAAAAACTTCTAGCAATTTTCTTGATGAGTCAAATTTAAACATTTCCAAAAGAAAATTAGGATGGACATCCTCAAAGCAAAGATCATTACCTCATGGAAAACATTCAACACAAACTTGTGGGGCTTCTTTGGGGCCATGGTCACTAATAGCTCCAGCATTCACACTTGCATAAATATATACCTGTAACAAGGAGGCAGCTATTATAAAGACAAGCAACACCAAAGGGCAAGATGTGCTTATACACAATAAATGCACTTAATGTAATTAAAAATTTTCAAACATCAAAGATCACAATGAGACAAGCACAAGTCAAACACAAGTTAATACAAATTCCTATAACATTCCTAACCTTGGCAAAGCCAATACTTGCTTCGGCTACTTAAATTTAAAAAACTCAAAAGTGGAAAAGTTTTTCAATAATAGTCCAAAAATTTGTCTTTTTGGCTTCATATAATTTTTTTTCTTATTCTATTGTATACAAAATTATATGCTTATGACTACATCCAAGCATTTTCCAATTAGCCAAATAAAGAAAGTTAATGGCGTAATTCATACAAGTTTTTAAACACTAAGTTTTAATTACATCCTTCTAATAATATTTTATCTAAAACCTGTATAAAAAAATAAAATCAAGAACTGAAATATAATTGTCTTCATTATCATTTGTTAAGGTATGCACCTCTTAATTCTACATCAAATTTACTCTTTACAGGTGTTTTTGGTTTGCAGCTCAAGAAGAGAGTTATCCAATTCGATGATATTATAATCTAAACTAGAATGTCCTTCTAGATCCTAGCAATGTCTCCCACTATGTTGTCTCTCAAGTTCTTGTGGTACTCATCTTCTTGAGTTCATTGTGTTTCAATCTTATTATTATATTCCACAAATACTTTTTCCTCTCTATTCAATTGGGCCTACAAACCATGGGTTTCCCTTTGTTATCCATAGCTCGATCCTTTCACAAATATGTATTTATAAGAACTTATTGTGCACAATTTTTTGGTACAATATAAATGCAATTACAATGTAATATAAATAGGGTTTTTTCTTCCATATTATAAATTCTATTCTCTCTCAATATATCATCCTATTAAATGCTTATTTAAATTACAAATAGTATTTTATAAATTTTAAGCAGTACCATCAGAAACGGTATTTTATTTCTACATATATAAATGCAATATTTTTTCTAGTTCTGAAAACAATCAAATTGATAGAAAAAATAAAAATGAAACGGATTATGAGTTCTCAAGAAATCAAAGGATGTGAAGCAGCATCAGAAATCTCTAACCACAAAGGAGATAAAATCCACAACGACATACAATGTTGTATACAAAATCAAGTTCATGTAATTTAATCCTTAATGGCAGCCTACATAGGTGAACGATAAAACAATTACAACAGAAAAAAAGAACTGTACAAAATACAAAATTTGGTGTTAAAAAGTATTGGGTTGATGGTAAGCACTTTTCTTACATTTCCTGCTGGTTGAGAAGCCTTCTATTTACATCAAGTATTGGTCTCCAATAGCTTTTTCCATTTTCGACCTCTCCCTCATGCTTTTCATTCCACAGATGTAATGGCTCCGTGAAAAACAGTTGTGTCATGACACCTCTGAGAGATTTTGTTAATTAAAGCGGGGTTTTAACAAAATCCACTTCAGTAGCAGTGATGCATACTGTACATCTGATTTTGTGAAGTCAATAGCCTGGACTAGCTCTCCAAATGCTCAGGGTAAAAAAACTCCTTATAAACTAAAAATAAAACCTGATTCCTTTGTCTTGCTGCAAGTTCGACAGAATGCACCATGTCATAGAGAGAGCCTGTACTGACAGCTTAGTTCACTTGGCATCACCAATAATCTCCACAAGAACATTGTCCTTGTCTGAAATGATGGAACCTATTAGCATCTCTCACAACAATTTCTCTTGCAGTAATCTTGGAGATAAACTTGGTTGCAGTGTGGCAGTCAATGCATACTCGAAGGTTTTTGACAACTCTGATAATTGTTCCTGGGGACGTGTTTAACAATCCAAATGCAATTGCCAACTTCTCACTATGGTGGCAGAGGAAAAACTCTTTTTCTTCTTCCTCCACATCATTCAGTACATGTCTTGACTCTGGAAAATAACCTGCTACCTTCATCTCCCAAGATAATTTCTCCAACATTGCATAGATCTCTTGTTTTTGTGGGTGTGATCTGTCCCCTACACAAAAAACATGTACCATTTTATGGACTTCAATCCAACTACATCCAGGTATCTTCATGATTCCTTTATCTTTCATCAATCTCCTTATCTTTTGAACATCACCCCACCTGCCCACTTCTGCATAGATGTCTGACAGAAGAACATAAGGTGCAGCATTTTTAGGATCCAGCTCCAAAAGAAGAGTCGCTGTAAATACTCCAAGCCCTATATTCTTATGTGAGCGACAAGCGCCAAGCAGGCACTTCCACACAACCACAGCAGGTTTAATTGGCATTTTGATGATAAAGTTCAGAGCTTTTTCAAGATAGCTAGCACGGCCAAGAAGGTCAACCATGCATACATAATGATCAATTATAGGCTTAATACAATAAAAGTCGCTCATGACATTGAAGTATTTACAACCCTCTTCTAGTAGGCTAGCATGGCTGCAAGCGAATAAAACACAAACATAGCTTACATGGTCAGGGTGTACGCCAGAGTGTTTCATTAGTTCAAAGAGTTCGAGAGCATCTTTGCCATAGCCATGCATTGCATATCCAGCAATCATCGCATTCCATGAAACGGCATCTCGTTCCAACATTTTGTCAAACAGTTTACGTGCCTTCTGTATTCTACCACATTTTGCATACATGTCTATCAAGGCATTTGCAACTAAGGTATCTGACAAAAAATTGCCTTTAATTATTCTTTGATGGAACTCCATACCCTGTTGCAAAGCTCCCATTTTGGCACACGCTGGAAGGGTGCTGGCAAAGGTTGTGGAATCTGGCTTTACACTTGCCAATTGCATTCTTTTGAAAATCTCTAAGGCCTTTTCAACAAGGCCACTTTGTGCATATCCTGCAATCATCGCAGTCCATGAGATCACATTTCTTCGAGGCATTTTATCAAACACTTCCCACGCCTTCTGTATGCATCCACATTTTGCATACATATCTATTAGGGCACTAGCAACTACAATATCTAACCGAAATCCGTTTTCAATTACGCTTTGATGGATGTCCATTCCCCATCTCAAAGCTCCTATTTTGGCACAGGCTGGGAGGAGAGTGGCAAAAGTTGTGGAGTCTGGCATTACACCTGCCAATTGCATTTGCTTGTAAGTTTCAATCGCCTTCTCAACAAACCCATTTTGTGCAAATCCTGCAATCATTGCACTCCACGAGACCATATCTCGATGAGGCATTTCTTTGAAAATATGTATAGCCTCATCAAGAACACCATTTTTTGCATAACCTGCAATCATCATAGTCCATGAGATCGCATTTCTTTCAGGCATTCTGTCAAACACTGCTCGTGCCTTTTGCATGTTTCCACATTTTACATACATGTCTATCAGGGCACTTGCAACTACAACATCTGAAAAAAATCCGCTTTCAATTATGCTTTGATGGATGTGCATTCCCTTCTCTAAAGATCCCATTTGAGCGCAGGCTGGGAGAATGCTGGCAAAGGTTGTAGAATTTGGTTTTATGCCTGCCAATTGCATTTGTTTAAAAGTCTCCAATGCCTTTTCAGCAATCCCATTTTCTGCATATCCTCCAATCAATGCAGTCCATGAGACCACATTTCGTTCAGGCATTTCTTTAAAAAGCCTTAAAGTCTCGCCAACATCACCATTTTTTGCATATCCTGTGATCATCACATTCCACGAGACCGTGTCCCTGTGAGGCATTTTCTCAAACAGTTCTACAGCCTTCTGTATTCTTCCACATTTTACATACATATCAATCAGGGCATTTGCAACTAAGACATCTCCCAAATATCCACTTTCAAATATTCTTTGATGGAACTCCATACCCTGATCCAAAGCTCCAATTTTGGCACATACTCTGATAATGCTCGCATAAGTTGAAGAGTTCGGCTTTACACCTGTGAAGTGCATTTGCTTAAAAGTCTCCAAGACCTTTTCAACATGACCATGTTGAGCATATCCTGCAAGCATGGTATTCCAGGAGACCACATTTCTCTGAGGCATTTTGTCAAACACCTCCCTTGCCTGGTGTATGCTCCCACATTTTACATACATATCTAACAGCGCACTGGCAACTACCACATCAGAAAAAAATTCCCTCCCCATTATGTTCTGATGGATATCCATACCCATTTGCAAAGCTCCCGTTTTAGAACAAGCTGGAAGAATGGTGGCAAAGGTGAAATGATCTGGGTGAACTGATGTTTGTTGCATTTTGTGGAAAACTTTCAACGCCTCATGAGGGCGTTCATGTCTTTGGTAAGCTCCAATCATCACATTCCATGAGAACACATCTCGTTCTGTCATCTTCTCAAAGACTTTACGAACATCAACCAGACTATCGCACTTGGCATACATGTTGATAAGCTTATTTTGAAAAAAAGTGTGCGTAGCAAATATAGACATTTATTTGTATTCTGAATCAACCTCATACTTCCAGAGGTAACAGTCCAGGTGGGATGATTCTCTTCAGCATTCCAAGGCTGATTTTAAAGCTATCGATGCATTTCTTCCAAAACCAGCCCAACGCGCGTCGTTAAGAACCTGTAATTATGGTTTGCTTTTGACAAACCCTTCCATGTAATTTTATTAATTTGTTTTTCAACCCGCATGAATATTCCAAAATTTTATCTCTGGTGTACAATTTAAATCCAGGTTTAAATTTGCAAACCCCAGCAAATTTTCATTAGTTTTGGGCTCATTTTGATTTAATTCTTTGATACAATTATATGATAATTAGAATGCTTATCTTTAAATGTATATAAATTATGGTGAGAAATATCATTAGAGGTCTATTTAATTTTTTCACTATTCTATTTAAATAATATATACACAAATTAAATAGACAACCTTATAACGATCTCTTCACATAATTTATACATTTATTAAAGTAGCTAAATAAAGTAAATAAAGAATTATTTGTATTGTGATTTGAAATTGCTTTAAACGAAGAAAAAAAATAGATGTTTTTATTATCACTTTTGATTGTTTGATTATGTTGTATTCCAGTTTGAAATTGCTTTAAAGAAAAGAAAATATGCTTTTATGATCACTTTTTATACACCTCTAAACATAACAAGTAAAAAGATTTTATATTAAGTTTTTTTTTTAGACCTTTGGGGTTAGCTCACTCAATCTTGACTATCGCTTTAGACAGCCTAGGTCATGGGTTCAACTTTTGATTTGCATGCAATGTGGATGAGGGTTCATTGCACGTCACTTGAAGGTTATAGGGGGGTTTGCCCTGTAAAGAGCTAAGCTCCAAATCGCTAAGCTAAACTCTTGATTCCTCTCAAAGTAAAAAAAAAAAAGTTTGATTTTTTTAAATTTTTTTAGACTTTTTAAATTATGGAGTATTATAGATTATTTTGGTTTCACGGGTGTTCTTAAATTCCTATCATATCATATTATATCATATTGTTTACATGTATTCTTATACATTTGATTTTATCATTGTCTCATTTACACTTTTTTCTACACATTCACCATTATTAGCTCATTTATTGTTAATCTTGCATTCTTCATCTTAAGTCAATTCCACAACATGCAAATCAATCTCATTCTATGCAAATTCAACCTTAATTAAAATTTTAAAATTTAAATTATTGACCCCTACCCTTTCCCACTAGTTGTTAGTAGCCAACTTGCTACATGTTTGTGTAACTATTCATTGTATTTTGATATTTAAAGACATTCATTTATACATTTAAAACATAATCTAGAATATGTGATCATCCTATAACATCAAGGAATTACAAGGAACATCTATTATGAGAACACTTAAGTTTGAAGCATTAAAATGAATGCATTTGCATCAAAATTTATATTTAGGACACTTGTACATATGTTTGTTTTCTTCCACCATTTACCCATGGTTACAAAGTTGGTCTTTCAAGGAGTTTTCCTAAGGAGAGCTTAACCCTTGCAATTCAATCAATTTTCACAAGTACTTTTAAATACCATGAGTTCCTACACATTAGTAGACAACAAAGATCATAGAGGAAAAAGTTACCAAAGTTTGCAATTTCTCAAATCATAATTGTACCTCAAATTTTAGTTTCACATTGCATGGGAACAATCCCAAGCCACTTAGGATTGACCCACGGAAGATTCTATGTCTATGCAAAGTTTAAGACAATCAGCACATCAAGGACACTAATTTTCTATAATGTGATGGATTGATTTTGCAAGTCTCCAACACCCATATCTAATCATTAGCTTAAGAGCTAAGTGTCTTAATTCTCTTTCATTTGATTTCTAAAAAAAATATTTTTAATTTATTAGTTTCTATCTCCTACAATTCCTCATTTAAGTCTAGGTTCATTTGTGCTTCAATTGTATGCATTTATTTAATTAGCCTAAATTTATATAAAAGGTATTTAATTCATTTACAATTCTAAATCCAACCCTTTGAATGGGGTTCATGTCTTGAAGTTGGAGATATAAATATAGTATTGTAGAGAAAAAAAATTGTATGTTAACACTTTTCCCTTTAGTTTAATATTACTTTAGATTGATGTCTTTGGTGCACAATTTTGATAAGGTAATAAGCTTCATAATGTTAGGGATCAAAAGTTGGGCATACCTTATAATAGGTGTTGAAGTGAAGGGAAGGGTTAAAGTTTGACTCCAAAAGGATATATCAGGGAATCAATGGAGTTCAACCTGGGTTGGGGATGACATGGAAAAGGTACTTTGGTAATGCCTCGTTTAAATCTAGGTTCATTTGTGCTTCAATTGTATGCATTGTTAGAGTAATCATAAATTAGCTAATAATTAATTAATCTTTAATTGATTATTAGTCTAAATTATTCTCATGCACTTAAGCTAAACTTAGAAGTGTTTTTTTATGTTAACTGAAGTGAGCTATTATTAATCATTTTGTCTCATTGCATGTGATGCTAACACTTGTCATGATCTAATCCCTTTATCATTTAGGTTTTCTCCTATATAGCACTCAACCATCATTGTATTATCATGTAACCTTTTGAGAACTCTTGATCTCCTTGAAGATTCTTGAGGTTCATTCTATAGCTTTTTCTTGTTGATGATATAACATATTATTTTTTGCAGATCTCTTGTGTGGAAGGTGTTTTTGTTTGTTGTTTGATCTTGTTTCTTGCGTTATTCACAATTCTAACATGGTATCAAAGCGTGGATTCAACGAACCCCTTCTTGATTTATGATATTTTTCTTTAAAATAGGGTTACAGGCTTCAAATCTGGAATCTCCATTGTTCTTCTTACAATTTTTGGAGGTGGACTATCATTCGGTGCATCCTAGACCAAAATAGAGTCTTCTATTAGATTTAAAGTTGTCGAAAAAGTTATAATTTTCTTTTGTTTGGATTGATTTAGACTCTAGAAGTTAGATCTACAAGGGTTTGAAGTAATTGTTTTTTTCCAAGTCTGAAGGGTAGCTATAATTCTAGTGCATTTTGAGTCAAAACGGGCATTGTCATCATGCTCAAAAGGCCCAAAAACCTTAAGATCACTTATCAAATCATTGAAACCCATGTTGGGAGCTTTTGAGGCAATTCTTTTTGCCAGAGAAACCATATAGCCTCCCTAGCACATAGGTCGAGGTATTTAATATATATATATATTTCCTACAAAATCAATTCAAAAAAATCAAATTAAAAATAATAATTTAAAACCCTTATTACAAGGTATGTAGGTTTTTTTTATTGGAAATTATATTAAAAAGAATTATGGGGGGTATCGTCCCCTACCACAGTGTGGTAGGGCAGGGGGGGCCACCCCTACATGGGGGGTACCATAGGGGTACCTCCCCCAATATGGTAGGGTGGCAGCCCCTTGGGCTCTGAACAGGGTTGGCCGCTCTTTATAAAAATATATATATAATTTTTAAAAATTAAAGTTTTTAAATATTTTTAATATATATATAATAGTTTTTTCTATTTTTTTAACTTTAAAATAAAAATAGGAAACAAAATATTTTTTAATAATTTATTCATGCAATAAATACATTTGTACTTGCTTCAATATATATGCCTAGAGTGTAGACACTTAAAAATGTCTTGAATGATACTATACACTTGAATTTGATCACTAACATCGTTTCATCCTAAAATTCGTCCTCTTTTCACATGTTTGATTAAATAAGCCCAGTTATTTGATTAAATGCCTCATTTTCGTCTATTAATCTAATTGACTTAATTAGGTTAATTCACCCCCTTTCACCTTCACCTCTCATCCTGTTTAATTGAATAAATCAAATTATTTAATTTAAACCCCCTAAGTCTTCTCATTTAATTTAATAATCCTATATTGTTGAATCAAATGTCATATTGCATCCCCTTCTCATTAAATAAATTAATTATTTAATGACCATCCTCACTTTCCTCATCTTGCACATTAAAATTTAGTTTTAATTACTAAATTGTTAATTTCTCCATCCATCCACTTGCATAGGGAGTATTCCAAAGGAATATTCTCTTATTTGGCTTCAAAAAAGGAACAATTATTTTCAAATAAACTTTGTAACAAACTTTCAAAGTTGTTACAAAGTGTGTTTGTTTGAATCATTCTCCTCCATTGATGAAAATCCTTGATCCATTTTTCAACCTTGCTTCCATATTGACCATTGTTTGATCAAATCGATCTGATCCCTTGATTCTCCATTTGCTCTCCTATAAATACTTCACTATTTGGAGAGAAATGGATCCATCTTTTGATAGCAAAGTTATGTTGTTGAAATTCATACTCACTTGCATCTATATTTAGCATTTGTTAGCACTTAAATAGATTAATCTTCATCCATATTAGCTTAAGCATCTATTAATGGCTTCCATTTTAGTTTAGCGTGCATCCATTTTTAGCATAGTTTGCATCCATGGCTTGCATCTTTGAACTTCATTTCCATTTAACATAGCTTGCATCAATCTCCATCAAGCATTTTAGCATTTAGCACTCATTTTCATCATGTTAAACTAGTTTTGCATCCATGTTTTGTCCATATTTCATCAGTTTCATTTATTTTCATCAATAAATGATTGGGAAATGGTGGCCATTCCACATCAATGCAACACCACTCCCCCAATGGGAGAAGATTTGAAGTCTTAGAATAGGTTTCTATTATGCTTTCGTGTTGATTTCATGTTAGTTTAATGGCTTCTTAGTTTCTTTGATAATTTCAAATATCTCATTGGGATCATGGCTTAGGGGATTAAATATAGTTAAAATTCATTTGGATCTAGTGTGTTTAATTCATACTATGACTATGGTCACATAGAGTAGTTTTTTTTAAGTAGGGGTTTTAAATTTTGCAGATCTCCATATTTGGAGGTTTTTTTTCCAAATTTTGTGGAGGTGCCTTTTTTCCCAACCCTACCCCTCTCCGTTGGGCTTCTCAATTTTGCACTCCATCTTCCAAAGGTGATATCTCGGCAATATAGTGGTCTTTTTCAGTGTATTTTTTTTAAATAAGGTAGGATTTTGAGCTCTTTGCAATGGTGAAGATGGTTTTTAGTTTTAGCTTATGTTTTTTCCATAAATCAGTTTTCTCGATGTTGTTGTGCAATCCTCATTTTGGAGACTTTGGCAGGCCATATCTTTTGCATCCAAACTCCTTTTTGGGTTCCCTTTTTTTGAAAGTGCATGATTTTTCATGTATTTCATCATGGTGCTATCAGTTTACTATTTTTCTATCAAATAATTATATTTTCAACATGTGGTCTTTTTTGGACATTATGAGCTTTTGTTGTAAGCATTTCTATTTTGTAGATGCACTAAGATAAAGTGCCATTTTGATGTATCTTTTTTGGGTGGATTTTGCACATCCTATTGTGTCTTTTGTACTTGCACTATGATATAAAGTGTCATGGGTGGGTTGTGAGTGCTTTTGTTTTTCTATCACACCTTTGCCAATTAAGTGTCATTTCTATGATAGCATTGAATCCCAATGATTCATGCCTCATGTGTATGTGCCCTATTTTTCACACCCTTTTATTTGTAGGTACTCTTTCAATTGCACGTTCAGATGTTCTTTGTTCTCCTACATGCACTTCTTGATGACACACAATTTTAGTGTACCTATCTTGGCTCTCCCTTTCCACATTATTGGGGGGTTTCTATTGTTGGTGCTAACGCTTCCTTGGTTTCATTTTTGGAGTAATCTATGTATCTAGTTCTTGTTCCTATGTACTAGGTGGATGCAACAACTGGTTATCCATGCATTTCAATGAGATGGAGCATTTACCATATGGATATTCTTGGATTCCTATTTCAGAGGTGACCTTCCTTTTTCATTTAATCAATGTTCTTCAAACTATTGGTACTTGTGCCATCTATATCTTCAAGTTCCAAATGTTTGCCTTTGTTTACTATCTGATCCAAGTAGTGTCATTGGGGTTGCTCTGTGCATATTTGTGTGTCATTTGTATCTTCAAGTTCCAGATATTTTCCATCATTTTCTATCTAATTTGAGTAGTGTTGTTGAGGGAACTCATGTAGATTATTGTCTTCTTGATCCTAATAATCATCTATTTCAGAGGAGGTTATTCATTTCATCATTATATGAGTCATCTTTCAATAGTTTTGCTTCCATGTCTTCTCCCATTGTTGCTTCTAGTTTTTCTCCCAATTTGGTGTCTAGGTTTGCTTCCGATATTGCTTTGACTTTTGCTTCCAATGTGACTTCCAGTTTTGCTTCCAGTATTGCTTCCAGTTTTGCTTCCATTTTTACTCCCATTTTTGCTTCCATTTCTGCTCCCATTTTTGCTTCTAGTTTTGCTCCTAGTTTTGGTTTCACTTTTGCTTCCAATGTTACGTCCAGTTTTCCTTCTAGGTTTGCTTCCAAATTTGCTTCCAAATTTTCTTCTAGTTTTGCTTCTATTTTTGCTTGTAGTTTTGCTTCTTGTTTTGCTTGAAGTTTTTCTTCGAGTTTTGCTTCCAATGTTGCTTCTAGTTTTGCTTCCAGTTGTGCTTCTGGTTTTGCTTCCAGTTTTGCTTCCAATTTTGCTCCCGATTTTGCTCCCGATTTTGCTCCCAGTTTTGCTTCTGGTTTTGCTTCCATGTTTGCTTCCATGTTTGCTTCCAATTTTGCTTCCTATGTTCCTTCCAGTTTTGCTTCTGGTTTTGCTTCCAATTTTGCTTCCAGGATTGCTTCTGGTTTGCTTCTAGTTTGGCTTCCATTGTTGCTTCCTTTTTTTCTTCTAGAAATGCTTCTTGTTTTGCTTCTAAAATATGCTTCTTGTTTTGCTCCCAATTTTTCTTCCAAGTTTGCTTACAGTTTTGCTACCGATTTTGCTTCCAAGATTGCTTTTGGTTTGTTTATAATTTGGCTTCCATTGTTGCTTCCTTTTTTGCTTATAAAAATGCTTCTTGTTTTGCTTCATTTATTAATTTAATATGTTTTAATTCAATTTAATTAGTTAAATACATGATGCCTCTTAAATAACTCATATGATTATAGAGTAAGTAATTTAATTATTTAACTCATATGATTAAATAACAAGATAATTATTATCATATGATCATCATCTATAATTAAAACAAGTGAGTCAAATATCTATAATTTAATTGAATTTGACAACATCCATCTTGAGCGGTAAATTAAAATCATCATATGTAATAAATATCCATCCAAAAATCATTGACCACTTTTAATATATATAAATTGACAAGTCAATATTGATAAGATCATCATCATATATAACTAAAACATGTGAAATTCAAATATGCCACTAGATCAATAACATATGAAAATAATACATGTCCAACAGTCGACATAAGTCAAAATGATACATGTACAAATGATTAAGTAAAAATGATAATTTATTTAACTCAAATTGATACAAGTCAAGTTGATACATGTCCAAATGATATAAGTGAAAATAATAAATGCCAATATGATACAACTCAATAATACGGTATTGTAGGCTATGAAAATGATATTTATGATAGTAACCATGAAAAGAGGCATCATAATGATATATCAACAATGATCCATGATGTAGTCTATATGATCATGAATGTCACTGGGTACTACCAGCAACTACCTCATCATCATCACCACCATTGTGATCATCATCATCATCATCATCATCATCATCATCATCATCATCATCATCATCATCATCATCATAAATATATATCAGCAATGATTCATGACATAGTCTATATGATCATGAATGTTGTTGGGTACTACCAACAACTGCCTCATCATCATCACCACCATCATGTTCATCGTCATCATCATCATTGTCATCGACCTTGGTGTCTTTCGTATCTACATCATCATCATCCTCTGCCATGTGATCTATACCAGTAGGATCAATATTTTCTGGATCTATATCATGATGAGGATCATCTTAATCTTCTAGAAGACCCGTGTTCTACAAAAAGAAAACATTTAAAATGAAAAGTTATTATTTATTTCATGTAATAATTTATTTTTCTGTTATATATCTAATATTGAAACATATAAGATGAAACCACAATCATATTACATCATATCAAAGTGCACATACCATAATAAAATTTCAAAAAATTTATAGCTAATATGTGATTCCAATGATGTAAAACATGGAACAATTCTAATAAACGTTAGTAAAGATCATCAAAAAATTGGTTATACAATTTAACTATCAACTGTAAATTCTATTACATAACCTTAAGTGCCAACCCTCTGCAAAAGAATGAGGAGACCGCAAGAAGATTTTTTATAGGGGGCATTGGTACAGGAGATGGACATGGCTCTTCCAATCCATCCACTGAGATGGTTTCATACAAAAATGTGGAAGATATCCCCGTTTCTAGAGAGCTCATGATTTAGGTTGATAGGAAAAATGATGTTGTTCTAGTACCCATAGATGGCATCATGGTTCCATTTCATGTAGCCACCATCAAGATGGAGGTAATTCTTGTATAAGGATAATTTTCAATGTTCCAGGTACCGGCTTTAATGACAACTACACGCCAACATTGAAATTCCCTAGCAGTATTTATGTTAGGAAATTTCCTTTAGATCCAAGGATTCAAAGAACATCAACCATGTGGTACAAATGATTAAATACCACAGACGATCTATAGCAATGAAAGAGTCTGAAATGGCAGAGAGAGCTACACTGGTGACTCAAGAGAAACTTTAGCTTTCAAAAACAAAGGAAATTAGGTTGGCAGACTTGTGGATCAGGCCAACATTTGGTGGAAGAGGAAGAAAGATGACTAGAACTCTGGATTCCCACCATAATGGATTTCGATATTCAAGCATGAGAGTAGAAGAGAGAGCTGATATCATGTATCAAAACATTAAGCATGCATTCTTCCAGCTAGCGGAGGAGATGATTACTTTGCTTCATTTTCATTTGCATAACCATATCATGGTGTGGGAATCAAGAAGACCAAGGATGTCCAGTTTTATGTGGAGGTAATGGATGTGGTCCAAACTTTAGGAGGGGAAAGAAGGTCAATGTATGATCCTGATGAAATTGAGGAAGAATAGCAAGAGAAGGACATGAAAAATAAAATCAATGCAAAGCTTCAAGGATTTTTCAAGCAAGTAAGAGAGCTATGGGATCAGCCTCATCAAAAATATTTTGAACTAGAGTTTGATATACCATTTAGAGAGCTTGGTTTTCATGGAGTTCCTTTCAAAGCCCTTTCTTTTATTGTTCCTACAGTAAAATGTTTGGTAGAGTTGATGGAATTACCTTTCTTAGTAATCACTATTAGTGAGATTGAGATTGTTAATCAATTAGGTGCTAATTGCCTGTAGAATGAAAGAATATGAAAAGGCAGAGAGAGCCACATTGGTGACTTGGGAGAGAATTCAGTTTTAAAAAAAAAGGCAATTAGGCTAGCAAACTTGTGGATCAAGCCATAATTTGGTGGAAGAGGAAGAAAGATGACTGGAACTCTAGAGGCCCACCATAATGGACTTCAATATTCAACCATGAGAGTAGAAGAGAGAGTTGCTATCATGTATCAAAACATTAAGCATGCATTCTTCCAGCTATAGGAGAAGGAGATGATTACTTTGCTTCATTTTCATTTGCATAACCTTATCATGGTGTGGGAACCAAGAAGACCAAGGATGTCCAGTTTTATGTGGAGGTAATGGATGTGGTCCAAACTTTAGGAGTGGCAAAAAGGTCAATGTATGATCCTGATGAAATTGAGGAAGAACAACAAGAGAGGGACAGGAAAAATAAAATCAATGCAGAGTTTCAAGGATTTGTCAAGTGAGTAAGAGAGCTATGGGAGCAGCCTCATCTAAAATATTTTGAACTAGAGTTTGATGTACCATTTAGAGAGCTTGGTTTTCATGGAGTTCCTTTCAAAGCCTATGCTTTTATTGTTCCTACGGTAAACTATTTGGTAGAGTTGGTGGAATTACCTTTCTTAGTAATCACTATTAGTGAGATTGAGATTGTTAATCAATTAGGCTAATTTCCTATAGCAATGAAAGAGTCTGAAAAGGCAGAGAGAGCTACACTAGTGACTTAGGAGAAACTTCAGCTTTCAAAAACAAAGGAAATTAGGTTGGCAGACTTGTGGATCATGCCAGTATTTGGTGGAAGAGGAAGAAAGATGACTAGAACTCTAGAGGCCCACCATAATGGATTTTGGTATTCAACCATGAGAGTAGAGAGAGCTGATATCATGTATCAAAACATTAAGCATGCATTCTTCCAGCCAAGAGAAGGAGATGATTACTTTGCTTCATTTTCATTTGCATAACCATATCATGGCGTGGGAACCAAGAAGACCAAGGATGTCCAGTTTTATGTGGAGGTAATGGATGTGGTCCAAACTTTAGGAGGGGCAAGAAGGTCAATGTATGATCCTAATGAAATTGAGGAAGAATAGTAAGAGAGAGATAGGAAAAATAAAATCAATGTAGAGCTTCAAGGATTTTTCAAGTGAGTAAGAGAGCTATGGGATCAACCTCATCTAAAATATTTTGAACTAGAGTTTGATATACCATTTAGAGAGCTTGGTTTTCATGGAGTTCCTTTCAAAGCCCCTGCTTTTATTGTTCCTAAGGTAAATTGTTTGGTAGAGGTGATGGAATTACCTTTCTTAGTAATCACTATTAGTGAGATTGAGATTGTTAATCAATTAGGCGCTAATTGTCTGTAGCAATGAAAGAGTTTGAAAAGGTAGAGAGAGCTACATTGGTGACTCAAGAGAAACTTTAGCTTTCAAAAACAAAGGCAACTAGGTTGGCAGACTTGTGGATCAGGCTAGCATTTGGTGGAAGAGGAAGAAAGATGACTAGAACTCTAGAGGCCCACCATAATGGATTTTGGTATTCAACCATGAGAGAAAAAGAGAGAGCTGATATCATGTATCAAAACATTAAGCATGCATTCCTCTAGCTAGCAGAGAAGGAGATGATTACTTTGCTTCATTTTCATTTGCATAACCATATCATGGTGTGGGAACCAAGAAGAACAAGGATGTCCAATTTTATGTGGAGGTAATGGATGTGGTCAAAACTTTAGGAGTGGCAAGAAGGTCAATGTATGATCCTGATGAAATTGAGGAAGAACAACAAGAGAGGGACATGAAAAATAAAATCAATGCAGAGTTTCAAGGATTTGTCAAGTGAGTAAGAGAGCTATGGGAGTGATCTCATCTAAAAGATTTTGAACTAGAGTTTGATGTACCATTTAGAGAGCTTGGTTTTCATGGAGTTCCTTTCAAAGCCTCTTCTTTTATTGTTCCTACGGTAAACTGTTTGGTAGAGTTGGTGGAATTACCTTTCTTAGTAATCACTATTAGTGAGATTGAGATTGTTAACCTTGAGAGAGTAGGACTTGGGAAAAATGAATTTGATATGGCTATTTTTTTCAAAGACTTCAAGTGGGATGTACTCCGCATTGACACCATTCCTCAATATTCGCTTGATGGAATCAAGGAATGGCTAAACTCCATGGATATAAAGTATTATGAAAGCAAAATGAACTTGAACTGGCAGCCAATTTTGAAGACTATTACTGATGATCCAGAAAATTTTATTGAAGATGGTGGTTGGGAATTTTTGAATATGGAAGCTAGTGATTCTGATTCTGATAATTCAGAAGAGTCAAATCAAGGATATGAACCCTCCAATGTAGAAGAGGAATCAAAATTAGATGAGGAAGGTTCAGAAGATGAATCTCTTGTGGAGTTAGATGAGGATGAAGAAGAAGATTATGAAGGGGAGGAAGGTAAAACATGGGATGAATTAGAAACCGAAGCTAGAAATGCAAATAAGGAAAAAGGAGACAAGTCTGACAGTGAAGAGGAAAGGCGGCGATGAAAGGTAAAAGCTACAGGGAAGTCTCAGGCACCTGATATTAGAGATTCAAGAGGAATTCCTGCCAAGAGGCATAAAGTCAGATGAATTGAGTTCATCTACATACTTCTATTTATTCATGCACATAAATGGTTCAGTTGTTTATGCAAATGATGCATATATGTTAACTTGACCAGTGTTGTTACTTCAGTAGTTTGACTTCTATGACAACCAACCATTAGGCCATTCTATGCAAGAGCACGTTTGTGTTTTTAGTTAGCTTTTTTGGATAGCTCTACTTGGTATTAAGGATATTTCATTTATCTTTTGAATGTTAAGAAGTCTAGTATTACATGCTTCTCTATGTTGATCAGATCAAGTTGTAGGTTTTTTACTGTTGATTTCTTTATTTATGGAGTTTTTTTAACTTGGAAGATAGGAATTTACTACCTTTTTTAAATTAGATGGACAAATTAAGTGGTTGGTTAGCTATGCCAAGTGATGTAGACTAGAAGGATGTGTTAGATCTATAGGATGTCTACCAAAATGCATCAAAACATTCTTACATGTTAAAAGAATGGCAACATCGTGAGGAAGGATGGAAAAGATGCATGTGGATCACTTAGTAGAATGGAAACATGAATTCAAGGAAGCACTCCTTGAGATACCATGTTTGAGAGAAAAGAAGATAAATCAAATCAACATGGGATTAAGTCACTCAAATGATACAACTCATAACTTAAATGAGGACACTTAAGAGATATTAAAAGACAATACTCATTAATTAAAAGATGCGATGAAAATAAGGCATGAATGTCACCCACTACCCTTTAAGGAAAACCATATTTTTTTCCTCAACATGAAATAATGGGACAATTGAGTGGGATCTAGGGCCAACAGAGAAGCACTTTAGAACTCATCCTACACATCAATAAACAACTCAACAAAAGAAATACAAATTGACATATTAACACAACAATATCCAACTAAGTTATTGAAATTCAACTATTGATACCTCATTCCCCATCCAGATTAAAAAATCAGCCCACTTTTTGCTTTGTAACTTTTCCTTTTCAAATTACTTTGGATGCCGGTCATATTTCTCCTCTTGTCAAAACATGGCACATGGACTAGTTAAACTAATTAATATGCAATAATTTACTTTTTACTAGGGAATTAAAAAAAATATCATTTAACATATTAAATATACTTACAAAATTATAGATCAAGGCCTGTAAACCTTTTTGGCCACTGTGATGCGTGGCACAAAGTTTTTGAAGCCTAGCCTTGGAGGCCTTGTCTTGAAACATATACTAATTCAATTTAACTATACACAAATAAAATTTAAAAATTTGATATAATCTTATGAGAAAATTCAAATACCCACGTACTCTCCTCATCGGACTTCCTTCGTGCTTCAGACTTCTCATATGCTTTTACAAGCTCTTTCCATACTTTGGAACTTACATCAATTGGCCTTTTTTGAGCCTTAGCTCAGGAGAGATTTTTTTATCTTCTTTGTTTGGTTGCACCGAAATCTCTTGCAATTTTTGGACATTCGTAGCTTCACCTTCTTCACAAACCAACCTTTGCCAAATTCACTCTCCATGCCATTGATAACTACTTTTTGCAGGTGTATGGGTATCTTTGAGAATGGAAAATGTAGATGGTCTTTGAACCATTGAAGGCATGATTACTTCAACCTATTCACAAACCCTTTTCCAGCATCTATGATTCAGACTTTCCCTGAAACCACATCATATTCTATCTTCTTATTGTAGGTATCAATGCAAGAATGAAAACTTGTCGTGGTGGAAGAAGTCTGTGTCCCAGGAGTGGGTGGGATAGTGGAAGCCTTTGCTCCCTGTTCTACACTCCTAAAGTTTATTGTTACTGATTTCCTCCTGGATCTTTTGCTCAATCCAGGACTGCTTGGGGAATCAATTGATTCCCTTTGACATGGTTGATTTGGTTGCAATTTTTGAGGGGTTTCACTAGATCGGTTTGCTATGTATCTGGCAAGCATTGTCCAGCATGCATCATCCAAATTGTTCACTGCCTCTACCCCCAATATGGAATCCAATGCCTCTTTATCTTTGTCAGTCGCATGTCCCTATATATATATAAAATAAATTTCTTCTTTTAAATTTAAAAATAAAAAAGTAAAAAGTAAAAATGAAAGAAACAAGGGGAACATTTACAAATCTATAAATTGACAATGAATTACCTCATTGTGGCTAGAGTCTACTCCCTTTCTTCTCTTCCCTCTATCACTTGAAATTTTGAGGTGACCTAGGGAAAATTATTTTCATCTAGTCTATGGAGGCAAACAAAGTAACACTGTCAAATATGAAAGTTTTCATCCAGCTTGTGGTATAAAAGTTTTACCTCGAATGACTCTATTCCTGGATTTAAATGCCTATGAATCAATTGCTTGCGCACCTATATAGAATATAAAGATATTTGAAAGGATATAAATATATACAAAATGAAATAAATGTATTCTAAAAAAATCAACGCTTGTGCACCTATATAGAATGGTAATCTTTGGTGGATAAAAAGGGCGTGAAGTGTGGTTTTATTGAGAGTTAACAAAGATAGGTCCCATGCTCGAGTTGCATCCCTTGATTAGAAAGAAAATGAATGTGTGTGCACAATCAATTCGAAACCACGAGCTCATTGTTCTGTAAAAGAATAAGTGAAAAATAGTAATAGCTAATTTAAGCCCGAAGGTCTCACAAATTTGAGGAAATGGTCTATTGTTCAATTGTCATCTCAAAAGCCCTATCTCCTCGTATTGTCTTGATCAACCTCTATTCCCACGGGACCTAGCTATAGTGGGGTGGATGCAATTTAACGACTTGTCTTGAAAGCACTCGACTACTTTTTTATGGAAGGTCGGTTTGAGAAATTGAACCAAAAACTAAAAGCTTGGGATGGGAATGATAAGAAAACTGAGGCATTGGGTTTCAAAAACACATTCACTGCTCTCAGATGCAGAGGAAATAATGCAATTTCTATAATTTTACCCTCCTTTGCAACCACATGAGACTTGAACGATTCGTGTGTAAACAAAACAATATTCACAACCCTTTCTTCACAATCTCTCCATTTAATCCAAACAAAAATATTTGTGGGAAGGACAAAAAAAATTGTAACCTTACTTATGGTGTCGCAAACTAAATTGAATTTATGATCTACTTGCTTGTATCCCTCCTTCGTGTCATTTTTTCCTTTTTTCTCCTCTCTTCCTTTGTGTGGGCTTTTTCTCCTATCATCTCTTCCTTCTTGACGCAGAAAGTTTTAAATTTTTGTTCTTGATTCTATAGTCGGTGTAGCAAAGTGCATCTAATTTAGCATCAACTTCCAACCAAAAAAATGTAATCTATTTGGGATGCAAAAGGTGGCGCAAAGTGCGCCTAATTTAGCACCGCCTTCTAGCCAAAAAAAGGTAATTTGTTTGGGATGCAAAAGGCGGCGCAAAGTGCACCTAATTTAGTGCCTAGCAGTGCAAAATGATGTATTTTGCTTGGAATTTGATAAATAAATTGATCCTAAATTGACTTCATCTTCATATGTACCAAGGGAGCAATCATGGTTCCCTATTTTATCTATTCAGTATCCCATGTCAATTTTGTGGGTGCAAAACTAATAGAGGTTAGATTTGTGAACTCAGAAATGACCCCTATGCAACTAGATGAGTCATCTAAGGTGTGAAATATATGTCTAAAGTGAGGTTTTGTGTTGGATAGCATATTCGTTGAAATGATATAATTGGTGTACTAAAAATTATTTACTATGTTGTGTATTATAGGGGTGAGATGAGGTGATGGAAATAGATCATGTCATGTCAAATGAGGACAAAACGGCTGAAGTGGGACATCAGGTACTCAAATTTTGACTTAACTTAGGAAAAAATGATTTGATGGAATTTTGTGATACGTCCATCTTTTTTCACAGTATTATTAAAATTTATAATGTATTATCCAATCTTGACATAAATTAATGCATGTTGATTATTTTAGATGGAGATTGGAGCAAATGCAAAGCCTGAGCGTTTAACTAGTAAAGAGGATGTGGATGTGGACCTAAAACTATTAAATCACGTAGAAAATAGTGGGTGTTCGAGGATATGATAGATCATGCAGAAACAATAAATGATTGCACTAAACAAGAGGTTGGTCAGGACTATAGTACATGGGATGAATACTTTGAGAAAATATACGACTAAAGTGAGGTTTTGTGTTGGATAGCATATTCATTAAAATGATATAATTGGTGTAGTAAACATTATTTACTATGTTGTATATTATAGGGGTGAGATGAGGCCATGGCAATAGATCGTGTCATAGCAAATGAGGATAGAACGGATGAAGTGGGACATCAGGTACTCAAATTTTGACTTAACTTAGGAAAAAATGATCTAATGGCATTTTGTGGTACGCCCATCTTTTTTCACAGTATTATTGAAATTTATAGTGTATTATCCAATCTTGACATACATTAATGCATGTTGTTGATTATTTTAGATGGAGATTGGAGAAAATGTTGAGCCTAAGTGTTCAACTACCAAAAGAAGAAGATATGTATGTGGACGTGGACCTAAAACTGTTAAATCACATAGATGATAGTGGGTGGAAGAGGATATGACAATGGATCTTCCAGACACAACAGATGATTACACTGAACAAGAGGTTGGTCAGGACTATAGTACATGGGATGAATACTTTGAGAAAATTGTTGTTTGTGGATGTTTTGTATATCATGGAAAGAAACAATTCAAATGAGCAATTGTACAAAGACATTACATATATGATGAGCTTCCAATCAGTAGTATGCCTCCTACAATCGATTCAAATCCAATAGGAATTGTGGTAAGGGATTTTCCAATTTGATATAAATAACATGTATACTTCATTTAAACATTGTTTTATATTATTTAAATAACTATTTTTTTTCTCAATGGATACTTGCAGGATAAAGTTCTTGGTTTAAAGTTTCTTGGATCACCGACTTCCAGCCTAGAGGGAAATGATCATTTATCGAATGATACATCTAAATAAAATATGTGCCAATATACCAGCTCGGAAGATGAGGAATTGATGAAAACAAGTCACAAAACAAGATCTGGTTTAAATATGCTTAATTTGCTTAAAGACAGGGGGAAGGTGGGCTACATACCCTATGAGAATGAATGTGATGGAGATGATGACTTGACCCTAAGTTTGAGATCAATTTACAAAGAGACATTTGATCGTCGACTATATTGTGCTTAGCCTAGTGATCAACAACTACCTAGAGTGTATGAGGTGTTTCAATTTTGGGGATACAACTACATGATATGACCCTCCAATATTCATGGAGCGAATCTAGGCCTCTTTATTGTCAAAAATGTACATGTGGGATATAAACATAGAAACAATTCAGAACAAACCACTAGGAGATTAATGCCATATTATAGCCCATCATATTACAGTGGTGAATGGAGAAGGCTAGCAGAATATAAGCCTAGCATGTTAGCATACGGTCTAAATTCGAATATGTATACACATCGTCTCCAATTGGAGAGATGAAAAGAAATTAATAGAGGTCATATTATGTATATAGATGGACGTTCATACACACAAAAATATTGTAGGATTTATAAATAGTAGTAAGGGAAGGAACCCTAATATAAAACTGAATTGTCAATTTGTTGAGGTTATAAATGATAAAGATGGAGATATGGAAAGAGAGGTTGATAGATTGATAATGGTTGAGGCTATTAAGGACCTTACCATTGGGGATGAGTTATTGATTGATTACCCCTTCTTAAAATGCACTACTGCGCGAAAGAAAAGGGAAGAACAAGGTCTCCCTAAAAATTTTCTTAAGGGAAAAAAACCAAAGAATAATAAATGAGTGTAGACTGATGTTTTATAAACTATTTTGCAAAATTGTGTTTTATTTAAATTATTGTATAAAAAAGGTAGTCTATAAAATAATGTTCCATTATTCAATTGATGTATATATGCTCATACAATTTTAATTTTAATTTTTTAAGCCATATTTGATTATATTTCTTTGAAATTGATACATTTATGATTTATCCAATTGCTGGCAAACATTAAATAATGCTTGCATTTGTTGATAGGTAGAAGATTTTGATGAAACACATACTAATACCCATGATCCAACTGGGTTATTAAGATTTGGACAGGATGATCCAAACCATCCTTTAAACAATACCAGGGAAAAAAGAGCAAGTTTGAAGAGATTTCGACCACCTGAGAAATTTGAAGAATTGATGAGATATGCATACACTGAAGAGATGCCACCTAGCCTTAATGATGATGATCATGATAGGGAAAATGTAGTGCATGAAGAAGGATTGAATGAAATTCTTATAGGTTTCTTTGGGGATGGAAACAATGATGCCAATAATTATCATATGGCTGACAATAACGATGATAGTAGGGGTAATTACCACCAACATAATGTTGATGATAACAACCTGAAAGACTCCATCAAGCAAGAAGTGAAGACACCCGTGTTCAAATCAGGTGCAAGTACAACCTCACAACTGGCATGCACATTAATATTATTAGAAATCAAGTCACTAGTTGGTTGGTCAGACAAAGGATTCACTACCCTACTAAAGTGAGTTGAAATCTATTTCTTACTTTGCATTGTCAATTGGTGTACACAATTCGTAAACATTCATTGACTTCATTTATATTCTTTAAGGGGATTTTAAAACCATATATTGTATATAAACAGTCCTAGTATAGATTGACATGTCAAACATGTTCATCATAAGTCAAACATTCAATTGATTTAATCTCTGGAAATCTTACAGGGCACTAAAAATTAAAATATTCCCTTAAGAGAATGTGTTGCCATCAACTTGCAGAGAGGCATGTTTGTTGTTGGTTGAGTTGGGGATTGAATATAAGAAAATTCATTCATGTAAAAATGATTGCATTTTATACAGAGTTGAATATCAGAACAAGGTAGAATTCCCTATATGCAAAGAGAAGAGATATCGTACAAATGTACAAGGTCCTACAATTCCAAAGAAGGTTTTACGTCACATGCCAATTATACCTAGACTTCAACGAATGTTTCATTGCAAGTCACTTGCACAATTGATGGACTGGAATGCAAAGAACAGGAGTAAAGATGGATTCATGTGAATTCCAGACAACTCCAAAGCAATGAAACACATAGAGGAAAAATGGCCAAGAAAATTCAAAGATGAACCCCGCAGTATCAGGCTTGGTCTTGCAATTGATGGAGTGTTCCCATTCTCTTTCCTGAGCTCAAATTATAGTGTTTGGCTAGTCGGATTGATAGTATACAATATTCCCCCATGGATGAGTGTTAGAAAGGAGCACCTTATGTTGAATCTCATTGTTCCAGGAAAACATCAAGTTAAAAACATGGATGTTTATCTTGTGCCTTTTATTGATGAGATGCAACTACTATGGAAAGGCATGAGAATGTATGACATATCACATCCTCCATCAAATAGGTCCTTCATTTTGTATGGTGTGCTATGTTGGACTCTTCATGATTTCCTAGGACTTGGTGTTTGTTCTGGTAAGATAAAATATTTACGTATTTACACTCATAATTTATTTTCATCCCAACTTTCATACTTAGTTTTATACTATTTTTTTGATGTTATTAACATTACTTGTTGAATTGTAGGGCTTCAAACAAAGGGGATATTTGCATGTCCAAGATGTGCAGAACAATTTCAAGGGTGATATTCTAAAGATCTAAATAAATTTATTTACGCAAACAATAGGGTTTTTCTACCACTAGATCATAGGTTTAGAAATCGCCAGAAGAATCAATTTGATGGAAAAGTTGAAAATAGAGGCCCTCCCATGATTATAGGTCTAGGTGATTGGCTTAAGAAGTATGAAGATGTTGAATTGAAAGCTTGGGATGATTTTTTTGATCGGGGTTATTCAATTGAAGAACCATAACAAGTTGTAGTTCATATGCCAGAAGGAATGAAAAGGAAATCCATATTTTATGAGCTCCCTTACTGGAAGGATCTATTAATATCTCACCTATTAGATCCTATGCATATCTTAAAAAATGTCCCAGATTCTATATTTTGACATATATTAGGAAAGGACACCTTGTCTTTGAGGAGAGATATTTCTCTTTTGCATACCAAATTTGATAGAAAAAATTTGTGGCCAAGCAGGGAAAATGAAACATATGCAGAAGCTAAATGGATTTTGAAGAAAAAAGAGCTAGACCAACTAAAAAATGTCATCCATTCAATAAGGACACCTACTGGCTATGGGTCATCGTTGGATAAAGCTTTTACAATTGATGGACATATCACAGGATTTAAAACACATGATTTTCATAATTTAATGAAGGTATTATATATCATCATTTAACATTTATTGGTAACATTGATTAAGTACTAAATATATTTTGATATTTTTTTGTGTGAGAAAAAAATTACTAATGACCTTTTCATAAATGTTTTTGATAGCATATCATGCCATTGGAAATTAGGGGGGATTCATGTCTTACAGTTGACTTAAGGAATGCCATAAGTTGATTGTCAACATTTACAAGGTATGTAGTTATATGAAATGTTCATGTGTGAGAGACATAGAGATATTATGTTGCATTTTAATTTATGACTAAAGGTTCATACTAATTTACTATTCTTATATTAGGTGGGTGACCTCCAAGGAGATCCACGAATTTGAAGTGCCAAAGTGGAAGAAGGAAATTGTAGAAATTGTATGTGTATTTGAGAAGGAGCTCCATACAAATTTCATGGACCTACAAGTCCATTTACTTATACACCTATTCAATGATATTGAACTGGCGGGTGTCGTATCAATGAGGTGGATCTTTTTCTTTGAGAGGTATATGAAAACTCTTAAAAGATATGTCTAACAAAAGGCACATCCAAAGGGTTGCATTGGTGAAGAGTATGTATTGAATGAAGCATTTTTCTTCTTGTGTGAATTCCTTGGTAAGGATTTTGAAGATGGGCCACGTGTCTAGGATGAAGAACGAGCATAATATATTATTGATGGATAAAAACCACAATCTAATGGTGTTGAAGTAGAAATTAGTAAATAAATTCACGATTAGTGTGGTTTTTTTTGCAATCATTAATTTACTTTGTAATTTATTTGTCAAATTAACAACATGACATTTGGAGTTTGAAATAAACATGTTGACATGTAACAGGTGTAGACGAAATTTCTATACTTGACAAGTTCATTCTGTACCACATGGACTTTATGAACAAATGGATTGATTTGTATGATAAAAAGAGAGAAGAAGTGTTAGAAGCAAGGAGATGGTTTAAGAGATTGAACCCAAAGAATACTCCACTTCCCACTGATCTACTTGGGGAATGGGGCAAAGATTGCAAACTAAAATGGGTTACTGAAAAAATTCAAAATCAAATAGAAGATGTAGGTACAGATTCAAACATAACAGAAGATGAAATCAACATGTCTAGAGGATGTGAAAGAAAGGTATAGTTGGAATTTTACAAAATGTTGTTTCCTTATAGTTTTGACACTATTAACTATTTTTAATATTCGTCATTATATTTGTTTTCACTTAAATAAATGGTCTTTCACAGGCAAGGAAATATCTAGCAATGTGGGCATATGGTTGACATTATTGTGTAGAAAGTGTAGATGTAAAGAGGCGATCCTTTGATTGTGGCATCATGGTTGAATTCAAGCAATCCACTCGATCAAGCTCAAAAGATAAGAATATAATTGAAGGAATAATTGAAGGGAATCTACAATATGTTGGGAAAATACAAGAAATTATTGAGTTGGATTACCACTCTTTTAAATGTTGTATTTTTAAGTGTAGATGGTATGAAGCATTTGAGAGGACACGAAGACATGATACCCATAGTGGATTGTTTTCTATAGATTCCTCATGCTTCCTACCGGAGGATAAGGAGCCTTATGTTCTACCAATTCATTGTGAGTAGGTATTTCTTTAACTCAAACAAGTGGTAGTGATCATTAATCTATTAATTCATAGTTTATTGTGAATATATACATGTGTTTATTAATCAATAAAATTGTTATAACATACTTCTAATATATGTATTTCGTTCATGTGCAGGTATTTTTCTATGAAGATATTTTGGACCTGAAATGGATGTTTGTCATACATTATGATCCAAGATTAAGGCATGTTTTTGATGAAACATTAGTGGATATTGAGCAAAACAATAATGGCGAACAAAATGAGAGAGGGATTAGAGAACATTGAAGAAATTGACATCCATGATGATGTTGAATATGGTTATGTTCAGGCACAAGAAGACAACAATCCAAAGTTAGATGATGTTATGGAAGACATCAATATGGATGGTATAGAAAATGATGATCCAAATACATCTGCTAACAATATAGATGGTGTACAGTCAAATTTCAATGATGATGAAGATGATGCAGATCAAGATGAGGATGATGATAATATTAAATATTTGAAAGAACATATGAACATTGACTATGATACACTGGATGAAATTGTAGCAGACAATAATTTTAATGATCAAGACTTCTAAATTTTTAGAATTATTTGCAATCCATGTTTAAAAAAGGATGATTCTTATGGCCCAAACTTTGAAATGCTTCAGTAATATTATTTGTGTCGATACAAATTACCTATTGCAATATCCTTAAACTGTTCAATCTTTGGTATGAATTGTTGGTAGAAAAAATTACGATTACTTGGATGCTTCTTCCATTCATTTTGTATCAACATATGTTCATGAAGACACAAAAGTTAATAAAATATTAATGCACGCAACTCACAATTATTTAAATAAGCAACTTTGTTAACTTTATTATTTTTAAATAGTTTCCATTTTTATGTTGAACATAATTTTGAACATGTAACTGAAAATATCCACAGTAAATGCTTTACTGTATCAACATATTCATTCACATAAGCACAGTATTGAGGCTCAATAATTGATATTCATTCAAATATAAGAAGAGATAAGTATGGAAAACATAAGAAAAAATACATAATGATAACAAAGTCATGGAGAATATCTAATAATAAGATGTTCTATTTCATTCATAAGCTCAAAATAATCACATAGTAATAGCAAATGTGCCCTAATAAATCTTATGAATTTAAATAACTTGAAGAAACCACTTTGGAGACAACACAATAACAGATAAGCATGAAATTTAAATTGAACACCAAAATAGATTACTAATTATGAGAAATCTTCTCCATTATGTTGTTTCAAATATATATACATTTATAGTAGAAGTCTTTGATATGATATGGATGGGTGGAACATGCAATCTATCTTCTTACTAATGCCTTCTATAACGGAAATGAAAATGGAATATGATATGATGATCCTCTCAAAATTAGCCTTGGTTTCCTATTCATTCAAATATAAGAAGAAATAAGTATGGCAAACATAAGAAAAAATACAGAATGATAACACAGTCATGGAGAATCTTTGATAATAAGATGTTCTATTTCATTCATAAGCTCAAAATAATCACATAGTAACAACAAATGTGCCCTAACAAATCTTATGAATTTAAATAACTTGAAGAAACCACTTTGGAGACAACACAATAAAAAATAAGCATGAAATTTAACACAACAATTGAACACCAAAATAGATTACCAATTATGAGCAATCTTGTCCATTATATTGTTTCAAATATATATACATTTATAGCAAAAGTCTTTGATATGATATGGATGGGTGGAATTTGCAATCTTTCTTACTAATGCCTACTATAACATAAATGAAAATGGAATATGATATGATGATCCTCTCAAAATTGGCCTTGGTTTCCTATTCATTCAAATATAAGAAGAAATAAGTATGGAAAACATAAGAAAAAATACATAATGAAACATAGTCATGGAGAATCTCTGATAATAAGATGTTCTATTTCATTCATAAGCTCAAAATAATCACACAGTAACAACAAATGTTCCCTAATAAATCTTATGAATTTAAATAACTTGAAGAAACCACTTTGGAGATAGCACAATAATAGATAAGCATGAAATTTAACACAACAATTGAAGACCAAAATAGATTACCAATTATGAGCAATCTTCTCCATTATGTTGTTTCATATATATATATACATTTATAGCATAAGTATTTGATATGATATGGATGGGTGGAATGTGCAATCTATCTTCTTACTAATGCCTACTATAACGGAAATGAAAATGGAATATGATATGATGATCCTCTCAAAATTTGCCTTGGTTTCCTATTTATATAGGAAGCAACAAGCTTCAGGCCTTTTACAAAAAGAGACGACCCTTCAAAACTACTTTTTTTACTAACAACTAATTAATTTGCATAATTAAAGAAATAACAAGGCTTAAGACACTTTAGACGTATGTTTCCTTCAACTGAGCACAATCTTAGGAAAATTCACTTGCTTTTGAGGGCACGGTATTTAGTCATATCAGTATTAATGCCAATTCTTCGCCAGATAGTTTCCCAACAAGCTTAAATCCTTGAAATTAATTTTGAAGCATGTGTGAGGACATTTATTGTTGTAAATTGTAATGATGCCATGATTATCGTACTACCACCATCTCTTATACCCAATGTGGTATGGCGGTGTTTTCCCTTCCCTTCTGATGTTTACTGCACTTCCGCCTTGCTCAAGACTTCTTGCCGCGGGGTTGCAGTGTATACCACTCTACCGCATGTGTTGCTCACCCTCTCGACGATATAGCAGTGTATGCTTTATCTTCTTGTTGTTTACCACCTTACCGAACTCCTTTGAATTTCCTTATGTGGTACTTTGGTGTCCACTTATCTTCCATGCTTATCACTCTACCACCTTGCTCAAGACTTCTTACTGCGGCGTTGCGGTGTACACCGCTCTACCACATATGTTGCTCACCCTCCCAGCGGTATAGTGGTGTATGCTTTATCTTCTTGTTGTTTACTGCCTTACCACACTCCTTTGAATCACCTTATGCAAGATGGCTTAAATGTAAGTCAATTGAAAAATATTATGGCCCGACTATAGGGAGCATTTAAATGATTAACCATACGTTATGACTGACTAACTTAGAACTCGGGGCTGGTACAAAGAACGATTTTAATGGCTCAACTCATGACTTAAATGACCATAACTGGATGCAGTAGGTGAACACGAAATTATTGTAGGGACTTCACTTCATTGTAATTGCTATGGAAATTTTACCTCCTAAGGCTCTCACATTATGGAAATTTTATCTCCTAAGGCTCTAGTGACATCGTCCTGCATACTCGGCTTCATATGTTAGGCCATCATTAAAATTTTAGCTCAAACTACCCTTCATTAATGCTCATACTTATAAAAAACCCTTATTTTATTTTATTTAATTCATTTGTAATTTTTAAAAAATAATTTCAAATAATCTCATATATATTATTTTCAAATAAAATTATAATGTAAAATAAATAATGTACATGATAATTCCCAATTACAGGAAAAACAATTCTCATAATTAAACAGTTTAAAAATAAAATTAAAAACTCAACTAATATACCGAGAATGGGAATTATAATGTACATTCTTTTTGCATATACATATTGTTTTTGTTTAGTATTTATTTTTATTATTTTTAATTGAAACAATGCAAATAATAAAAAAGGAGGAAACAAAGGTTTCCAAAAGAGAGAAAAAGATTACAACCAGGCTAACAGCTAGCAATACAGTCACTTACAACCACCAAAAACAACAGGAGATTGTATTAATCAAAATTCAAAAAATTACAAATCATCTACCAATGCAGGAATATTCATGAAACCCTAATTTTGAGCCTCACTAGAGGCCAAGACAACCACCAAAAAATCACCAAAAAAGTAAACAAACCCAGCACCAAGACAACCCAAATTTTGAGCCACCAAACCACCACCAGGAGCCACCGACAATCACAAAAGCCAAAAAAACTAGCACTATCCCACCATGAGCCCAAGGTCACAGGAAGCCATTGAGATGGGTGAATTCATTGAATTCCAACACCCACTCCACACCCTCAGTCTCCACCAGTTGAAGATATTTTTTCAAATACTCCACCCCAACCGCAACCACCATTTGATGCCTGACCAATGCCATTCCTTTCAGCTCCAATAGAAGTGGAAAAAGTTGGACCACCGCACTAGGAGTTTTGAGCATTTCCAATTCTGTCAGATGCGGCACCCCAGAGCTGAGAATAGAGGTCAAAATAACCTCATCCATGTTGACCAGGAGATTAGGATTGAATAGCTTCCTCATCATTGCCCGAACCAGGTTTTTGGGGGTGCTTGATCAAGCAAAGATGCTAGAAAATGAGAGACTATGTGGGAATTAACTCGAACCATTTCACTGTAGGCCACATGCTCTCGGCCCAAAACCATTTCACCGTGGCCACCTTTAGGGGATCAAACTCCACAAGAATCCATTTGAGCCTCTAGTCCATGATTTTTTTGAAACCTCCCTGACTCACACAACAATCCAGGAAAATCGGAGTATTGTGCCCAAAGGCGGATAGCCCCTCGACCGATTTAAACATTGCATACTTTGCGTCCTTCTCCATTATTATTTCTCACCCAAGCAAAGCCTCTAGAATGAAAACTCTAGCAAATGTAGAATGTAGAAATCACCACCTTCGCTGGATTAAAATGAATTCCACCCTTTCATGGCATTTATTTTAATGCCATCCTTTTATGGAATTCATTTTAATGTGTATGTGCCACCCTTTGAATTGTTGAAAAGTCTTGTCAAGACTACCAACTAGGAATGTCGTACCCCCTGGTATAAATGAGGGCGACATTCAATGTGTTTTTGTTTAGTATTTAATTAATTATAAGGATTTGTATTATTTTTATTTTCTTTTCCATTTTAAACTTTAGAATTAGTAAGTATAATTTTTATTTATATTAGGTATTTAAACAGTTTTATAATTTTAAAAAAAATCAACTAATATTATCTAAACAAATTATAATTACTAAATGTTCAGTTTACCTGTTCAAAATTTTAACATGGAAAAGAAAATAAAAAGAAGACAAATCCTTATAATTAAATACCAAAAAAAATAGTACAATCCTTATAATTAAATACTTAAAAAAGAAATATGTATATGCATAGAGTATTTTGTTAACCAAGTGGTTTCTAAATTTATACCAAGCAAGGAGTAAAACAATAGAATAGTCAATTTAGTAGAATAAAAAGTAATTTTGTCTAGCGCTTGGTAATTTAGGGCTCACAAAACAAATAATATTTACATGCCTGTAAAAAAGTAGAATAAAAAATACTTTAACCACACGTAGAAATAAATTATATGCAATCCGTATAAGATATTATGCAGTGCGGTGTAGACTTTTGCAGGTAAAGTATTATTATAATGTGATAAAATCAAGAAAAGGGTATCAATGGACCAAACAGTTTCAAGGGTCGGCAATCTGATATCAACCATTGATTGGCAGTTTTATGTTTGTCTTCTTCAAATAGGATATTCCTTTGATGTAAAATATATAGCACCATCTCGATAAATAGTGCCAACTTTTTCAAAAAATTGGAGAAAAATACATTAAAACCATTAATTAACCCTCAACCCTCTACCCTCTACCCTCAACCCTAGTTAAACCCTAATCCCCAAAAACCCCTATACTCTCTACCCTATACATTGGACCCTCAACCCTAATCCCTCAACCATATACGTACCCTCAACTCCTATACCTTCTACCGACCTATACAATATTGGACCCTCAACCCTAATCTGTCAACCATATACCCTCAACCCTCTACCCTCAACCTTAAACCCTAATCCTTGAACCATATTATACCCTCTACCCTCGACCCTAATCCCTCAACCTTAATCCCTCAACCCTAGTTAAACCCTTAAACCTAATTACTAAACTCTCTACCCTAATCCATCAACCCTTAACCATTAATCCCTCAACCCTCTACCCTCAACCTTCAACCCTCTACCCTCAACCCTTAAATCCTCTTATACCCTCTACATCCCTTTGATCTACCCTATACATTAAATCCTCAACCCTCAATTCTCAACCCTCAACCCTAGTTAATCCCTCAACCCTCAACCCTCAACCCTTAAACCCTCAAGTACCCTCAACCCCTATACCCACTACCCTCTACATTGGAACCTCAACGTCCCTAATATTCGACCTTCAACCATAGTATACCCTCAAACGTCCTAGCTATACCCTTAACATCCCTCAACCCCAAACCATTAAACGCTATATATACTTTGGAACCTAAACCCTAATCCTTGAACCATATACCCTCTAGTACCCTTGACCCTAATCCATCAACCCTAGTTAAACCCTTAAACCCAATTATTAAACTCTCTACCCTAATCCCTCAACCCTCAACCCTCAACCCTCAACCTTTAATCCCTCAACCCTATACCCTCTACCCTATACATTGGACACTCAACCCTAGTAATCCCTCAACTTGCATATATATACCCTCAACCCCCTACCCTCAACCTTAAACCCACAAGCCTCAACCCTTAAACCCTCTTATACCCTCTACGTCCCTCTGATCTACCCTATACATTAAACCCTCAACCCTAGTTAATCCCTCAACCCTCAACCCTTAAACCCTCAAGTACCCTCAACCCCTATACCCTCTACCCTCTACATTGGAACCTCAACATCCCTAATATTCGACCTTTAACCATATTATACCCTCAAACATCCTAGCTATACCCTAAACCCTCTACCCTCAACCCTTAAAATCCCTCAACCCTAAACCCTATATATACTTTAGACCCTAAGCCCTAATCTTTGAACCATATACCCTCTAGTACCCTCGACCCTAATCCCTAAACCCTAGTTAAACCCTTAAACCCAATTACTAAACTCTCTACCCTAATCCCTCAACCCTCAACCCTTAATTAACCCTCTACCCTCTACCCTATTCAAACCCTAATCCCTCAACCCCTATACCCTCTACCCTATACAATATTGGACCCTCAACCCTAATCCCTCAACGTATCTACCATATACATACCCTCAACCCCTATAGCTGCACCCTCTACCCTATACATGATTGGACACTCAACCCTAATACCTCAACCCTCTACCCTCAACCTTAAACCCTCAAGCCTCAAGCCTCAAACCTTAATGCCTCAAGCCTCAAGCCTCAACCCTTAATCCCTCAACCTTAAACCCTTAATCCCTCAACCCTTAAACCCTAAACCCTAGTAAACCCCTATACCCTCTACCCTCTACATTGGAACCTCAATCCTAATCGACCTTCAACCATATACCCTCAAATGTCCTAGCTATACACTAAACCCTCTACCCTCTACCCTAAACCCTTAAACCCTAAACCGACCTTAAACCTTCTACCCTCTACCCTCAACCCTAATCCCTGAACCGGCCTAAACCCTCAACCCAATACCCTAAACCCTAAACCATTAAACCCTCTACGTCCCTCTACCCTCAATCGGCCAATATGTACCCTCTTATACCCTCAACCCTAATCCCTCAACCCTTAAACCCTTAAAACCAAGTAAATTACTCTCAACCCTTAATCCTGTTAGAGGTGGAAAATCTCACATTTTTCAATAGCCTCCACCCACCTATCCTCCACATTTCACAGAAATTCATCACATTTTAATTTTATGATCAACACAAATTGTTGAAATTTTTGTGACAAGATCGATTTTGTAGCCCACATTTCCAAATTGAAACACCCATAAATAAGTTTGAGACTCCATAATCTTTCCCCATTCCTAAATAAAAACTAGCACTATCAGCCTAACAATGCCTCATCGGTGGAGCCCCCATCATAGCCTCATCGATGGCCTGATGGAAGTAGTTCTTAACCTAGTATCAATGTAACAATACCCTATCGAGCTAACTCCTAAGGTGTTCTCCCCAATAGATCGATAGAGTAAAAAAAAGTAAGCACATCATTATAACTCATGAACATCGATGGAACAAATGTTTTATTTCCCTCGATGGCTCGATATAATCACATATTATCAATAATTAAAATATATTGGGGGAATTAATGTGTATTAGGGTAATATATTATGGCATTCTCCTGATAGACCGAAGGAAAGTTGTTCATCAGTGGAGAAGGTGGCTATCGGTGGAATAAGAATCACAGTCTCACCGATACGATGATGATGATTGTACTAACTGATGTGATATCTCAAGGCATCGTCAAGATATATAGAAATAAATGCTTCCCTTTGATGACAAGACTAAAATGGGTGGTGTATTTATGAGCTAGAATTGAAGCACAAGTTGATCGCATAATTGTCGCACAGTTTGGAAGATTTCGTTGAGGTCAGAAATAGAAAGGAAAAGCTAGGAGTTCTTACATAGCATAAACTAGTGGAGGTGAGACCCAAGTAATTACACCAATCCTAGCTGAGAAGTTGTATTTTTTCAAAAGATTAAGAATTCAAACAATGGAGGAAAGCACAACAAAACCCAAAGTTAAGAAACATAAAACTGAGAAGAGACCCCTAAATCAAGACCTGATAGATCAATGCCATGGGTCAGGGCCAAGACCCAGGAGGAGTGCTCTAACGAATCCTTCAATGGATAGATTATTAGATAAACATAAGGGCTTGGGAGATATTTGGACAACATGACATGGGTATGAAATTTTCATGTATCATTACAGAAAACAATTTAGGTTTCAGTTAGTCTAGAACCCATGGAGGTTGAACTTGGGAAAACTCATGGTTCCCAATGTGTTTGTAAAAGTAGAACTAATTAAAGCTATGGCTAGTAGATATGACCCCAAGAGGAGAACTATTCAATCACATAATTGGGCTGATTTTCTTGTTATTTCTGAGGATTTAATTTCTAATGTGTTTCAATTGGAGTGTCCTATGAAATTTCCATTCACGGTTAGAGACCTCTTGATAGAGTATCACCATATGGATACCAGCTAAAAACAATGGAAACTACCCTTGCATAGGCCCAAAAATGAAGGAGGCCAACTTAGGAGGTTTTTGAGCAATGAAAACCCTCCTTTTCATGAGGACTTGTTTGAAGAATATTTCTGATACACTTATTATTCAGTTAGTCAGGTCTTGGGGGTAGAGGTCCCACCTTTCATGTCTATTGCCCCAATGGTCTTAGCTATAGACATACAAAGCATTGATGCTAGATACTTGGCCAATGACCTAAACTAAGAGCTTGCAAAGATTAAAAACAACAGTGAATATATTCATTTCAAACATTATTCTCTGTTCATGCATTTGCTCATGCACGAGGGACATGTTAGAAGGGTCTAGAGTGAAGAATTAAGAATAAGAGATATAGATGAAAATGGAAACCTCAAACCTGTACAAATGTGGACTTCATTGTGGGATAGTCGATTTGGTAGATCTCATTATCTTTATTTTGAGGATTTTTTGTGAAACCATTGATGAAGTTGTTGGGATATCTGCGTGATTATAACTTATCCCTAGAAGTACAAAAGTTTCTAATACCAAAGGAAAATGACCTAAGGAAGAAGGTGAATCATAACTAGGGAGACTGGTATGCTTTTCCTAACTGCATAGTTATTAGGGTTTATGGGTTGGAAGGAACTCCACACTTGCTGCCACAAGTAGTTCTTGATAGAATTGCCTACTTAGAAATTGTGAGGCAATTGGCAAAATATGATTCCAAAAACCTCAAAGGACACAACAAACAATCAATTATGCCCAATACTTTATGTTTTGGAGACTTTACAGTGGTTGCAAATGAGGGATATGAGGAAATTATGCTAAATTAGCACAATATAACCTCCCTCTAGGCAATAAAAGGTAAAAAATTGATGCAGAAGGATTTATTCACAAAGCAAGGCTATCCCGAGGGTTATTAGGATATGAGCATGTGTTCTCATATGAAGATGTGATCAGAAACCATGATGAAGCCTCTACTACTGACATAATGATTGCATATAATAGGGTTATGCTCACAAAGGAATGCAAAATAAGAAATGTCCCATCTTATTCGAGGGCACTTGGTGAAATACAAGATCCTCTAGCAAGGATTGAGCAACTCATTACGCATGTGAATGAATTGGTAAAGGATGTGCCTTCATTTGTCTTTGATGCCACTCATGCAACCTATTCAAGAGTGTAGGTTGAAGATATAAGGCGCTTAGATTATATTCCTTCACATCCAACTCCCGAGGTGAGTTTTTCTGTAGATACTGACATAAGTGAAGATGAGGAGAGTAATCCTGTAATTGCACAGTATGAGCCTCCTCAGGAACACAATGTTGTAAGATTTGAAGCATGAGATGAATTATTTGATGATGTTAGGGTCAAGGTTGGATAGAAGTTCATTTCTAATGAATATTTTGTTAAGTATTTCAAGTTTAAATCATTTTTTTATGAATATAAAGGAAAGAAAATGAGACAAAAGATGTAGGATGTCACTCTTGAACGAGAGGTTGCTACTTTGGAAGAATTGAAAAAAGAAATAGACAAAGAGATGGAGTCCATCACTCCTGAGAGAGGGAGAGAGTTACTTTAGGAAGCTAGAGTATTTCTTTTTCCCAAGTGGGATATAAGCTCTGCAACTGTGTTTGATAGTTTTAGAAAGAGAGGGCACAAAACAATGAACTTAACAGAGGAAGCAAGTGATAAGATGTATTCAGGATCTGGATACAATCCAGATGAGGCCACCTTGCTTATTTGGTCACTGTACCCCCATGAAAAAAGACCTGTTGTGATTGATAATCCAAACCAAATGTTTAGACATCTCTTGGTCCAAAGAGTAGGGGATACCAATCCCATGGAGACAACAAAATTGAATGTCAATGTGGCGAAATTCACCAAAGCACAGATTGATAAGTTGGTTAAAGAAAATGATAGGTTGAAGAAGGAATTAGCACATCAAAGAGAAAGATCATCTTCCTCTTCCACACCAGAGTTGTATTCCCCATGGCTTGAAAAGGATAAGAGATTATTGGATGTAATGGCTGATACAACTTATTGGAAAAATTGCCACTTGAAATCTCAGGAAAAATGTAAACAATTGGAGAAAGAAGTCAAAACCATCAAGTATAATATTGCATCTGAAATGATCAAGGGGAGATTCAATAAGATGATGAAATGTGATGATGAATATTGGAGACAATTTAAGCAGGTATACTCAGCAATAGAGGAGAATGAATGACTACAAGGGAGAATAATTGAAAAGAGAGAGGAGCTTCGAAACAAGCAAATCCTGAAAGGACAAATAATGCAGACACATAACAAATTGGTAGAATCACACAATGGATATCAGAACAAGCTCATGGAAGATCTCGACTGCTTCAATTCAACTCCAACACTTTATGATCATATGGGAAATCCTCGAGAGTATGATGATTGGAAGGAAGAGTTCGAGGTGCTTCTGACTACTGCACTACATGAAATCAATGATGAGGACATAATTTTACAAAATACTCACAAGTAGCTCAAGAAGATGATGTATAGGGAATATGATATGAGGGAAGTGATCTCCAATATAGATACTTGTGCTCAACAAGAGTACATTCATCACCTCTCTACATTTAATTTGTTCCTTAACCAAACTATGGATATACCATACACAACGAGACAACCATCAGGATGAAAGGAGTCAACTGACAACATGAGAACCCTATCATGGAGTAGAAGCTTTGAATAGATCTTAGGTGGTCATGGGATTCTGCTTGGAGATTAATGGATTGGTGCATTCATTTGCTCCAATATTTTATTTTCTTAATTATGTTTAGTTATCAAACGACATGACTTTTTGTAATGGGTTTGTAGCTTGTTTCCTCTCATATATATATAAGAGACACCAAGACCTGAATAGAACATAATCACATCATTTCCATTTAGGGCAGGCATTAGTAAGAAGATAGATTGCACCAATTCACCAATTCTTCCATCCATTGCATATCAAAAACTACCAATGTTATAATGCATATTATTCAAAGATAAATATAATGGAGAAGGTTATGCATAATTGTTAATTTGCTTTCAAGTGCTCAACTGTTGTGTGGATTTATATGCGTATATGTTATTTGGTTGTCTCTGAAGTAGCTGTTTATGTTATTCAAATTGAGTGTGTGAAAATACATTTAATTTGTCAATACACATTTGTTGTAATTGTGTGATGTTGTTGACTGGTTTCAGTGTGCAAAAGAATTAAAGTTCCTTTGAAGAAATAAAATTTGATAGGTTCCTGTTTGGATTAAAGTCCTTTTGAATAGATTATATTAATTGGTTTCCTTTCACATATGAATTAAATCCTTTCACAACTTCACAATAGCATGAGGGGATATCACTATGATTACTAAGAAGAGCCCAAATAACTGACATACTTGCATGTTTGCACAAGGTGAAAACATTTAGAGTTCCCAACTATTTGAGTTAAGTTGAAGAGTGAATCTACCCATCTTATAGAAGGCTATCTCAAAAACCATCATTCACCCCTCCACTCCATCCACCCAATAGAAGTAGGCATTGGTCATAATTAGATACTGCATACAAAATACAACTCACAAACTTGAATTCTCAATTATTCTCATTAGAAATTAGTCACTAAAACTCTATATCTACTCCACCTTCACATGCCGTAGTGAGTAGATTGCTCAATTTAGGAACCATATTTACCTGTAAATCTGCCTTATTGTTCAGGTATACCTGCCTAGGTCTGGTAGAACCTGAAGAGTAGAAGGTATTCAATCTTGTTTACCTTGTTCGTGGACCAAAGGTGTATTAAGGGATTGGCACCCCCTTATGGTCTAAAACCTACACTTTTGAGACCTAACAAATCCCTCAACCCTTAAACCCTCAAGTACCCTCTACCCTCTACCCTCAACCCTCAACCCTCAACCCTCAAGTACCCTTAAACCCTAATCCCTCATTAACCTGTATACTCTCTACCCTATACATTAGACCCTGAACCCTAATCCTTGAACCATATACGTCCCTCAACCCTCTACCCTATATATTAAACCACTCTTAACCCTCAATTCTCAACCCTCAACCCTTAACCCTCAACCCTCAACCCTCAACCCTTAATCCCTCAGCCCTCAACCTTAATCTACACAAAGTCATGTGGTAAAGGTAGAATTTTCTTTGTTTATGATTATCTAGAGGAATAAATGGGGAATGCTAGTGATAGTATGGATCTTGTCACACAAATTTTTGTATTTCATGTTAAATACAATGAAAAATCAAAGGTAGTAGATCTTTTGATGCAAGTGAAATGTAGGCAAGCAATTGAAGGCTAGTAAATATTGGGGGAAGGATTTTTTGTTCTAACACCCTTAATCCCTGCTAGATCAAAACAATTAGGCACTAAATTAGGCACCACATCAGGTGTTAAATTAGGCACAAAAAAGGCTATAAAGAATGCTCTACTTAAGGCACTAATATGGGTGCTAACATAGACGCTAATCTGGTTGCTAATTTAGAAACTAATCTAGGCATTATAGTAGGCATAGTTTTTGGCGCTAATCTTGGTGTTAATCTAGGTGTTAATGGGGGAATTATAGTGGGTGTTAATAGCAGTGCTAATTGTGGCACTAATGTTGATGCAATTTTTTGCCTAATTTAGCATCGACTTGTTACGATTGGCACAAAAATGCCAAAGGCAACATCCGAAAGATAAGCGTCAACTTTTTCTCAAAAATGGAGAAAAATACATTAAAACAATGGGTGGGAAACAAAAGGGAGCTAGTACAAAGGTTGTTTGTAGTGTATTTAAGTCCACTTAAGGTCCTTGTAGGGAATCAACATATTAGCATTAATTAGGGAGGAATCTTTCTAGTTAAGTATTAGTTGTCACTTATCTTTTGGCATTTAATGCTTGTGTCCTAGGTCATTTAATATTTGTTGAAGTAGTTGTCTCATTGTACAAGATTAAGACACATGTCAAGATCTTGTCTTATCCTATCCCACACATTTTTCCTTTATAAGCAAGACATCATTTGAACATCTTAGAAAATTTTGTTTAGTAAGTCCAATATATCACTATAATCTTGAGTATTGCATATTGGCTATATCTTGCATCCATTATTACAATTTCATGTTCTTTTCCCCTCTGTAGGGTTGTTTTTGGTTCTTGTAGGTGATCCTAAAGGCTTGAGTACTTGAGTGACTCTAACATAGTATTAGAGCTTCAGATCTTCAAGCCCCTTCTTAGATTTGGGAGATAATCAAGCTTAAGATATTGCAAGGTTGCAAATCTTGGTGGATCTTGAAATTTTGAGCATGCTCTTCTCTTGCATCATATGATGAACTGGAAAATCAAAAAAACTTGATAGAAATGTCAGATTTGGGGGTTTTTCTTTATGGGTTTGTATTGCAAGTTCATTTTGGAGCATTTAGGGTCAAAATAAATCATTCCATTGAATTCTAAAGACCCCAAAACCCTCATTTTCATATATAATACTTCATATTTTCATGCAGGAAAAAAATCAACTTTTTTTGCACGACTATCTTACATTTGACAACCAAATGACTCAAAAAAACTATGTGTTAAATTTGATGTCAGGATGACCATAATCATACACTATATTGTTAAATTTAATAGTCAAATGACCATTAACAAGTCCTCCAATATGCCTCCCTCTCCATCAACAGACACAGTTTTATAGTCCAACTTCATAAGAGACATATCTCGGTCATCTCTGATATAATTAGATTGTGTATTTTTATTTGTGAAATGAGAATTTAGTAATATTTGTAGCGGTGCAATCATATTTTGATTTTGTGTCACGAATTATTCATAAATTGCATATTCTTAGATTTGTTATTAAGTTCATTTTTTACCCCGAACTTTTGAGGCTCCATTCTCACTCATACAATAACATTTTTGGGTGTTTTTTTTTGAAAATGCATAATTTTCATGTAATTCTTGATGGTGTGATCAAATTAATCTCATTTTGTGTAAAAGTTTTACCTTGAACTTGTAGCCAAATTTGGCATCTGTAAGCACTAAGATCAAGTCTATTTTATTATTTTTAGCATCTGACACATGTAATTGCATTAAATATAAATGTCAAATCATATATTTTGGGGGAGGATTCTTGATATTCAAGTGATTTGGGAGGGTCTCTTGGTGCATTTTTGATGTTGTTTTCTTGTGCTCTTCTTTGTCCATGGATCATTCTAAGGTTCCTTTTATCACATCATATAACTATTCAAAATGACATCAAAATGCATGGAGTCTTCTAATGAATGAAGGCCACTCTCTATATGTTGAAAATAAGGTACCTAAACCTATAGATGCAGATAAAATGATAAAATAGATGATTGAACATACCAAAGCTCTTGGATGTCTTTGTAAAATAGTGTCTCAAGATTTGTTATTTCAAATCAAACCATGTAAGAATTATCATGAGGCTTGGGACAAATTGAAAACATTGTATTGTTCTATAGATGAAGTAAGAGGCTATCAAATGCGACAATAATGAATTATGAGCCTTGATCCTAGAACCCGACAACATCGGGGACTACATCACTAAGGTTAATGACCTAAGAGAGCAATGTAAATAATTTGGAGTTGATAAGAAGGGCATTCAATTGGTCTACAATTCATTGAACAAACTCAGTCTTGATTATACTACTTTTGTTTCTAACTTTCATAATCATAGGTTGATTGTGGTGTCTATATATACTACACCATCATTTGCATCATTTTTTGAGATGTTAATACATAAGCAACAAAATCTTATCTTGATTGGTTTCATCAAGTCTTCTAAATCTCAAGCATTGTTGGCTAGTCAAGTGAAATAATCACATAATACTAATAAGAAATAGAAAATCAAAGGAACAATCCACATTTAGATAAACCAAAGAATAAATCCTCTTCCTCAGATAAATCATCTAAGAAGGAGAAGTCTACTTGTTCATATTACAAGAAGCTTGGGCATGATGAACATTCTTGTTATTTTGGTGTTCAATAACACTTTATGCAAGAAATGGTTGAAAGTGGTAATGTCCTATTAGAGAAGGTTAATGCTTTGAATAATGTTGTAGACTTTCTGATGAAGCCAATGACCACTAATAAATTCTCCTGGTGTAGGAAGGCTACAAGCCTTGATTTTTGTACTTAATTATATTTAGTTTTATTATGGATTTGTTTGCAATGTATAATGTCAAGTGGGAGAATGCTAGGATTAAGTTTTCATTTACCTTGCAATCCTATGCATATTTTATGTATCACCACCACTCTTGGAAACTATCCTTGGATGCCTAGGGTGTAATTGGAAAATAATTTTTAATAAATATTCCTTTAGAATCTTAGCAAATTAGTTGTCATATGTATTCATGAAGAAGGTGAAGTATAACAATAATGAGTACAATTGACTTTGGACTCATTACTTACACTTAGATACAATTCTAGACACTAGGATTAAGGATTGAAGAATATTGTATGATGGATGGGACCATCATGAGTTGGCTACTCCAAAATAGATCATTATACTTGAAGATTTGAGTCATCAAGAGTTATGAAAGAAAATATGCCTTTGTGGTTGCATTTACTATTTTGGGGAAAATTGATTGTGCTCATGTGATGTCCATATGAAGTCATTTATTATTTCACTATTCTTAGAAGATTATCTCAAGGGTGGATATGGGGTTTTTACATATCATAGTTTTTGTATCTATTATTTTGGTAAACCATTTATGGTTTTGTCCTTTATTCATACCTATATATTGTAGATATGTGGTGGTGGTTTAATGAGATTGTTTTATAGGTACACACACAGTACACACACATTGCTAGAATATTGTAAAAATGAAGAAATTGGTAGTGTGTTGGATGTATCTCATTGTTGAAGATCAATACATACTTGTAATATTTCTTGTGTACAATTTTTCCTTGAAAAAGGTATCTTCATGTAAATTCCATATTGATATGGTTTTCTAATTTCATTCTTGTTTGTTTTTGCAATCAAATTATTATCTTATGATATTCCCAATCTAAAGAAATAGATTTCAAATTTGCATACACTTGTCGAATATTTTACTATAGTAGTTAAACTTTGTCTCTAAATAGCTAAGACCTCTAAGAAATGGAATAAACACCATGTCTTGATAGAGTTAAGATCCAAGATAAATCAATGAGGAAGGTATTCATAAATTTAGGTAGGAAAATTTTGGAAGCCATAGGTAGATTGATATTACATGAGACACCATACAATATTACATTGGCTAATGGGGCATCTATAAAGGTCATAGGGACTTGTACAAATATACATGAAAACTTGTTAGGGTTAAAAAGAAGAGTAGAATTTAAGGTTATAGATATGAAGTAGCTTTTGATGTGTTCAATGTCTTAGTAAACTTGGAATGGTTTTTGAATCATGATGGAGTATTTGAATCCTAAAAAGAAGACTTGATATTTCATGGAGAGGATAGAGTGATACACATACCACTATATACAAATATGAGTGGCAAATATGTGGAATAGATGGTACAAGAAGAGGAAATAGATGATGAAGAAAATTAGAAGGGCTTGTACTAGATTTAAAAGCATCCCCAAGATAGAAAAATATGATAATCCTAATTTATAAGGCCATATTAAAGTACATAGTAGTCATTTTAGTTTAGAAAATGATGATATGATATAAGCATGGTTTCTAAATCAACCGGAGGTAAGATCAAGAAGGGTTTTATAAGATAGGATGATGTATGGTCTTAATAAGATAATCAAAACAATTTAGTACAACACTACAAAAGAGAACATTATATTACAACAGCAAGAGGTAGAAATTTGATAAAAAGGAAGTAATTAAACCACATGTGCATAGAATACACTACATCACTAAGGGAATTTCCAATATTAAACTACTTCATTACTTCATTACTTCAAAGTAGGTTTCCTACAAAACATGAAACAAACATTTGAATAGGACTTAAGAACAGAAGTTTTATATGGTCCAATGTAGTATGATGGTGGCACCCTCATAAACCTAATATCTCAACTTAGAAGGTATTGGCCATACTTATTAACAAAAGATACTTACTTGAAGAAGGGGACTTAAAACTCCCACCAAATATTATAGAAACATATCCTATAATCCACCCAATAAATTGTATAAGAGAATGGGATAACATAAAATAAAGCGATGAAAGTAAAAGGGTATGATTATTCTATTATATCTTATCATCTATAATAAAAACATGACATCAATAAAAAAAATAAGGTAGAGAAGAGTACTTGGAATATGTTACAAGAGGACTTTTAAAAAACCTTCTCATTATATGATCCCAATAATCAAGTGAATACTATATTACAAAGGATGAAGGAAGTGGTAATATAACCACAAGAAGAGGTAAGAGAGAAATTTGGAGAAAAAAGAGGTCAGCCCTAAAAAGGTATAAGGCATCTAAAAATTGGTGCAATTGATGGATGAATATAGTGTGACATCTTAAAAAATGTTACAAGGCTAAGAGAGTAAATGACAGAGAATGTGTGGAAGATGATCCAAATAACTTACACATTGAGGTATGTGAAGGAGAAAGGGAGACATTGCTATAAAATGTTAACAAGTCTAAATATTTTTATTAAGCCTTAAGAATAAAGGAGGAAAATATAGAATTTGAGGGAGATCCCAAAATGACCAAGGTTGGAGACTATTAGAGGGAGCAAGAGGTTGTGTGGGTAGTGGAAATTTTAGAAGCATACTTATTTATTTCTTTGGACATTCAAAAATTTGAAGGGGATTAATGAATTGTAGGAGTAATGAAAATATAGTTAAAGGAAGAGGTCCAAACACAAAATAAGAGACATTATAGGTTAAATCCCAATTTAAAAATTAAGTTAAATTAGGGAATAGATAATATATTGGTTGGTGTAATAATCAAACCAATAGAGGACATAGAATGGATAAGCTTTGTAGTTGTCCACCACAATAAAATAAGAGAAATTGGAATATATGTTGAATTTAAAGAAGAACATGACTTGCATCTGTAATCCCTTCCCCACACCTATTACTGAAGAAGTCTTAGAATTAGTTGTTGGATGAGATGCATATTCCTTTATTGATGGGTTCTCTAGACACCATTAGGTTAAAATATAAGAGAAATATTAACTTAAAACCATATTTGTAACCATTTATGGATCTAATTTATCTACACAATGATGCCTTTTGACCCAAAGAGTGCTCCTACAATATTAAAAATAATATTAAATGTGTTTAGAGAGTTTATACTTAGATGAATGGATAGTGTATGGACTAATGAAATACCATGCCTAATTCTTGTGACTAATGTAAGAAAGATGTCAAAGCCTCTAAATAGCTTTGAACCTAAAAATATGTATGTATTTTTTGCTCCTTTTGTGGATTAATGGTCCATATTATATTTAAAGAAGGAATGACGGTAGACTCATTCAAAATTGCAATAATCTAGAATTTACCACCCTCAAGATAAGTAACTAAAGTAAAAAAAATCTTGGGATACATTGGTTAGCATTGTAAGTTCATTAGGGGTTATGCAACAATTATGGGGTTGATCAAAGAGCTACTAAAAAAGAAGAATAAGACAAACATAAAAAGCACATGAGACACCACAAAAGGAAGAAGAAATTGGGAAAGTTAAAATAAAAAGTTACTAGTGGTTGAAGCTAGCACAAAACAATCTCTAGCTAGACAAATTCTAACACCTCTACTAGTGTCTCCACCCTTAGAACCAATGCCAAAATTTGAGTTTTTAGTTCAATAGAAGCAACTACAACCTATGGTAACACTACCACCAACTCTATTTATACCTTCACCTTTAGAACTAAGGTGGATATTTCACAAATCCTCCCTATCGAGTAGTTTCAAATAGGAGATATCATGCACATCTTGGTGAGATAAAGACTCTTGAAACAATATTTAGGTAGAATGAATATATAAAAATCATTCAAAGAAGTACAAATAAAGCTACCACACATAATCAAAGATACTCAATAGTTAATTATAAGTGGGATTTTGACAAAATTCTAAATAAAATAAATACAAAAGAAAAATATTAAGCAAGAAATTTTGGGCAAGTGGAAGAGATAAGAAAGAAGTACATCACCCTATAAAAAAAATAGAGATGCATATTAATAACATGCAAGAAACTTGCAACAATGTTATCACACTTTATCAAATTTTCTTAGGTTGGCTCACATCCACTAAAGAAATAAAGATTCCATTGGAAAGCCTTAAAAATTAAATAATGCAAGCCTTAAATTACTATTTGCAATGAATGTCTCAAATGAAAATATTAGAGTGCAAATTAAAAAGCTACATAATTAGTATCAATAGATATAGGAATGTACTGAGAGAGTTTAAGAGCTCAAGTGAAAAGACTAAGAGAATTGGTTAGCTTGTGGTCGGTCCACTTAGTAGGGCTCTTAGTAGATGTAAAGTAGATGGCATAATCATTTGAGATCCTATACTCTATCACGCTAGGTGCTTGAATATTAACTACAATAAATGGTCATATAAGTCTATTACAATAGGTTATTCTCTAATAGATAACACATATATTCAATTGAGGAGAATCTACAAGAATGTTATTCCATAAGGAGGAGAAATGTTGTGGATTTTTTATAATTGAAGTACACCATTTTGAGATTTTTTGATACAAGTCGGGTGATCCCACAATAGTGGTTTACAATTTTTGGCCAACTGAACACTGAAATAATTTTTTTTAACTAAATCTTCACTTTTGGGCACCTATAGCGGTTAAACTATGAGGAATTTGAAGATGATGCAAACTAGAGTTTCATCACATTTTTTCTGTAGATTCTAAAAATATATTTTTCAATTTTTTTGGAATCATATTGCACTTTTTTTTCCATCTCCCTTGAAAACTAGTTTTTTTTCAGAAAACAACATTTTTAAAAAGTGACACACCGTATAACGTATAACTTTTTTTCCATGAAGGATAAAATTCTAATTCTTTCAAATTTAGATTTGTAACTCCAATATCTAGTGCTCCCACTTGATTAGATAGTTTTTTATTAAATATTTTTTCTTTAATCAAGTTTCAAAGTCAAACCAATTACAATTCAGACATAGCACGACCGTATAACGTGTAACTTTTTTTGTATATATCGAAATTCAAAAAAAAATTTGTTGGATCAAGGACTTCAATATTTGGTGCACACATATTTTTGAAAAAAAAATTGATAATATGCTATTTTCCCACATGTGCAGAATAGAGACCTTCATTTTCGATGAAAAACCTATGTTTAATAAAACTAAAAAAATAAATACATAATAAAACCAAAACATATTAAAAGTATATTCGTTGGATAGCTTGTTCTAAAGACTACCTGATTTCAGTTGGGTTTGTGAAGTCTCCACCATTTTCATGTTCAAACTGAGCTCCGAAGTGAAAAAATTTAGTTTTTTTTGTGTTTCAAGGGGAGAATGAGGAATAAGGGGTTCGAGTGAACCACCCTTCAATATGCATTTCCTTTTGTTTTTTTGGGTGGAAAATGTGGTCCCAGTAATTAATAGGTTCGCTCAAACCCTAGTTCGGGCGAACCCCTTTTGGGTTCGGTCGAACTTGTAGGTTCATTCGAACCCCTAAAACCAATTTTTTTGCCATGGGGTCATTTTTTCTTGGTTTTCCTTCCTCCATCAAATTGTAAACCACTATTATGGCTTCACCCAGTCATCATTAAGGACTAATAGATCTATAGGTAGCATGTTTTGCAAAACTTGATTTTAGTCAAGGGATGATGTTGGAAAGTCAAATTTGTGCCACTTCTATTAGGTTGAAAACTAAAAAGAGCCACCTAATGGATGTTAATGGTGAAAACCCACATGGGTGCCAAAGGTTGGCAACATATAAAACACACCCCAAGTAGGACACATGGAGATAAAGTTATTGCGAGACAAGTGAAACAAATACAACCAAACTATTACAAGAACAAATAGGTATAGCAAGGAAGAGGGACATGCCCCTATGTGTAATAATGTATATATGTGTTATGCATGTATGATATTTATATAGTAGTACTAATAGGATACAAGATAATAGAGATATATGTAAGAATATGGAAACATAATATGAGCTATAGCATGTAATTAACAAGGATATTTTATGTGTAAAGATACATTGAAATGTTGATGATAGTATGTCACAAGTTGATATAATGGATATGTGATGGTTCACACTATGCATTATGTGTATGAGATGAATACAAGTTTGTACATTTTAACTTATGTGTTCTCTAATTCACCACATAGATTCTAATTCTTATTTTACCCTCCATACTAGGGTATAAATACAACTCTAAAAAGCATAAGCCTAGAATTCTAGTCTATGCCTTCTCTTATGTCAATAAGTCCCGCCTAATTGTGGAAAATCATTGTAGTTGGTGCTTGTTGTTTTTCCACCAAGATCTATTCAAAATAAAGCTTAGGTGGATCTTGAGGATGGGGACCATGTTGCACATGATTTGTAGGAGTTGATGGATGATAACAAGGATTTTCTAGGTAGCAAGGGGGATAACCTTGATGGGCAAGACCCCCCTCCTAATATTGGTGTTGTCCTAATTGCTTAATTGTATTGATTTTTATTTTATTTTATGTTGATCTAGTAATTTGATTGTTGTTTCCCTTGTGGAGCAGTAGAATTGTTTGGTATGTGGAATTTTGAGGGCACGTATTTAATTTTCAATCTTGACTATAATAGTTTAACTTTATAACATGATTCTATAACACTTAATTCTTAAGTATTTAATTGTTTGCTTTAATACTTTTTTAAAAATATGTACAATATTTTTATCAAAATAATTGAAAACAAATTGTTTGACCTCTAAGATTATATATAGACTTTTTAAAATTAAATAACAAATGATAAATTTTACAAAATATAATATACTAAATTCATAAATCTAATTAAATAAAATTGTCAAAAAACAATTTAAATATTGAACAATACTGATTACAATAAAATAATAAACCAAAAAAGTTCAGAGAACGACCATGCAAATATACACAAACATGGAGACAACATATGCGGCAGGTATATGAGACAACATTACCAAAACTACATATACAGCAGCAATAAAATAAAGCTACTTGCAATATAGTTTTTGTTCCTGGTGGTGCTTTTAAAAATCTGATTTAGACCAAACTATGTTTCAAACGTGAAAGGGCATCTGCTCGCCATCCTCCTTTTCCTGCCCCGCCAAAAGAGTTAGTTTGGTTTTAATCTGTAATTCCCCAAGATACAGAAGGATGAGGGAAATATTCAACTTGAGCCACCTTCTGAACCTCCCCAAATTCTAATTCGATCTTCAGCTTGAGAGGCCTATCATATAAATCATTAATGTAATGTAAAAACATCAACTTGCAGGGCATAAAACATGGTGCATGAATTTGAGTAACGAGAATTATAATACCTCTTCTTTCCAATCTGTCCTATATGTGATGAATGCCAGAATAAGGGTTTGTAATACAACTCCCAATAACATTCCAGTCCAAATGCCCTGCTTACCAGTTGTGGTATCATATAAGACATATGGATTATGAATTTTTACAGTCATGGTTTGAATTTTTACAGTCATGGTTAGACGTGTGAAATTAAAGATATGGTTGATAAATTACAATAAACAAGTTGGTTTATTTACCTGTCCCTGAAGATCAAGTTTGTATCCGAAGAGAAAACCCAATGGCATGCCTACAATGTAATAGCAGCCTATGTTCACATATGCTACCAAAGCTTGCCATCCTGACCCTACTGCCACCCCTGAAACATAGAACAAGAGATAATTAACTTTATGTTCTTTGCTTCTAATAAATTAAACAGTCACAAACTGAATTTGACTGACCTGATAAAACTATTTGCAAGGAGTATAAGAGAATTGTTAGTGTCACAAGAGTTGAAAACTTGGAAGAGGCTTTGATAACCTCTTGATTGTCTGTAAAAAGTAGTGGAAAAACATCTTTGGTGATGAAGATAACACCAATGCATAGAATTCCTATGGCCATGGAAGTAAAAGTCGCAACAATTGTTGAGAACTTTGCTTCTTTTGGGCGCCCTGCCCCAAGTTCATTGGACACTCTCACACTGCAACATAGTTACAAACTCATAAGTCATTGTTTTTTTGTTTAATACTATCTATATCATATCAATCTTTAGAAAGGACTGAAGTAAGCTAATATGATATATGTTAGAAAATAAACACAATAATAATGTAAACAAATTTTTGTTAGAAAATAGTGAGAAAAGTGGAGGATTAATAAAGTAGGTTAGCGAGACTCCAAAGTGCATGTTTCAATATGCAGGGTGATTGTGTAAGAAGAATGTTATCTTATTTTGATGATGGATCATGGAATACAATCCAAAATATTGATGAAAGAAAAACGTACACATAATCAAGTCCAAAAATATACCAAGCTAAAAGAAAAATACTGCTGAGATATAGTAAAAATCAAACTGAATGGATGAATGGATTATAGTAAAAATCAAACTGAACATATTAAGAAAAAACAAATTGTAAACACCAAAATTTAATTATAAATAGCCAATAGGATGAACCATCGTATACTAAAGCCCAAAGCTAATGGAGAAACCTGATGGCTGCATTGAATCCCATTGGTATCATAATTTGCCATCCCAGTACTGTCATGCTGCATAAACAACAGACCAAAATGTTTTGATTAGAATCTGATATGCAAATATCCTAATAATTAACGTTTTTCCATTTACATGAGGATTGGAGTTTTACCAGATTGACATTGAGTCCACTGCAACAGTTGGGTTCTTCAGATTTCCCGTTAAAACAATGAGGACTGTGAAGTACCAACTCTCTAAGCTGTACATCCATTCATTAACTGACAATTTTGTTATTGGTAGCAGCAGCTTTAGGGGGAGAAAGATATAAAGGAAAAAAAGATATAAAACTAATTTATAGAAATTTATAATAGCTTTATTTATGAAAACTAGACACTAACAGAGTGCATTCTTACATGTCAAATATTTTACCATTTTATTAGTAATACAGTTCATTGTTGAAATGCCCAGAGTACAGGTACGGTGCATAAAATAGTTTATGATATCTGAATTGAATTATTGAAAATGGATATGGAGGCAAAGAAACGAACCATAGCATGACTGCAGAAGCCATGGAAAGTTTAACAAAAGCCCCCAAATCTTTGAAGGCTAACATGGATAAACCTCTCCAGGCATCTGAACATGGACCACATACTACATATATCAACTGCCCTAATGTTATTATCCACCATGATAAGTTCAGACTTACTGCTGCTCCGGCTAACCCCCAACCCAATTTTACTATGCATATCCAACAAAGAAAGATGTGGAAGAGCAAGGCTATTAGAGATATCCATGCCATGGCCATTATTTTTGCTCTGCGCCTGCAGAAACTTCTGGACTGGGAAATAAATTGCAAATGAAAGGAGTTGGGGGAGCATCCAAATGCAAAATTTCTGGGTAACTTGAGATATCTCTTCAGATTGTCCAAATGCCTTGAGTATTGGCCCAGCAAATATGTAAAGGGGAGTAAGTACAATTGCTGTGGCTATGGACATAATCCAAGATCGTTGCATATACACACTCAGCATCTGAAGGTCACCTGTTCCAAATGCCTGCCCACATAATGTCTCCAATGCACTGCTCATTCCCATCTACAAGAACAAGGCAAAACACATAAGAAACAATATATGCAATAGCTTCACAAATGACTGCCCAAATTAAAAATAGTGGCTTCCACAGTTGAAGATTTTATATTTTAATTCACCATGATTCCCATTGCAAGGCCTGCAATAACTGCATCATTGATGGTAACAGCAGCAAGTTCGATGGTGCCAAGGTGCCCAGCAAATGCCTGGGTTACAGCTCCCAGAGAATAGAAACATACTGAAGTAAAAATTACAGGGCCAGCAATGTACCACAGTTTCTTGGATTCGAACCAAATTTCATTAATTAAAGAGTGATGGCTGGAATTGTAATCGCAATCCTCTATTGATATATCTTCCTTGGTTTCCAGCAGACTGGATTTAATGGAGTCTGCTTCCATTTCCAAGAGCCACAAAATTTCTCCGCGGGGAGAATTAAAAGGATGTATACAGTCTCTGATAAAACTGCTCAAACTTTATAACTGTTCCTGCCTTGAATGGCAAGCAACATGTTTTCCATGAAGCTTGGTCAAATTTGTCACATATTCTCCCAGAGAGGTCTGGAATTTGACAGCCACCCCTATCTGTCATATGAAAATTTTGTGACAGTTTGTTTATTTAAATACCTGTAACTTTACGTTTTATGAAAAAATTTAACTATCAAAAAATATTTAATTTATATTAAAATATTATTGATTTTATTAATCATACATATTAAATATGATGTTTTTTTTTTAATTTCTATTTTTAATAACACAGGTAATTTTATTTTTTAAAATATTATGTATCATATAAATTAATTAAGTATTTTTTATAGGAATCATATTTCTTAAAAATACTAAATAAACAATAAAAAATATAATAATTTGATTCAAACCTTCATTATATGATTTGCATATATTTAAACACAAAAAACAACTTTTGGAAAGAAATGAACTATTTTCTTTTATTATTTTTAAATTGAGATGTAAAAATTAATGATGCATTACATAGAAAATAAACAAAAATAAATGTTATCAAAGGTCAAGAACTCTTCTTGACTTTGTATTTTTCCATATTTGATATACTTTATTCCAATTTACATCATTTTCTTGAGGTCCATTTAAAGACACTCTCATTAATGCATTCAATGTATCCAAACCCAACTCTGACTTTCTAACATCTTTGATGATGTTTTGTTTTGAAAATCCTCTTTCACAATCAATAGTACTTGATTGAATAGTAAGCACAACTTGCCATAACTTCATCATATGAGGATAGCATCTATGCCAATATTTTGTGTTACGAAATACTATCCATGCATATTTCATCTTGAAACCCTCACAACTCAAATGCAATGAATCAACAGAAGAGTTTAACTCCCTTTTACAACCGGTAACATTAAATATGAATACAAATTCATTTACATTATTTGAAGTAGTATGTTGCAAATGTTGGAGAAGCTTATCAATCCATTGCATTATTTGAAGTAGTATGTTGCAAATGTTGGAGAAGCTTATCAATCCAATGCTTGAGATATTATCTTGAGTTTGATGATCTAATGGATAGTAAGAAGGACTGAAGAGTTTTGCAGCCAATCCTTATTCAACTCATTATCTAAATTTTCAACATGCTCACCAATAAAACACAGCTACTATATTATCTTGAAAAAAATCAAAGCCAGTGAATCACCTGTAAAAAAAATGCTTTAAAAAATTAAATCCGATGAATCGCCTGTAAAAAAAAAATGCTTAATCCTTAAATGTTGTATTATGTTGAAAAAAATCAAAGTTGAGAATAATTATTTGTAAAAGGAAAATAAAATTTCAACATGCTTATTGCTCACCAATAAGTTTGATGCTATATTATCTTGAAAAAAATCAAAGTTGGGAATCACTGCAAACAAAATGTTGTTGAAAAAACAAGTGACAATGCTATAAAATAAGTGCTTTCAACAGTGAAAATTTGCGTTATGTGATTATTCATAAGGATATTCTATATATATTAAAAAAAAATGTAAAATTAGAAAATATTGATAATTAGAAATAAATCTAAAAATCTTAAATTTAATGTTAAAGTTTTTAAATTATGTGGAAAATAAATCTTATTAAAATATTCAAAAAGTTAAAAATCAATTATATTCTATTTTGAAAAGATTTTGAATTAATATATTTTTTATAATAAATATTATAAATCATATATATTAATAAAAAGCAATGATAACTATTAGTAAAAATGTCAAAATCTTTAAAAAATTAGAAAAAACTATATTTAATCTTGAAAATATTCTATTTCAACAGATTTTGAATTAATAAATATATTTGTAATAAATTACATATATTAATATAAAGTGAAATTAGAAAAAATTATTCCAAATCTAAACTAATTTATATTTTTATCATAAAAATATAAAAATATAGCAAGTCAAATGATACGGTCTAATAAATTTTTAGTCGTAATATACGGTCCAAAATGTAAAAAAGGGTCAAATAGACCATTTAAAAAAATGAGGTCAAACTGGTACTCGATTCCACAACAAAGAAAAAATATTTTTATCTCGTGTACAAACGTAAAAAATGTATTAAAATCTCTCTTCGGTGGTCCACACGCAATGATCGACGCCATCAGAACTGCTGATTAGCAGCTGCAGGTAGAGTTCAGGGTACTTACTGGATGGAAATCATTACTCATTGACCTATTTTAATGAAGCTATTTTAGTGATTTATGTTTTTCTATTGTAAATAAGATTTAAATAGTAACAGAAAATATTGAAAAATAGTAACAAAGATGTTATATCATATTTGCAACAATAACATAATGATTTAAAACAAAATAATAATAAAATTATAAATAGAGAGGAAAATAAAGGGGAAAGAAGAACAAATGCAAGAAATAATCATAAATATAATCAGAAACCATAAAAATAATGAAATTGAGAAATAGCAATTTGTTAGTAGATCTATTATTAATTGCAAATTTAAAATTGAATATCTAATTAAAATCTAAATCATGAATATAAGTTAATTATTTGAACTTTAATTAAAATTGGGTGTCAAGAGCAACAATTTATTAGTGTTGAGATTTCTGTATTGCAATTGTGTGTAATCTTTTTTGTTTGTTTGTTTGTTTTAAGAAGATTACACACAGTTGCAATCCAGAAATCTCAACACTAATTGATCATGGATTGTGGAAACTTCATTCTATTAAGCAACAATTTATGTTAGTGGCATGGTCATCTAGTGATCTAATGACTTATGTTAATTATAGATATCTATTATTTTTACTATAATATCTAAAATTGACTATTAAATAATTAAATATTTTTCTATTTTATATAATTAAATAATTTTATTATTTATTTTCTTATATTTTTGCAATTAAACAAGTGCTACATAATGGCATGTACTTTAGTAGTAGTTATTAGTCAATAAACAATACTATTGCAATGCAAAATTACAAGTGAATATTTTTTAAGAAAAAAAAATTACTAAAATCAATATGGAAGATTTATAACTTTAAAAAATTTCTAAATGATTTTTTGTTAATATGATTGGTTAAAAAAAATTAGATGTTAAAGATGAATTTATAATATTAATAAAGCTTTTTTTGAGCATTTTCTTGAGCATTTTTTTTGCCTCAAACAACATTTTTGGAGCTATTTTTGAAGCCATTTTTATGAGTTATGTGGATTCTAAAAATAGTATTCTCAATGAGGGAGCTATCGTGGAACATGATGTGCTCCACCAAATCCAAAACACGAGCTCTATTAGAGCAATGTCCAAGGAATGAATCTCACATAACAACATATATATACTAGAGGTTGATCACAAGAGTATAAGTCATGAGAAAGAGCAAAATGGGCATTGCTCAGGGAGAGAAATGGATGATACCCATATGGATTTGCATAATGTTATGTAAATTGTGTGGGATTGAACAACTTCTTTTGTCTTCAAAGAAGTTTCTCATTATGCTTTTCCTTTGATGGTTTATGTTGTAGTAGGTGTAAGGTAAGCCTCATTTTCTTGTGACTAGGAGTCTAGTTGATTTTTTCTATGCATTTGTTAATAGACATATTTTTCTTTTATAGTAGCAGTGTAGGATTACTTTGGTGTTGAATATTACCCTTTTCAAGCATTTGGTTCTTTTTTCCCGCTAATGTTGAGGTTTCAAGAGTTAAAACAACGAACAATCAATTGTTGCATCTAATTAAGGTAGACATTTCAAGCCAAGATAACAAAAGGTTTCAAGTAGAGTTAATCTATTTTCTTATCACCAAATTTTGTCTGGACTTAATGCTTTTATTGTCTTGTAGTTATGTAACAAAGTGCATGGCAACATTTTCTACAAACGAACTCCTAATTGTGTCTTGGTCAAACAACAAGCAATTCTAATTAATCTATTTTTTAACTGTAGTTATCACATTCATCAAATCTTGCTCAAATCAGGTTTGGATCATATGTCTTGAATATTACCCTTTTCAAGCATTTGGTGCTTTTTTCCTGCTAATGTTGAGGTTTCAAGAGTTAAAACAACAGACAATCAGTTGTTGCATCTAATTAAGGTAGACATTTCAAGCCGACATAATAGAAGCTTTCAAGTAGAGTTAATCTATTTTCTTATCACAAATTTTTCCTGGACTTAATGCTTTTATCAAGTCTTGTAGTTATGTAACAAAGTGCATGGCAACATTTTCTACAAACGAACTCCTAATTGTGTCTTGGACAAACAACAAGCAATTCTATTTAATCTATTTTTTAACTGTAGTTATCACATTTGTCAAATCTTGCTCAAATCAGGTTTGGAGCATATGTCTTGAATTCATTAGATTAACAAATAAAATCTTACCTAAAAAATGTAACCAAAAAGCAACATAGTGAGTAAAAACTAAAATCCATCTAGATTCTAAACCTAAAACATGTCCATACTTTAAAAAAAAATTAGTGCTCATAATTTTGTATGTGTGTATGTATATACTTAGGTTTATAAAAATACATATAATATAAAATGTATTTTTAGTTTTTATATTTATATGGACCAAATTTGATCATTTGGGAAATCTTAATATTTAAAAAAAAAAATCTCTCCTTTCCAAATTGGACTTTGTGCACCTAATAACTATGTTTTTTATCATAGAAACTAACCAATACTAAGTACAAAGAGTAGTTACATGCTTTATAGGTGTTCATAGAGTGGGTATTTATGCTAACAAACATATTTTGTAATGGAGGTGAAGACATGGAAAAATGAATGAAGCAAAACAACATAAGATAATGCAAATAATCAAATGTATACCTCAAAAGATTTCCATCCTCCTAGATTGAGCCGAAACATAATGCACCATAAATCTATTTGATTTTCTCTAGATTATAATAAGATGTGGATTTCTCACTAAAACAACATAACCTTAGTACGATTCCAATAATGAGATGGAAAATTAGAAGCATAATGCTAACAATAATAGACTTGATTGATAATAAAGGATTAAGGCCTCTAGTTATAGGATTTTCAATGTTGATGTAAATAGGTGTTTTCCTTATCTAGTCTTATTTAGGTCGTATTTACATGTTAAGTACACTTAGGTCCTAGGAGGGAATCTATCTATTAACATTAATTTGGGGGGAATATTTCTAGTTAAGTGTTAGTTGTCACTTATATTTTGGCATTTAATGCTTGTGTCCCAGGTCATTTAATGTTTATTGAAGCAGTTATCTCATTGTACAAGATTAAGACACATGTCAAGATCTTGTCTTATCCTATTCCACACATTTTTCATTTATAAGCAAGGCATCATTTGTACATCCTAGACAATTCAGTTTAGTAAGTCCAATATATCACTACAATCTTGAGTATTGCATATTAGCTATATCTTACATCTTTCATGTTCTTCTTTTCCCCTCTTGTAGAAGGTTGTTTATGGTTTTTGAAAGTGATCTTGAAGGCTTGAGTACTTGAGTGACTCTAACATAGAATTAGAGCTTCAAATTTGTAAGCCCTTTCTCAAATTTGGGAGATAATCAAGCTTGAGCTATTGCAAGATTGCAAATCTTGGCAGATCTTGAAACTTTGAGTATGCTTTTCTCTTGCATCATATGATAACTTGGAGAATCAAAAAAACTTAATAGAAATACCAAAATTGGGGGGTTTTGTTTGTGGCTTTGTATTGTAAGTTCATTTTGGAGCATTTTGGGTCAAAATAAATCCTTCCATTGAATTCAAAAGGCCTAGAAACCCCCATTTTCATATATAATACTTCATATTTTCATGTAGGAAAAAGGCAGTTTTTTCATGCGACTATCTTAAATTTGACAGTCAAATGACTATCAAAAACACTATGTTAAATTTGATGTCCAAATGACCATAATCGAAGACTATGTTAAATTTGATGGCCAAATGACCGTCATCGAGTCACTCCAATATGCCCCCCTCTCCATCAATAGTTTTAATTTTGTAGTCTAACTTTAGAAGGGTATATCTCAATCATACGAGCTCCTTTTTTCAAGCAATTTTTTTTATTTGGGGTAGAATTTTGTGAAATTTGCAATGGTGCAATTGGATTTTGATTTTGATGCCTAATTTTTTAATAAATTTCAGATTTTTAGAGCTATTGTTGAGTTGTTCTCATTTTGGGAACTTCTGAGGCTTCATTCTCACTCACATGGTAACATTTTTAGGTGATTTTTTTTTAAAGTACATAATTTTTCATTTAATTTTTAATGGTGTGATAAGATTTCAATCTCATTCTACATAAAATTTTACTTTGAGCTTGGGACCAAATTTGGCATCTGTAAGCACTAAGATCAAGTCTAGTTTATTACTTTTAGCATCTAGCACCTATAATCACACTAAATATAAATGTCAAATCATATATTTTTTGGGGGGGTCACTTGGTGCATTTTTTGATCTATTTTCTTGTGCTTTTCTTTTTTCCATGGATCATTCTAAGGTTCTTTTGCTAACATCATGTAACTATTCAAAATGACATAAAAATGCATGGGGTATACTAATGAATGAAGGTTATTCTCTATATGTTGAAAATAAGGTACATGAACCTATAGATGATGAGAAAAAGATAAAATGCATGATTGAACATACCAAAGATCTTGGATTTCTTCGTAAACTAGTTTCTTAAGATTTATTATTCCAAATTGATCCATGTAAGAATTATCATGAGGCTTGGGACAAATTGAAAACATTTTATGGTTCTACAAATTAAGTAAGAGGCTATCAAATTTATAATGAATTAATGAGCCTTGATCCTAAGAACTTTTACAACATACAAGACTATATCACTAAGGTTAATGACCTAAGAGAGCAATGTAAAGCATGTGGAATTGATAAAAAGGACATTCAGTTGGTCTAAAATTCATTAAACAAACTTGGTCTTGATTATACTACTTTTGTTTCTAACTTTCATACTCATAGGTTGATTATGGGATCTGTATATACTACACCTTCATTTGCATCTTTTTTCTGAGATGTCAATACATGAGCAACAAAATCTTGTCCAGATGGGTCTCATTAAGTCTTCTAAATCTCAAGCATTGTTGGCTAGTCAGGTGAAAGAATAAGATAATATAGTGGTTGAGTGATTCTATCAACTCAACAAGGGTGCACACTTCCATGCCAACAATATTTTTGATAGGTTGACTAGGGAACAAGCAAAACTTAGTAAAAATGATTCACATTTTAAGAATTGGACATTGTTAACAACATCACCTAAGGGTAAAGGAACTAAGAAGTCTAAACCAAAGACATAATCTATTTATACTCCCACATTTTTCTAAAGAGGATAAATCTAGGAAGGAGAAACCAAAGTTTGGATATTGTAATAAAATTGTGCATGGTGAACATTAATGCTATGAGAAACAAATAGGGTTTGAGGTGCCTTCTTGGTTAACTATGGAATTCCCAATTTTTGAAATAGAAGAAATCAAAGAACAATCCACATTCAAATCAACCAAAGAATAAATCCTCTTCCTCAAATAAATCATCTAAGAAGGAGAAGTCTACTTGTTCATATTGCAAAAATCTTAGGCATGATGAACATTATTGTTATTTTGGCACATTCAATAGCACTAATAATATTCGTGTTCAATAACACTTTATGCAAGAAATGGTTGAAAGTGGTAATGTCATGTTAGAGAAGTTTAATTCTTTGAATAATATTGTAGATTTTCGTATGAAGCCAATGACCACTGATAAGTTCTCCTAGTGTAGGAAGGCCACAAGCCTTGATTTTTTATACTTAATTACATTTAGTTTTATTATGGATTTGTTTGCAATGTATAATGTCAAGTGGGAGAATGCTAGGATTAAGTTTTCATTTACCTTGCAATCCTATGTATATTTTATGTATCACCACCACTCTTGGAAAGTGTCCTTGAATGCCTAGGGTGTAATTGGAAAATAATTTTTAATAAATATTCCTTTAGAATCTTAGCAAATTAGTTGCCATATGTATTCATGAAGAAGGTGAAGTATAACAATAGTGAGAACAATTGACTTTGGACTCATTACTTACACTTCTGCAATTCTAGACACTAGGATTAAGGAGCGGAGAATATTGTATGATGGATGGGACCATCATGAGTTGGCTACTCCAAAATAGATCATTATACTTGAAGATTTGAGTCATCAAGAGTTATGAAAGAAAATATGACTTTGTAGTTACATTTAATATTTTGGGGAAAATTTATTATGCTCATGTGATGTCCATATGAAGTCATTTATTATTTCACTATTCTTAGAAGATTCTCTCTAGGGTGGATGTGGGATTTTTGCATGATGTCATGCTTTTTGTATCTATTATTTTGGTAAACCATTTATGGTTGTGTCCTTTATTCATACTTATATATTGTGGGTATGTGGTGGTAGTCGATGTATCTCATTCTTGAAGACCAATACATACTTGTAATATTTTTTGTGTACAAATTTTCCTTGAAAAAGGTATCTTCATGTAAATTCCATGTTAATATGGTTTTCTGATTTCATTCTTGTTATTTTTTTTGCAATCAAATTATTATCTTATGATATTCCCAATCTAAAGAAATAGATTTCAAATTTGCATGCACTTGTAGAATATTTTACTATAGTAGTTCAACTTTGTCTCTAAATAGCTAAGACCTCTAAGAAATGGAATGAATGCCATGTATTGATAGAGTTAAAGATCCAAGATAAATAAAAGAGGAAGGTATTCATAGATTTAGGTAGGAAAATTTTGGAAGCCTTAGGTAGATTGATATTACATGAGACACCATACAAAATTTCATTGGCTAATGGGACATCTGTAAATTTCATAGGGACTTGAACAAATATAGAGGAAAACTTGTTAGGGTTAAAAAGAAGAGTAGAATTTAAGGTTATAGAAATGAAATAGCTTTTGATTTGTTCAATGTATTAGTAAAATTGGAATGGTTTTTGAATCATGATGGAGTATTTGTATCCTAAAAAGAAGATTTTATATTTCATGGAGAGGATAGAGTGATGCACATACCATTGTATACAAATATGAGTGACAAATATGTGGAGTAGATAGTACAAGAAGAGGAAATAGATGACGAAGAAAACTAAAAGAGCTTGTGCTCTTTAAAAGCATCCCCAAGACAAAAAAATATGATAATCCTAATTTATAAGGGGTAAGTGCACAAAGTTGAGTCCACGAAACGTGGAAGTTTTTGCCTTAGCCAAAATATTGAAATCGTCATTGCAAAAACGAGATCCTGATTTTAATAAACAGGATCTCGATTTTAATAAACGGGATCCCGATTTTAATAAACAGGATCCCAATTTTTAAAAATTGGGATCCTGTTTAGCTTCGAGATCCCAAGCCTAAATACAAAACGGGATCCCATTTTTTTAAAATTAGGATCTCGTTTCCTAAAGGATCCTGAACCAACGGACAAGGAACAGGATCCCGATTACTATGAAACGGGATCCCGATTTATAAAAATCAGGATCTCGTTTTCTAATGCTATTTACTTTTTTAAAAACGAATAGAGTTCATTTTGCAGTGGACGGGATCCCAAGTACAAGAAACAATGACCTCCACAAACAGCTCCAGGTACCCGCCCACGCCCCTTTTTTTTGCATTTTTCCATTTCTTATTGAAATTGTGAATTTAGCATTTTTTTTTTAATTTATTTCACGTTTTGAGCATTTTTTTCCTATTATAGTAGAAATGAGTAATTGTAGAAATAGATCAAAAAATGCAATGAAACCTAAAGATTTTTTAATAGAAATGAAAAAATGAACCTTGAATTGTGTTTTACAAACAAAATTTAGCTTTTGAAACCTAAATTGTTTTGATTAAACCAAAAAAAATTGAATTTGAAAACCCCAATTGAAATGAAATAAAAAATTGCATTTCAAAACCCTAGAAATTGAAATGAAATAAAAAATTGCATTTAGAAACCCTAATCAAGCTTTTGAAACCCTGAATTCAAATCAAACGAAAAAAATTGAATTTGAAAACCCTAGTTTGAACTTAAACGAAAAAATTGCATTAAAAACCCTAATTGCTTAGAAATTGAAACCCTAAATTGAATTGGAACAAAAAAAATTGTTAAAACCGTAAATTGAAATTGAGCAAATCATTTTGATTTTGAAAACTAGGTAATTTTGAGCTCAAAAAAAATCATTTGCATTGCTTAAATGTTTTAAATTTTATTTGCATTGTATGGAGAAAGCGGTATGTTAAACTTTAGTTTCAATGTTAAATTATAATTAGATTAGAAAACAATATGTTAAAGAATAGTTAAAATTCATAAGGTTTATCAATGTTTGTTTGCAAATTTAGTTAGCAAATTCGTAAATCCAAGCACGTACAATCGATTCCAATTGGCACTAACTTTCAAATCTAAATTATTCCAAGGCCACCCAAACTTCACCCTAAGTTTGCTAAACCCTAAACCCTGAACTGTAAAATCTAAACCCTCAACACTAAAGCATTTGAATTTTGTCTTAGGACCTTAAAATTAAATTTGGTTGCCTTAAAAAACCCTTTGTTGTCACCATCCAATCGAGCTTTTTGTAATGTTTTCACTTATTTGAACACATAATATAAAACCTTTTTGTTTCTACAAGTTTATGAAGAGTGGATGATCACTCTCTATGACACTTAGACATGATCAATAGGGATCTAAATCATTGGAAAAAAACTTTATTCTATTGTATCCACAAGATAGGAGAGCGTGAGTGAGAGTGCTATGGGTAAAGTTTCTTTCATTGGACATACCTAAAATTATGTAGGTTCAATGTCAAGAATGGGTCTATTTGGTAGATTTATGAAAACTATTATGAATATCTAGAATACCATAAAAGTATAATTATAGCAATTCCAATTGGAAACACTTGGGTATATATCATATGAAATTTAAATAGTAAGGTGTCTATTATATAGGAGAGTTGATAATACATGGAAAGAGGTTTGTATGGGAATATATGTATTAAGAAACACATACCATGACCTCTATAGGATTTTTAAGACGTGATCCTAGATAATAATCCACCCATCCTCAAGCATAATGGATTCTTTAGCAATTAAGGGAGATTCAATAACCATAAAATTACCTATATTTTGATACTATATAGATTTATGTGGAAGGATAGAAATGCATCAATAAGGAGACCAAGATGGAACCATTTAACACCTAAGGTACACCTATTACATGGGAAAGGGAGGGAGGTACATGATGATAGGTTGGAGGAACTAGGCTATTATTACAATAGAGAGAGGAGGAGGATTCATATTATGCTCCTATAAATAAGAGGTCAATTTAGAAGATTAAAAGAACTCTAATAACAAAGGAAATAATTCTATAGAGGGAGTGAGTGGGATTGTTGGAAATATGCAAGGAGAGAGGTGAAGGTCCCAACACCTACATAGAGTCCTACACGAAATACACCAATCTAGGCACTTCCTAGAAGGATCAAGATCCATGTGAGTAGCCTCTTTTTTATTTTTGTATCTTCTACATATGTATATTTATTCCTTTATTATGTCATTAAAATTATGTATGATATAACTTATTAATAAGTGATTACAAGTATAATTATTAAAATATTTCATATTTATTTTGATATCCTCTAATGTAGGAGGAAATTTTTACTTGTTTTGATAGATGTATGTTATTTTTGTGATATGTATAGATTGATTCATTTTTAACATGATAATTTTTTTTATTAGAGGGATAAACACTTTTGACCTAGAGCTATGAACCAATGAGGTCACAATATGACTAAATTTGGACCTCACTAGACATCTAGATCCCCTTAAGCCATCCTATCACCCTAAATCATAAATTGATTTCTTAAGGGGTCCCAATATGACATTTATTAAGGGGATCAAAGAAGTTCTTAAAATTTGGTGAAGTTTCCCAAGGCAACCAAATTTAACAATAATAAGATCGTGCAAGATTATAATATGAATGATATTTCATGATCTAGGTTGGTCAGTTGAAACAAGAGTAGATCTCAATCAACTATTCCACAAGAAAATGTTCTTCACTAACTTGCAAGTTCATTATATTCCAAGGGGCACCAAAACTTCACCCTAAGTTTTGTAAACCCTAAACCCTGAACTCTAAAATCTAAACCCTAAACACTAAACCATTCATTTTGTCCTACCTGACCTTAAAGTGAAATTTGGTTTCCTTAGGAAAATCCACCAAATTTCATTCCCTTATGCCATGTAATTTTGTAGAGGATCTTACTACATAGATCCCCTTAAGTTATCCTATTACCCTAAACCCTAAACTCTAAACTCTAAACCCTAAACCCTAAAGCCATCATTTTTTCTTAGGCTCTTAATGAAATTTGGTTGCCTTAGGAAACTCCACCAAATTTCATTCCCTTATGCCATGTAATTTTGTCCTAGGATCTTACTACATGTAGATCCCCTTAAGCTATCCTATTACCCTAAACCCTAAACTCTAAAGTCTAAAACCTAAACCCTAAAGCCATCATTTATTCTTTAAAGGCTCTTAATGAAATTTGGTTACCTTGGGCAACTTCACCAAATTTTATTCACTTGAGCCATGTCATTTTCTCCTAGGACCTCACTAGACGTAGATCCCCTTAAGCCATCCTGTCACCCTAAATCGTAATTTGATTTCTTAAGGGATCCCAATATGACATTTCTTAAGGGGATCAAAGAAGTTCTTACAATTTGGTGTTCAAAGTTGCCTAAGGCAACCAAATTTAACAATAATAAGATCATGCAAGATTATATAATATTAATAGTTAATTGTATTTTCATTCAAGTAACATGTGCCTTAGACATAAATGAGGCTTACATATTTTATCATTTGTATTCAATTATTTAAGGCCATTTATATTGAATGGTTTAAAGGTATTTCCTAAACATGTATCTTACATCTTGAAATTACAAATCTAATGCAGGTTCACTCATATCTTAAAGATCACATGGATCCATTCAATAATATTCACAATCCACCTCCACGCCATCCATCTCAACCACCTTCACCTCCACCTCCACCCACTCCACCTCGTAACCCCCCACCTCCACCACCTGAAATCAATGAACATGCTCGTTTGCAAGCACAAATCAATGCCAATGTTAGAACCATCCAAGATCAAATCAACATTATTCAAAATGAAGAATGTGTTGCACCTCCTATGAGGATGTTTGCATCTAGGATGCAAACCCTTGTTGATGATGTCAGGGCTATGGATGGGATCTTAGATGAGCGTCAACAATGGCTAGAGGAGAGGAGAACTTCCGATTCTAAAAAGGAAAACACAAAGAAATGAAGAGATGGAGTAGAGAGCCACAATAGTTTCTAAATTAAGATAATGATCTTAAATAGTTATGAATTTATGAATTTGGTGAATGATGGATATTTTGTGTGATGAATTTATAAATTTGGTTGGATGGATATTTTTAGTGACATGAATTTATGATTTTGGTTCTAGATGGATATTTTTAGTAACATGGATTTATGAATTTGGTGGAATTTATGAAATTATAATGAACAATATATAATAGTATATATTTTATGACTATCTACTAGATCATGATTTCTCCTGCTGAAAATTTGTAATATATATATATATGTGTGTGTGTGTGTGTGTGTTAGACATAAAATGAGCTTTTGTGAATTTTTCAAGTTTATTGTTTAGTATGTGCGTGCATGTATTAAAAATTTGCATAGAGTTCTTAAATTTTGAAATTTGTATGCATGTACATAGTTTAGTTTAATGATCTGTACGCTTGCAAATTATGCATCATATTTTTTATTTTAAATGTATGTACATGTTAAATTTTGAATTTTGTATGGACATGCTCAAGTTCAATCAATGTATATAGATGTGCATTTCAATTAAATATATGATCTTAATATATTTATGCACATCCTATTTTGTATGATTTAATGCAGCTACACATTTATATCTCATATCATGGATGATTTTAACATTGATGATATCATCAATCCACCACCTCAGCCACAGCCACATCCACCTCCCCCTCCACCTCCACCTCCCCCTCCACCTAATATGCCACATCTAGCACCTATCGCATCTGACGAGGCTCACTTGCAAGCACGTATAAATGATCAAGTTGCATCCTTACAAAATCAAATCAATACTATGCAGAGTCAAGCATTGATTCCACCACATGTGAGATGTTTTGCATTTGCGATGCAAAACGTTGTTGATGCCATTAAGATGATCGATTTTGATCTTGATAGGCATCAACAAGAGAGAGAACAAATGAGACAATTTTATTCCGACGGTCTGTCTTACAAACAAATATTAGACCTTAAAATAACGAAAGCCCATCTAGCCCCCTACTTTGTTGACCCCGTTACTCAACAACCCATTCCACCCAACAAATCTAAAATATCCATGAGGTGGTGCATACATCCACAAATGAGTACGCATTTTTGGGATCGATGGTATATGGTTTTTGATAGTCCCCCACATGCTAATTGGGAGTGCCCATTGTATTTTTTTAGAAAACTGTATATAGAGTTTGTTCTGGGGAAAAAGCCCAATTATTTTGATTTTAGATCATTTCAGGGTGTTGGTGGCGGCATGCCACAACAGAGGTTAGGGGCAAGGGTTGATCCCCAATGCCCTGTGCATGTGCAACCCCTTGTTGTTGCTCCTGGTCCTCCCACTCCCGCACCTGTACATCATCGAGCTCTAGTCTCAACATTAGGTTCCCTTAGTACACTCGCAGGAGACCTTGATCAGCATGCTTTTGCAATAGTGGGTGGGGAGCATAGAGACGATGATGATGGAGGATTTTTTTATGGAGTTGGAATGAGTACCACTCCAGGAGTGTCAAGGCCCGTCCCCCATATATGTACTAGTTGTCATCAAGTATTCTATGGACCTAATCACGCCACACCTAGTTCAGGTGGACGGGGAGATTCTGGTGATTCATCTAGTTGCATCAGCTCATTTGTAGAGTTTCTTACAGCAGACCATCACCCTGAGGACACTGTGACACAGGTATAAATATGCATCTATGTACGTTCATTTTATAAGAATTTTGATGGATTTATATATCAAAGAAAAGTTTGCAATACATTTTAACAATCAAATTGTTTGGTGTACAGATGACACTAACGATGGGGCAATCATATGTTCCACGAGTACATACATCAACACCGGTCATACTCGGAAACCCTTATGGGGTATTTTGAATTCAATTTTTAAAATTATTTATGAAATCATAAATTTAACTTGAGTTTTAAATTTATAATTGAATCACATATATTTTTGAAATATTTATGTTGGTTTAGGCGAGTCAATCGGCATCCACATCGATTCCTCCTGAGGGATTGTCAACCACTCCTCCATTATCGAGCGTCATAGATCAAGGGTAGGTACATTCATATTGTAAATTTGTTTAAAGTTTACATTAGTATAGTTACAATTTTATGAATTTTGAATTCACTAGATATATGAAATACATGCATGTACACTTGTAAATATTATAAGCATTAAATTTTTATGTACATGTATGTCTAGGTTGATAGCACAATGAGAATGGGCATCAGGAAAACATTTGATGTTGCAGCTACTCGTGAGGCCACTGATTTCCAAGTTGTTTACAAAACTTTCTACACAAAATGTGCAAACTTGAATATATATATATATATATATTAACCTAATTCAATTGTACATGCTTTAATTTTGATCTTGTAGGACTTTGTTAGTGCAACTTTCAACCCTGACCCAGACATAGTTACACCACCAAGAGGACATGCAAAGTAGGCTCCAGATCAAATGGTAATTTAAATTTTTTATTATATTTAAAGTCAATTATAAATTACATATTTTGAATATAACTTAAATTTTAAATTTTAAATTGAATATATACATAATATGAGATTTGTTACATATTCTTTTTCTTTTATAGCATGAGACACATCTTGTAGTTGAGCATGTACAGACAAGTCCTGGAGAAGAGCGTGGTGCACAACCTCAGAATACGATACAATTAAAATATGATAAATTATAAATTAAATTGAATTAAAAAAAATTGAATTGTAGAGTTGTACATCTAATTTCAAATTTCTTTGTCTTGTTTATGTAGATTGATTTATAGAATTTAGAGGTTGCTTCAGGTGCACCAGAGCATCCAGATGCAGATATGACGGTAATTTAATTTTATGATGGATTATAAATTAAATTGTCATTAAATCATTTTTCATTGTCTTACATTTGATTTCATCTTTCTCTTGTACAGAGTGTTTCAGGTCATCCGCATAGTCCACATGGTGTGAAGAGGTCTCTTGATTATAGAGACAGTACATTACCTAGAAACATGTGATTTTATGTGTTATATTTGTTTATTTCATGGACTATATTTTTGGTTTCTCATGTACTCTGTTGGACTTTATATTTCATGGCTCAGGTACTTAGTTGGACTTTAGTTCATAGGTTGTACTCTCGACTTTATTTCATGCACTTAATATGTTACATAAATTATGGACTTTATTATTGTTTGAAATTTTAATTTACACATGTACATTTATGCATTTTATGTTCATAGTCAAGACATTAATATAGGACATTAATGTGAAATTTAGTGATCTCATACATGATATTAATATAGGACATTTTAATATTTATACTTTACAAATTTAGTGATCTAATACATGATATACATGATATGTACATTCAATAATTAGCGATAATTACTCAGTGAACTTATTCAATTCACGTCAATCAATAATTAGTCAATAAATCATAATTTACAAACAAAAGCAATCTGTTTGTATACCATAAAGGATAAAATTTTAAGAAATAAACAATACCATAGAAGATTAGAGAATAAAAGCATTAATAAATTCTATAAATAATAACATCTAACACTAATTTATAAGCTATCAAAACAAATAATGGCATCCCATACTAATTTATAAGCTATCAAAACAAATAATGGCATCCAATACTAATTTATAAGCTATCAAAACAAATAATGGCATCAAATACTAATTTATAAGTTGTCAAAACAAATAATGGCATTGAATACCAATCTATAAGCTATCAAAACAAATAATAGCATCCAACACTAATTATAGGTTGTCTTAAGGAGTCGTAATACGACGTATTAAGGGGATCAAAGAAGAGTATAATTGAGTATAAATATTAAGTGATATTAACAAGTATTATAATTTTTAGGGTGAGTCATCATAACACATCTTAAGGGGATGTATGAAGGGGTCATAATGCGTCTTAAGGGGATGTCTTAAGGGGTCTTAAGGGGATGTCTAAAGGGGTAATAATAGAAGGTCTTAAGGGGTCATAATACAACGTCTTAAGGAGATGTCTTAAGGGGTCATAATAGAATGTTTTAAGGGGATGTCTTAAGGGGTCATAATAGAATTTCTTAAGGGGATGTCTTCAAGGGTCATAATACAATGTCTAAAGGGGATGTCTTAAGGGGTCATAATAGAATTTTTTTAAGGGGATGTATTAAGGGGTCATAATACATCTTAAGGGGATGTCTAAAGGGGTCATAATACAATGTCTAAAGGGGATGTCTTAAGGGGTCTTAAGGGGTCATAATAGAATTTCTTAAGGGGATGTATTAAGGGGTCATAATACGTCTTAAGGATATAATTGATTTAACAATAATGTATGCATGATACTGAGTGATTATACAATTAGACATAAAGTTTCAAAGTAGGAAAACATGTACATTTAACAAACAAAATATATAGAATATTGATTTGATACATAGAAGTACATAGAGTATGTTTAATTTTGTAAGTATGTATGTACATATGTGTCATCTCAAAACAATGTTTACAAAATTTGGATATGCCATCTCAAGAACATCTCAAACTCGTGCCTAAAATGTAGTAGGTCTTCACACCGCCTGATATAAAAAAGGTACAAGCAATATCAATGAAATCATCAAAACATACATATTTAAATTTATATAAAACTATCTATATGTACACAACTCAAGTACCTACATTTAAAAGTATTCCATACATGTTTGTAGGTTGAATCCAGGCACCCTCTCCTTTTTGTTTCAAAGTATGAGATCAATGCAATGATGGCTTAAGGATACAAAAAATGACAATAAATCAATTTTAACTATTAATGTACAAGCAATATCAATATGTAATCAAAACATGTATTTAAATATAATTTAACTAATAATTACCTATTTTACCAAGTATTCCATGTTGTCTAGGTTGAATTTGCATGGACTAGATCCTTTTGTGATTATGCCTTAAGGATGTATAAAAGGAAAATTTAAATCAATTTCAACTAATAACACACTTGACCAATATCAAAACATGTATTTAATGTATTTAAAAGGACAAAATAAAACTAAAACTATATTTACTGTATTTACTTATTCCATTGTACCATCTGCATCCTCTCTTTTTTGCAATGCATCTATGATTGCCTCATGCTCTTCTATAGAAATTGACCATAACACTTTTTTTGAAGGTCTTCCATGATACCACTCTAGTTTTATATTTGTTGCCACCACAAAATGTGAATAATGTATAATCTTTTTATGTGTTTCATAGTCTTCGAATGCAGGTAGACCATTCTTTCTTATCAGGTATTTTCCTAGCCAAGTTCCAACATCCACCACCAATCCTATTGGAAAACATGAAAACCATCATCAAATAAGTTCTCAAAATTTTCTTAAGGGGATCAAAGACTTGTTCTAAAAAATTGCTTAAGGGGATCAAAAACTTGTTATCAAAATTTTCTTAGGGGGGTGTCTTAAGGGGATCACCGTACCTGTTGGATAATGAAAGATGTCATCATCTTCTTGAGGTGCTATTAACTTATGTTTAGTTTCCACACAACGAGCCAACCAATATTTTGTTTGCTCTTCATTCCCCTCAGGTGCAATAACAACATACACATGTCATGCCAACAAAATTTGATTTAATAACTTGCGCATATCCATATAAATAATTTAGTATTACAAAATAATTTAATAAAGTGAAATAAAATGAAATAAATTGAATTAAAATTACCTTCTTATACAAGGTCTAAAACATGGTCATAATCTTCAGATGCAAACACTTGATCATTTTCTTCAATAGTTCTTTCATATTGATCATGTGTTTCTACAGGTGTCAACGATCTTTTCTCCCACTATTCAACCCATTTTGTATTTTCACATGCTTCCCAATCTCCTGAGATACAAAATTGGCCAAAACATGCAAGCTCCCTTGTCCAAATGGTCCATGTGCTTGTTGTCGCACTCCTAAATGAATGTCATTTATTAGATCCACTAATTGTCTCACAATCAACTCTAGGTACAATGTTCTCTTCTTCCACCAACCAAAAGAATCGATGAACTATAGAGTAATCACTCGAACCAGGTGTAGATAATCTTCTATTACACCAATCCACAATCTCACGTGCATCTTTAAATTTTACTGAATCCTCAAATTTTAATTGTTCTCTAGCAAGAATTCTTTTGACACACACACCAGCTCCATCATGTTCTCCTTTACTATGCCCAGCTTCAAAAGAAATCCATATATGTTGGACATTAAGTTCCTTGTGAACCCTACTTAACCAATAGAACATTTGAGCATTCATGAATTGCCTTGTACAATTATCTAACCATATGAGGTGTTCTTTCATCTAGATTCCTCTTTCTCTTAAATTTCTATAAAATATACTGAAACAGTATTGAACAAACTCTGACGAGTGTAACCGATTGTCACTCAAATAAAAATGATACTCCCTCAAAACTTTTCTATCATCCTCAGTGCTATCATATGCGTGTCTATAAACAATATGGACAAACATAGCTACTTGCACTGAATTATAGTATTGAGATTGAATTTCCTCTTGTAGAGCGAGAGTATAATTCTCTGCAAAATCAACCACTGAAAGTATAGTACCAATTGGAAATGTGTTTCTACATGCGCGAAATTGGCCATCAAGCCATCGAGCATGTTCAGAGTGCATGACATATTTTGGTACAATTTTATTCTTAAATTCACTCATGAATGCATACACACTAACTTTTTTTGTAACTAAATCACAACGCTTTCCTATTTTTCCATCTTTTAAAGAATAGTGAACATTCTTAAATCTTTTAACATCTACTCATTGTTGTCCAAAATCATGATCAACACTTTCATGCAAACAAATTCTTAAAAATGAAAGATTTCCACAGTTAATGCATTGTCCAGAAATACAAGAACTTAAATAAAATAATTTATTATTAGATTTTTCACAAAACAAACCTGAAATAAACTCTCTTATTGCTTCAGGTGGCATATCAATACCACACTCCTATATAATCATGTCAATATGCAAGGTACAATGTATATATCAAAAAAACATCATAAAAATAACAAAATTGAACATGTATTTTACAACAACAAGATATGCGTTGCTTATTAATTTTTACATACCAGGATTTACATTTTTTAAAACACCTTTGACTTATTTTAATATTACCAGGTAACATTGAATCGCTACAAAATTTTCTATAAAATTCAGTTTGTGTTGTATCTAATAGGTGTTTTGGGTGAGGATCGCGAACTTTGGACCCCACCCTTAACTTTAAAACATCTCTAGCATTAGTTGAAACCCTAGTATTATCATGCCAATATTTTTCGATCAAATATTTAATTTCAACATTCAATTTCATATCAGACCTCGGTAGTCATCCACTGAAACTCCAACATTGATTGATAGGAGCATTTTCTATACTTTCTCTTCTTTTAGCCACTCTTAGCAATGTTTTAGGATGTATTTTTCAAAATTCACTAATATTGCTTACCATTCTTTTATTCAAAGTTGCTTTATTAACTATAGCAGTTGTTATAGCTCTTCTTGCTGGGTTTTATCTTTAGATCGACTATTTTTCCCAATAGATTGAATGGCACTAGCAACAGTAGACATAACATGTTTTAATTATTGATCTTTTCTTTTTGGTTTAACATAAAAGCCTAACCTTTTCATTACTTTCCTCATTTTTTGCATTCTCATCAATTGCAACATTAGTTGACATTGAAATGCAAATTTTTTACGATAAAAGAATTTGGTGTATATTCTGTTCGCATGTGTTCTTATTTTCCTCCAAGAAATTTAACTAGGAAGATTATCGAAAACACCACTTCCAATTTTAAAATAAGTATTTTCATTAAATTCAACATCACATTCTAGATTTTCATCTTCATTTTCATTTACATTTTCATCAACAAAACGGTTTTCATTTTCATTTCATCAAAAATGCATGTTTTGTTTTCATTTTCAAGAAAATGATCATTATGATTTTCATTTGCAACAAAAGATTTTTCTTTTTCGTTTCCAACAAATTCTATAAAAGTTTCACTCTCCGAATATCATTAATGTCAACATCATTAAGTTCAGCATCTTGTAAAACTTCTACATACAAATTTACCATTTCACTAACATGTCGATTTGAAAACGCACCTGGATTTGTGCATATTGAAACATTCTCCATAGAATTCAAAGAGGTATTTCAAGACATAGGACTTGTTTGTATAATCATATTCTTCTCCAAGTTGACTCCTTGCAAATTAGCTTCATCTACAACCATGGTATCCTCAATGTTTTCATCTTCAATAGTTGTGGAATTGGATGCTCCACCATAATTGATTGATTTCATTCTCATTCTTCTTTCTCTTTGTCTTTGTCTCTCCTCTCTCTTTGCTTCAACTTCTTAAGGAGTCAATGTCTTCCTTATCTTATTACGAGCTTTATCTCCCATGATTATAAAATTCTCAAGCACAAATGAATGTCAATAGTGAAATTCTTCAAAATATTCAATCCAAATTGGAAGTCGAATACCTATTAGGACAAAAAATTTCCTCTTGTGTTCCTCAAAAAAAGTAGAAAACTAGCACAATTCCACTTTAAAAATTGTTTTCTTCATGCCTCCTTTGAAAAATTCAATCCATATTGCAAGTTGAAGAACTTTTGTTCCTCCAAACAAGCACAAAACTAACACAATTCCACTTCAAAAATGGTGTAGATGATGCCTCCTTTGAAAAAATAAATCAAAAATCAAGTTCATCACCTGTAAATACAATAGCTCATGAAAAATAGTTCAATTTTACTGTTCTCGATCGTACATGTGAAGTTGCAGACTTCACAATATTTTTTGGCAGTAAATTTAAATAAAAGAAATGGGATCTCGTTTATAAAAACTGGGATCCCGTTCTATAACCAGGATCTTGTTCCCTGATATTTAATGTGGGGACCGTTGGAAGGAAAATAGGATCTTGTTTCCCTTCCAACTATCTGCATATTATAAAACAGGGAACGAGATCCCACTTTTAATAAACGGGATCCCATTTTATAAAGCGTGATCCCGTTTTTTTAAAATTTGAATTTCTATTAGCTTTGTGGTCGGGTTTTTGCCTAGGATTTTGGTTCGGGAAAAGCATTGGGAATCTAAACCTAGGCCTTCAACCTATTTGACCTGCAAGTTGAAGGTCCTAACAATGTCAAAGAAAATACCGACTTTGGACATATCGCTGATGACTTTTTTTGCAGAATTTTTGATGAAATTAAAACCCATTTTAGATGAGACAATGTAGATTCTAAATATGTAATTTGTTTTACAATTGGATTATTTTTTCTATTTTTCAATTAATTTCTAATAAAATTGGTCCATAAACTTTAAATATCATAGTTTTTTACTATTTTAATAACTTTTGATCAACATAACATTTTGACAAACAGATTGCACGAGAACAAACTTCAAAAAATTCTTTTCAATTTTTTTTAAAAAAAATCAAAAAACAATCAGTTTAGGTCATCTTATGCATGTCATACACGAGGATTTTTCAAAACGACAAATCTTCCTAATAAAAATTTAACCAAAAAAAAAAAATCAATAAAAAATATCAAGAACACGCTTCAATGAGTCACAAATATTTTCCCAAAAGGATTTAGAAAAATACGATAATTTAAGTCAAAATATGGATGTCGTACACGTGCATGGTATGGTTAAAAAAAAGTGACTTTTAAACAGTGGTTTTTAGAAACGCCTATTGAAACTCAATTTGTACAATCTGGGTATTGAAATAAATTACATATTTGGAAACAAGACTCCGAGCACTACATTTTATGATTAGTGAATTTTTAAAGATTCCATCTCTAAGTGCTTCAAATCTTAAGGTCAAATGTGTCAAATTCTGAAAATCAGGAAAAACACTTCCACTTTTTGTCCAAAAAGTGGACTCGGCTTCTTGCACACACCCTAAGGCCATATTAAAGTACATAGTGGCCATTGTAGTTTAGAAAATGAGGATGTGATATAAGCATGGTTACTAAATCAATTGAAGGTAAGATCAATAATGGTTTTACAAGATAGGATGATGTATGGTCTTGGTAAGATCATCAAAATAATTTAGTACAACACTACAAAAAAGAACATTATATTACAACAACAAGAGGTAGAAAAAAATGATAAAAAGGAAGTAATTAAACCACATATGCATAGCATACATTGCATCACTAAGGGAAGTTCTGGTGTTAAACTACTTCATTACTTCAAAGTAGGTTTCCTACAAAACATGAAACAAACATTTGAATAGGACTTAAGAAGAGAAGTGTTATATGACACCCTAGTATGCAATGTAGCATGATGGTGGCACCCTCGTAAACCTAATATCTCAACTTGGAAGGTATTGACCATACTTATTAACAAAATATACTTACTTGAAGAAGGGGACTTAAAACTCACACCAAAATATTATAGAAACATATCCTATAATCCACCCAAGAAATTGTATAAGAGAATGGGATAACATAAAATAATGTGATGAAATAAAAAAGGGTATGAAATTATTCTATTATATCTTATCATCTATAATAAACATGACATCAATAAAAAAGAGGGTAGAGAGAAGTACTTGGAATATGTTACAAGAGGACTTTTAAAAAATCTTCTCATTCTATGATCCCAATAATCAAGTAAATACTATATTACAAAGGATGAAGGAAGTGGTAATATCACCACAGGAAAAGGTAAGAGAGAAATTTGGAGAAGGAAGAGGTCAACCCTAGAAAGGTATAAGGCATTTAAAAATTGGTGGAATGGATGGATGAATATAGTGTGGCGAATTAAAAAATTGTTACAAGGCTAAGAGAGTAAATGACAGAGAATGTGCAAAAGATGATCCAAAGAACTTACACATTGAGGTATATGAAGAAGAAAGGGAGACATTGCTATAAAATGTTAACAAATCTAAATATTTTTATTAAGCCTTAAGAATAAAGAAGGAAAATATAGAATTTTAGGGAGATCCCAAAATGGCCAAGGTTGGAGACTATTAGTGGGAGCAAGAGGTTGTGTAGGTAGTGGAAATCTTAGAAGAATACTTATTTATTTCTTGGGACATTCACAAATTTGAAGGGGATTAAGGAATTGTAGGAGTAATGAAAATATAGTTAAAGGAAGAGGTCCAAACACAAAAGAAGAGACATTATAGGTTAAATACCAATTTAAAAATTAAGTTAAATTAGGGAATAGCTAGTATATTGGTTGGTGTAATAATCAAACCAATGGAGCCTGACATAGAACGGATAAGCTCTACAATTTTCCACCACAATAAAATAAGAGAAATTGGAATATATATGTTGAATTTAAAGAACATGACTTACATCTGTGATCCCTTCCCCACACCTATTATTGAAGAAGTCTTAGAATTGGTTGTTGGTGAGATGCATATTCCTTTATTGAAGGGTTCTTTGGACACCATTAGGTCAAAATATAAGAGATATTAACTTAAAACCACAGTTGTAACCATTTATGGATCTCATTTATCTACATAATGATGCTTTTTGACCCAAAGAATGCTCCTACAATATTAAATGTGTTTAGAGAATTTATACATGATTTTTTGGAAGTATACTTAGATGAATGAATAGTGTATGGACTAATGAAATACCATACCTAATTCTTGCGACTAATGTAAGAAAGATGTCGAAGCCTCCAAATAGCTTTGAACCTAAAAAATATGTACATTTTTTACACCTTTTGTGGATTACTGGTCCATATTATATTTAAAGAAGGAATGATGGTAGACTCATTCAACATTGCAATAATCTAGAATTTTCCACCCTCAATATAGTAACTAAAGTAAAAATATTCTTGGGATACACTGGTTATTAGTGTAAGTTCATTAGGGGTTATGCAACCATTATGGGGTTGATCAAAGAGCTACTAAAAAAGAAGAACACAACAAACATAAAGAGCATGAGACACCGCAAAAGGAAGAAGAAATAGGGAAAGATAAAATAAATCTACTAGTGGTTGAAGCTAGCACAAAACAATCTCTAGCTAGACAAATTCTAACACCTCTACTAGTGTCTCCACCCTTAGAACCAATGCCAAAATTTGAGTTTTTAGTTTAGTAGAAGCAACTACAACCTATGGTAACACTACCGCCAACTCTATTTATACCTTCACCTTTAGAACTAAGTAGGATATTACACAAATCCTCCCTATCAAGTAGTTTCAGATAGGAGATAACATGCACATCACAGTGAGATAAAGACTCTTGAAACAATATTCAGGTAGAATGAATATATAAAAATCATTCAAAGTACAAATAAAGCTACAACACATAATCAAAGATACTTTTTTACCTTTGGATCAACAACTATATAATTAATTATAAGTAGGATTTTGACAAAATTTTAAGTAAAATAAATACAAAAGAAAAATATTAAGGGAGATTTTTTGGGCAACTAGGAGGGAAAACAAGTGGAAGAGATAAGAAAGTACATCACCCTTTAAAAAATTTAGAGATTAATATTAATAACATGCAAGAAACTTGCAACAATGTTATTGCACTTTATCGAATTTTCTTAGGTTGGCTCACATCCAAAAAAGAAATAAAGATTCAATTTGAAAGCCTTAAAAATCAAATCATGTAGGCCTTAAATTACTATTTGCAATGAATGTCTTAAATGAAAATATTAGAGTGCAAAATAAAAAGTTACATAATTAGTATCAGTAGATATAGGAACAATGAGAGAGTTTAAGAGCTCAAGTGAAAAGACTAAGAGAATTGGTTAGCTTGTGGTTGGCCCACTTAGTAGGGCTCTTAGTAGATGTAAAGTAGATGGCATAATCATTTGAGATCCTATACTCTATCACGCTAAGTGCTTGAATATTAACTAGAATAAATGGTCATATAAGTCTATTACAACAAGCTATTCTCTAATAGATAACACATATATTCAATTGAGGAGAATTTACAAGAACATTATTCCATAAGGAGGAGCAATGTTGTAGATTTTTTACAATTGAAGTACATAATTTTGAGATTTTTTGATACAAGTCATCATTGAGGACTGACAAATATAGCTAGCATGTTTTGCAAAACATGATTTTAGTCAAGGGATGATGTTGGAAAGTCAAATTTGTGCCACCTCTATTAGTTTGAAAACTAAAAAGAGCCACCTAATGGGCGTCAAAGGTGAAAACCCATAAGGGTGTCAAAGGTTGGCAACATATAAAACACACCCCAAGTAGGACACTTGGAGATAAAGCCATTGCGAGGCAAGTGCAACATACACAACCAACCTATTACAAGAAAAAATAGGTATAGCAAGGAAGAGGGACATGCCCCTATGTGTAATAATATATATATGTGTTTTGCATGTATGATATTTAAATACTAGTACTAATAGGATACAAGATAATAGAGATATATGTAAGAATATAGAAGCATAATATGGGCTATTACATGTGATTAACAAGGATATTGTATGTGTAAAGATACATTAAAATATTGATGATAGTATGTCACAAGTAGATATAAAGGATATGTGATGGTTCACACTATGCATTATGTATATGAGATGGATATACGTTTGTACTTTTTTAACTTATGTGTTCTCTAATTCATTGCATAGATTCTAATTCTTGTTTTACCCTCCATACTAGGGTATAAATACAACTCTAAAGAGCATAAGCCTAGAATTCTAGTCTATGCCTTCTCTTATGTCAATAAGTTCCTCCTAATTATGGAAAATCCTTGTAGTTGGCAAATAAAGCTTAGGTGGATTTTTGAGGACAGTGGCCATGTTGCTCATGATCTGTAGAAGTTGATGGATGATAACAAGGATTTTCTAGGTAGCAAGTGGGATAACCTTGATAGGCAAGACCCCCCTCCTAATATTGGTTTTGTCCTAGTTGCTGAATTGTATTGATTTTTTAATTTTATTTTATGTTGATCTAGTAATTTGATTGTTGTTTCCCTTGTGAAGCAATAGAATTGTTTGTTCTGTGGCTTTTTGAGGGCACATATTTAATTTTCAATCTTCACTCTAATAGTTTAACTTTATAGCATGATCTCATTAAATATTTAATGGTTTACTTTAAAAAAAAAAATTAATATGTATGATATTTTTATCAAAATAATTGAAAACAAATTGTTTGACCTTTAAGATTATATATATATATATATATATATATATATTTTAAATTAAATAACAAATGATAAATTTACAAAATATAATATACTAAAATACTATAAATTCATAATTCTAATTAAATAGAATTGTCAAATTTTATTTTATTTGTAAATATTAAACAATACTGATTACAATAAGATAAACCACCATAAATGTTCAGAGAACGACCATGCAAATATAAACATACAACCATATGCGGCAGGTATATGAGACAACATTACTAAAACTACATATACAGCAGCAATTTAACAAAGCTACTTGCAATGTAGTTTTTAAAACAGATTTAGACCAAACTACGTTTCAAACGTGAAAGGGTATCTGCTCGCCATCCTCCCTTTCCTGCCCCGCCAAAAGAGTTCATTTGGTTTTAATCAGTAATTCCCCAAGATATAGAAGAAGGGGGGAAATATTCAATTACCTTTTTAAGTTTTCCATGTTCTATGGAGCCACCTTCTGAACCTCCCCAAATTCTAATTCGATCTTCAGCTTGAGAAGCCTACATATAAATCAATAATCTAATGTAAAAACATCAACATACAGGGCATAAAAAAGGGTGCATGAATTATAGTAATGAGAATTATAATACCTCTTTTTTCCAATCTGTCCTATATGTGATGAATGCCAGAATAAGGGTTTGTAATACAACTCCCAATAACATTCCAGTCCAAATGCCCTGCTTACCACATGTGGTATCATATAAGACATGGATTATGAATTTTTACAATAAACAAGGTGATATATTTACCTGTCCCTGAAGATTAAGTTTGTATCCGAAAAGAAAACCTAATGGCATGCCTACAATGTAATAGCAGCCTATGTTCACATATGCTACCAAAGCTTGCCATCCTGACCCTACTGCCACCCCTGAAACATAGAACAAGAGATAATTAACTTTATGTTCTTTGCTTGTAATAGATTAAACAGTCACAAACTGAATTTGACTGACCTGATAAAACTATTTGCAAGGAGTATAAGAGAATTGTTAGTGTCACAAGAGTTGCAAACTTGGAAGAGGCTTTGATAACCTCTTGATTGTCTGTAAAAAGTAGTGGAAAAACATCTTTGGTGATGAAGATAACACCAATGCATATAATTCCTATGACCATGGAAGTAAAGGTCGCAACCACTGTTGAGAACTTTGCTTCTTTTGGGCGCCCTGCCCCAAGTTCATTGGACACCCTCACACTGCAACAAAGTTACAAAGTCATAAGTCATAGTATTTTGTTTAATACTAACTATATCATATCAATCTTTAGAAGCATATGTTAGAAAATAAACACAGTAATAATGTAAACAAATTTCTGTTAGAAAATGGTGGAAAAAGTGTAGGACTAATAAAGTAGGCTAGTGAGACTCCAAAGTGTATGTTTCAATATGCAGGGTAATTTTGTAAGAAGAATGTTATCTCATTCTGCTGATGGATCATGGAATACAATCCAAAATGTTGATGAAAGAAAAACGTTCACATAATCAAATCCAAAAATAGACCAAGCAAAAAGAAAAATGCTGTTAAAATATAGTAAATATCAAACTGGACAGATTAAAAAGAACAAATTGTAAACACCAAAATTTAATTATAAATAGCCAATAGGATGAACCATCAAATACTAAAGCCCAAAGCTAATGAAGAAACCTGATGGCTGCATTGAATCCCATTGGTATCATAATTTGCCATCCCAGTACTGTCATGCTGCATAAACAACAGACCAAAATGTTTTGATTAGAATCTGATATGCAAATATCCTAATAAATAACGTTTTTCCATTTACATAAATATTGGAGTTTTACCAGATAGACATTGAGTCCACTGCAACAGTTGGGTTCTTCAGATTTCCCGTTAAAACAATGAGGACTGTGAAGTACCAACTCTCTAAGCTGTACATCCATTCATTAACTGACAATTTGTTATTGGTAGCAACAGTTTTAGGGGAAAAAAGATATGAAACTAATTTATGAAATTTGTAATAGCTATATTTATGAAAACTAAACACTAACAAAGTGCATTGTTACATGTCAAATATTTTACTATTTTCTTAGTAATACAGTTTATTGTTGAAATGCCCAGAGTACAGGTACGGTGCATAAAATAGTTTATGATATCTGAATTGGATTATTGAAAATGCATATGGAGGCAAAGAAACGAACCATAGCATGACTGCAGAAGCCATGGAAAGTTTAACAAAAGCCCACAAATCTTTGAAGGCTAACATGGATAAACCTCTCCAGGCATCTGAACATGGACCACATACTACATATATCAACTGCCCTAATGTTATTATCCACCATGATAAGTTCAGACTTACTGCTGCTCCGGCTAACCCCCAACCCAATTTTACTATGCATATCCAACAAAGAAAGATGTGGAAGAGCAAGGCTATTGTCCAAATGCCTTGAGTATTGGCCCAGCAAATATGTAAAGGGGAGTAAGTACAATTGCTGTGGCTATGGAAATAATCCAAGATCGTTGCATATACACACTCAGCATCTGAAGGTCACCTGTTCCAACTGCCTGCCCACATAATGTCTCCAATGCACTGCTCATTCCCATCTACAAGAACAAGGCAAAACACATAAGAAACAATAGATGCAACATGCAACAGCTTCACAAATGACTGCCCAAATAAGAAATAGTGGCTTCAACAGTTGGAGATTTTATATTTTAATTCACCATGATTCCCATTGCCAGGCCTGCAATAACTGCATCATTGATGGTAACAGCAGCAAGTTCGATGGTGCCAAGGTGCCCAGAAAATGCCTGGGTTACAGCTCCCAGAGAATAGAAACATACTGAAGTAAAAATTGCGGGGCCAGCAATGTACCACAGCTTCTTGGATTCCAACCAAATTTCATTAATCAAAGAGTGATGGGTGGAATTGTAATTGCAATCCTCTACTGATATATCTTGCTTGGTTTCCAGCAGACTGGATTTCATGGAGTCTGCTTCCATTTCCAAGCGCCACAAAATTTCTCAGCGAGGAGCATTAAATGGATGTATACCGTCTCTGATAAAACTACTCAACTTTACAATTGTTCCTACCTTGAATGGCAAGCAACATGGTGTCCATGAAGCTTGGTCAAGTTTGTCCCACATGCTACCAGATTTTTTTTAAAATGAGGTCAAAGTTGTATCATATTCCAAGCCGGAGGAAAAATACTTGAATATTGTGTATAAATGTAGAAAATGTAGCCCCTTTGATGGCCCACACAGCAATCGTCACCATCAGAACTATTGATCAGCGGTTAAAACTAGAACACAGGGTATTTAAAGGATGGAGGTCAGTACTCGTTGAACTCTTCAATGTTAGAATATTGAGGAATAAAATTATTTCAGTGATTTATTTATTTTTGTTTATTGAAGTAAGACAATAAATAGTTACATAAGATAGTTGAAAAATAGCAACAAAGAGGTTATAAAACAATTGTATAACAGTAATAGAATAGTATTTGTACTTATTGAACTCTATGAAATTATTTTAGTGATTTATTTTATTTTTTATTGAAATAAGATAATAAATAATTACATAAGAGTTGAAAAACAGTAACAAAGATGTTATAAAACAATTGTATAACAATAATACAATAGCATTTTTAATATAAATTATCTAGTTAATTTAGCTCACTTATCAATTGATGAGCTAAAGGGGGTCTATAATGAATGTTTCATAAGGCGCAACACTTGTTGAAGGTTTTGCAAATGGGGTTGCAAGCTAAGTGAGTTTAACCTTAGGGAAAACTCCATGCTTAAGTGCGCTTGAGTTGGATTAGTACTAGGGTGGGTGACCTCCCAAGAAAGTCCAATGCTTCACCTCTATGAGCATCACCTAGATGCAATGAGTGCTAATTGGAACATTCATTATCATGAGAGATGGGTTTTTGTGAACTACTACTCACGAAACATGGGTCAATGAGTTTGACTCGCAAAAACTACACAGTTGAATCCTGATAGCAATATCACAATAGTTAAATGTCTTTTTTCTATCTCACGTAACTAAATAATTTTATTATTTATTTTTTATATTTTTCACCTTGCATGCTAAAATAATTAAATAAATATTATTACAATCTTAAGATTGAATGTAACAAATAGAAGTATATTTATTTCAATTTACTCCTATTGAATTTAATAAACTCAATTATGATCCTTCATTCTCTCTGCAAGCTTATGAAAGTCCTCTCATTCTTTCTCTAACGTTTTTTCTTCTAATCTCATTTCCACTCTTAAAAATCTATAGATTAACACATTATCCTGTGCATTTGATTCATCTACTTTTATGCTAATTATATGCTATCAAAATAGGTATTTTTTGTGCAAAGAGCATCCACATCCTAAATCACTTGGACCAAATCATACTTGTAATGAAGTTTTATAGTAGTATTTGCTTTGTATTCTTTGTTTGAATTCTATTTGCATGCTCTATCTAAGGTTTGTGATAGTTTAGAATATGAAGATTTACTTGAAACTTGTTTTCCACTTGATTTTTAATCTATGGCTTATATTAGTATTTATTTAACTAGGAGTTAGTTTCATGTAGGTGGTTTGGAGAACTTATGGGAATGCAATGCTTTACAAGCATTTGCATAATTCATTGTAAACCTCATATCAACTCAATATTATTATTTGTATATATTACAATGCACTTATGGTTTAGATCTCTAGCAATATATTTGCTCTTCCATTTCTAATATGGTATAATAGTATAATTATTTATCTTCTTATGAAGCACCATTGAGGAATAGTCTTTGAATGAGGATGAAGGTATATACCTGCATTATTTTTCTTCTATAATAAGGAGCAGTCAAAGATTGTGTGAGTTGAGAGAATAATAGTGAAATGCAGTTTGAGGATATGTTACCATGGAGAGTTGAATATTATAGAGATAACCCTAAAGGATTGAACAAATACACTCATTAGAACAATTGAGGCATTATTTTTCTTATTCAATAACAAAAAGACCATTACAAGAAATATCTACAATTAATTAAAGTGTTGCAACGTTTATCAAATTCATATTACATTCACACTAGCAAATGTGGTGAAAGAAAACCCTAAGCTACTGCAATTTTTTACTAAATATCTAGAAATGGTCAAGGAGACATTTAGTTGCAAACATCTACTATAAAATAGTTACCTCTTCATAATTTGCACAATGAGATGCTCTAATGGTGAGTGTACATGCAATATTGGAACCCTAAAAATTCCAAATGAATATTATTTATAGAATACATGTTTAATTATTAGATCCTTATGAGAACTTGAACAAGAATCATATTTCATTAATTTGATGGATAAACAAGTTAATATTCCATGAAATTTTCCAAAATCGTAGCCTACAAATGTTGTCAAGGATACTTGCATCAACAATTCCAACCCTTCATTCATGGTGGCATGGCATTCTTCATCCTCCACTAATAATTTCAATCTTTGGATTCATTCCCTTGGGATGAATAATTCTTTCTAGATGGGAAAGATTAATCTATAGTCATTTCAAGGCCAAATAAGACCATTAATGACATCCTAGGAACTCTAGGGGAGTAGCTAGGGAAAAGAGAGAATATTGTAGAAATTTGATGTGGGTTGGGAGCTCTATAAATGGATGCAAGGTTTTCATGTGGGACATGACATAGGAATTGGACCTTTGAAATAAATCTCAATACACCCTTAAACTTCACAACACAAGTAAAAATGATGGAGGAAATGCACAAGTGAAAGATCTATATTCTAATTACTAATTTGAAGTATAAGCTCAAGACTGTTGAATGCCATATATCTAAAGGTTCTCAAGTCAAATCCCATTTCCATTGGCTCACTTTAGGGATATATCTTCTAAAAAATTTAAATGTAAATATCCATGAATCAAACATTCTATAACATGAATTAAGGTCATTCAATCCAGTCATGAAAGGACTGCAACATTCCTAGAGATACTCAAGACCTTTTCAAAGCATTAGAATCTATTTTTTCAAGTGCAAGATGAGATCATTAAGTAAGATTAATCTCTACACCATTACTTAGATGCTTCTCATTTCAATTTTAGCTACTCTACTTGAGTCACTTGTGATTCACATCTTGATATTCATGAGCTCCATTATGCACTTATATAGATGACTAATTAGAAACCACCTATCTTGGATGGATCTCCTTGTGATTTATTTAAGGCTATATGGCACTTTGAACACTACTTTTAATTTTCTCCAAATCTAATAGGAGGCTCTTCATAGTAAGTCCTTGGATTTTTATGTTATTTAATAATATCAATTTCATCTTCAAAGCTAGGGATCCTATGCTTATAAATAGCTAGTGGCATATCACTTTGCTTCATGTTGCTTACAATATTTTTCCCAGTGCCTTTGTGTTACACATCTACCACATTTTTTATTTTCCTTATGTGTTTCGAGAAGGTGAGTCTCATAAAGATATATATTCTAGATAATATCACACTACTATTTGGGGAGGCATGGAATGGGTTAAAACATCCTTGCAATATATTATTTTTCTCAAGCTAGATTTTGAGAAACCATATAACCACATTGAGTGGATTTTATCATGGCTATAGTTAAACCTCTCAAGTTTAGATATTTCCTTCTAGTTGTTTTTCAAACCCTTATATCTAATGCTTTGGCTTGCCTTTTCAATAATTTTGTAAAGTTTCTTATAGTTTTGGGCTTTTCAAGCCTATCCAATAGGTATTTTCTTCTACTTCATCCCATTATATGTTTGTTGCAAATGCATTTGTATATATTCTAGCCAAGAAGGATATATCGGGGTTGGTGAAGGTTATCACCCTTCCTTCCATGGACCGAAAGAACTTAATAATGGGAATTTTGAAGATAATTCTTTCTTCACATGCAAACATTTGTATTATTTTTGAAAAATTGTGGTTTGTCTTGAAACATTTTTTCAAGGACACTAGCTCAAGTCTTTAATGGAGTAAGACCCAATGCTATAGAAAATTACCTTAGAAAATTACCTGAGTGGTAGAACGAGTATAATTAGAAATGGCTTTAAAAAAGAGGGATGTTCAAATTCCTTAGAATCCCTTTTGGCTTTGAAATTTTTCCCACTACTCTTTGACAATATGGCATGCAAAGAGTTGAAAAGAAGATATATTTCTAGATTGCTCAATCTCTCTCTTTGACAAAGGAATTCTAGATATGGACCAAAATTTGGGCATCTAGATATGTTTACTATTTTGGTTGGGCTCATTTTAAAGCTACCTTCTATAGGTGTGTGAAAATCTTGTGAGATTTTATTTAGACCAATATTAAACAAAAAAAAATATAGGTTTTTATGGGTTAGCATGGGCATTATTTATGTTTGCAAATGGAGTATAACACTTTATGCTAAGTGGGTTGTTTATGCCATTGAGGGCTCTCAAGGCTAGAAAATTCTTCTCAAGCCTCGCATTGCTTGCAAATCACTTTACAACAAACGATAATGGTAGGCAATTGGCCTTCACACTTTTCTAATTACAAATGTCACTATGAAGATTAAGAGATTTTTTTCTTAGAGCATTTGGAAGGCCTTCAAAGTAAATAATCCTTAACTCATTTATATTAGTAATGGTTCCAAAATAGTTCTAAATTTGATGATAAAAAAATATTTCTAGATATAGCTATATGTTTTTTGCATCATTTTGAATGACACTTCATGATCCATCATTAGGATGAGTAATATTATTTTATCTTTAGGTTTATCTTTCAAAGGCCATAACTTATGTTGGTCAATTATTATTAATGATTCCATTTCTCCTTTAACTCAAACTCTTGGAATTAAAGCTCTCAGACTCTTTCACAAAGGCATTCATACCATTAGATATTTAGTCTCTTCTCAAGAGAGGATTTTATTTCCCACCTTGCAATATTTTTTTTATCTTCTTGACATGGATTTTCCTTCCATCATTCACATTGAAGAGCTAATTCTACATGTCATACTTCAAAAGTTAGGGTTTTAACTTCCTTTAGCTTGGTGGAAATAGTAATAGTGGAATTTCAACACAATGTTTAGGAATTATATCCCAAGACTTATTTACAAAGTGCTTAGTCCTTTCTCGTCAACCCTTTGTAAGATGAACAAGGAATGGGGATTGAATTCCTTCACACGCATTTTGCATTGTATAATTAAAAGAGTCTAGTAGTCTAGACTTGAGCCCAAGATTACTCATTTTCTTTGGTGTTTAGTCTAGCAAAGACTTTTGCTCGGTGAAAGACTTTGTCGCATTGGTTTAGCTCATCCTAAATGTATAACTAGATAAAATTGAAGCTTTTAAACACTTTTTTTGGACTTGTCCTTATGTCAAGGATGCTTGCAAGTGGACCCATGACCATTTCTCTCCCTTTCATCTAGGTTTTTTCTTGGTGGATAACTATATTTGTGGATATAATCTTATCGCCTACTTACATTGTTGGAATTTCAAAATTCTCTTCTATTTAATTTACACTATAGAAGGATAGAAATTATGTTATTATGTATTTAAAAGCTATATACTATTATTTTATCTTGAAGTGAAAGTTCATGTATTTACCTCTGCTTGCTGTCAAATTTAGACAGAGGTGAAGAAAGTGATGCTAGAATTCTACCTCCTACAAGACGTCCTCAACCATTGAGGTAATGCTGCATATACTATAAGCAGAGCTCCACCTAATGGTAACACTCAAAGAACATTTTGGTTGGCTCCTCATCAATCAATCCACTTACACAATCAAAATCATTTCTCATTATGTCCTCGGTAAAAGAACTAAACTATATGCCCACAAAGGAAATCTTCTAAACAAGTGCAGAGTGGTGTTCATGTGTCTATTGTGTCCCCACCATCAACCTTTTTTAAATATGTCTATGCCTAACAAGAACATTCTTCTAGGTAAGGAAGAAGCATTTCTGTCTCAAGCAGAAATTAAACTCTGGTCAAAAGCACATCACAGATGCACTAGGTTTTCCTTTTTGTCCCATCAGATAGAAAAAGGTCATAAACTTTTCTCGGGTTAATAGACGACATGGATTGGTAGTGGGCAAACTAAAGGATCAGTGTACTTCTTCACAGGGTCTGAAAGGATCAGAAAAAAGTGTTATTCAATAGTCTTGCTTTATTGAGGTTTTCCTTCAGCCCAAGGATGTCTGATGGGTCACAGTCCTCAATCAAAGTTCATTATTGGTTTTAAATTCGTCCTACGTTCTGTTTGCTGCTGCTGCTTCTTAGCAATGCTATTTTTTGCTTTTGCTTTGGCTAGTTTTCTTGCAGTAATATTGCTGTATTCTAATTTATTTATGTAACTGATTTTATTTTATTTTTAAAAGGAAAAAGTTAATTATTAGTTTAGATTAGTGTAAATAAAAATAATATTTTAATTGTTCTATTTTAGGATAATTAAAGGGATTTATAAATTTTGGATTCTTATTTTTAAGTAATTTACAAAGAAAATAATGATAAAATTTAATTATATATAGAAATATAAGAGTTAAGAATTTATTTGTATATTATGTTTGTGTGTTATTTTGGAGAGTACAATATTCTTAACACAATTTAAATTTTAATTATAATATTCTACGTGGTTTACATATGTTAAATCAGTAGTAGAGTGTAATTAGTACAACTACTATTATCTCATGCATTTAGGGCAATTACTTTCACTCTACTTTAGCATAAGGGGTGACTTACAAAGTATATGCACCCAAGCTAATACATATATGGGTGCCTAGCATTGCCTTCCCCTTAAAAAAGAGTTGTCCACAAAAGTTAGCATGAGGAGACTTAGATAGAATACAATTGGGCTCCCATGTTGCATTCCTTCCCATTTGATTAAAACTCTTCAATGACATGATTATGTCACAATAAATTTTTCATAGTTGTGAATAGCAAAAAAAATCTAAGATTTTTACTAAATTTTATTTTGTTTGAGATAATTAACTTTATAATCTTAACTTAAAGTTAATATTTCAAATCTAGGTTATGCATCAATCATATAAGTTTCATAAATATCCTTTCTATGGTTCATTAAACTAAACCCTATGCTTAATTCATAGTTCAAGTTTCATACTAAACCATTTGTTAAGTTTCCATACATAAGATGGTGTTAATCATTGGAATCAACTTTCCACAAAGGTTGTATGAATTTGAACTATGTGTCTCAAGATATATCAAATTTTCAAATTTGAGACAGATACTTATACAACATATATTTCAACAATATAAATATACTTTCTCACAAAACAAGTTTACAACCATACACATATCAACATATAGAATATGTGTTTACAAGAATGCAATCTTAGAATTACAATATGCCGTCATAGATACACATGTATTTGTTTCCCATAAGAAGATAATCATCATCAAAGATATAATCAACATATATAAGCAATGTCAATATCTTTAAGCACTCAATTGAATGTTGAGACATGCCTACAATCACAAGATCATGTTAGCTCATTTCATCAACTAAAGGTACATGTTAAACAAAATTGAGTATATAAGAGTAATCACAAATTTGAACTAAAATCATAAAAATATGCCACCTATAGCAAATACCATGGTTACCATATGTTGATGTCATATCAATGTTATTGATAGTAAGAGAGAAAATTATTGAGATGGTTTTCTACCAATCTTAGAGC